>CM043019.1:114900901-115500901 GCA_023690525.1 Holotrichia oblita
TTCGAATAACAGTGAGTCACCTTCGATACGCTGCTGCTTTCGCAAACAAATGGCAAGCTCAACAGATAAGATAGTACTTGAAATGATCTGGGTTACGTCGAAATTCTGTAGTTAAAATGGAAAGTAATTGTTCTTCATATGATAGTCGCCGAAAGTTTACGTTGCCTATTTTCACTATAACGTTCTGAGGAAATGGTTCATACATTTTTTATTGTTATAACTTACTTATAGCGCCATATTCAATATTATTGTATTATCATTAGCATTTAATATGCAACATCTTTTTGCGTCCAATTTTTCTTTTCTTAAATAAACACGTTATTCTGTACCAACGATTCTTATTTCTGTAATTCTTAAGTGAATTATATTGCATTTGATATACTTTTATAAGTTTAAAACGAAACACATTTGGAGAAGTTCTTTATAGCAGACCCCCGTTACAATTAAAACATAACTATAGATATACATATATGTATGTATTACAATGAAAATTAAATGCTCTTGATTGTTAACCTTATGTAATTGTTTTTCCAGTGTTAACGACAGCTCTGCCAAGGTTTGCAACAAATTACATTTGTTACTAAGCCTATTGTTAATTTTATATATAATCTATATGAATGCTGATCTTTACATAATTTTGTGCTTGCGCAATTATGACTGGCAGCAACGACTCAAGAGCTCAACAAGAACCGTTGGTTTACATAAGCTTATCACAGAAAGAGTAAAAATCGTATAAAAAAAATAAGTTGAATTTTTATTATTAGCAATAAACAATACGAATATTTACATCAAAGACAAAAACAAAGTAGATTTTGGTGTGTTATATACAAATAAAAAGAATACAAGATGATAAAAGATGTGCGAAAAAATAAATACACATAAATAAATTAGGTAATCTTTGACATTATTTAAAATTATTTAGATCATACAAAATTAAGTAAATCAAACGTGCATGCGTGGATATAAAAGTGTGGAATGAAAAAAAAGCGAAAAATAACGGCTATTTTAAACGATTAGACCGACTTTTCTTTTCTTAGCACCAAGTCTCTTCGCTATTTTTTTAGCATACAAAAAACAATTTACCCTGTACAAAGTCTACGAATGCTCCTGATGCTGAGTATTATTTTAATGTAAAATAACAATCATGTTTAAAATAACTTCACGATTAAAACTTAAGCTACTGTAAAAATAAATAAAAAACAAAGAGAGACGACATTTAAAATTGAAAGTACGTATGTAAGATAAAAATGTTGATTTGAACATTTAGTAATGTCTTCTAAATCTGTAGATCTGCATTATAGTGTGCAACTCGTTTACCATTCACCCAATCGAATTACGTAAAAATAATCTAATATATTAAATTCGATATTTCCCATTTAATGACAATATAAAATTATTTTTAATAATTTACATTTTATTGAACCAGATCTTTTAGAATGTTTTGTTTTTCTAAAATAATTCTATAAACTATAATTTTCTCATAATAAAAATGAAAAACAACGTAATACGACCAGGTTGAAAAAATAAATTTATTACTTGACTCGTAACATTTTTTACTCATTTTGATGGATAAATCAAGGTACCTACTCCCGGACTAGAAAAAGTGTTCTAACCACTTCGCCAGCAACTTGTGCATTTTGCATAAATTAATTTTATACATTAAAAAATAATAAAATAACCAAGTAAATATACAGTTACAGGTTATAATCACAGCCCAAAGCTCAAGAGCAGGATCCACGTGCCTTCATAAATGCTTTTGATAGGCGAATAGCATTTAAAAACGGTAACATTTAAAATATTTACTGACGCTATAACAAAAGCGCGAAAGTAAGCGAATTAGTTCATTTTGAGAATGTAGTATAATATTTTGTTCGATCGTGGTAAATTTAAATTTGTCTGAAAATTATATTCATATTATATTTTTGTCAAAAGCAAACTTTGTCATTGTTCTGATCAGAGCTGTGAGCAAAGTAACTAGTTACAGTTCCAGTTATTCACTCGCTTTTGTTCTCTAATATTATATAGAAACAGTTGTGCACCAATCATAGCAGAGTGCTGTCGATTAGTTTTAAACTGTTGACGTTACTATGACCATTAACTTCCCGCTCATTTCCAGGAAACTTCTCAATTATTACAGCGGATTTTCTCGAACTTTAATAACGTTGACTAAGTTTAAAAAAAAACTTAAATACTATAACAAATGTAATAAAATAAAAAATAAAGCTTAAAAACAGCTTCTGCATACACTTAATATTTTGAATTAGTGTTTTTTTAAGTTTAAACAAAAAGCGGAAAACATGTGCCTTTACACAGGCATCCGTTCGCCACTCATGCTTGTTCTAATCGCGTGTGACACACTCAAAATAATACGTCACACGTAACTGGTATGAGCATTTCTTAAAGTTGCGTGGTTAGTGGAGAATGACGGAAAATTCTTTCCATAGACAGAATTTTTTTTTATTCAAACGCAAAACTACAAAAATTGATAAAAGGAAAATAGTACACCACTATCAAGATGTTGCCGAGGTAATAACAGATATAAGCAAACTAATACAAAAAAATTAAATTCAGCTTTGATACATTCTTAACTTTTTTGTAGTATTCTTCTTACTTTTTCTAAATTAGAATTATATCAATAATTCAGCAGCAAAGTGACAGTTGCTGCTGTAATTTCCCTTTATCAATTACTTTTGTAATTAAAAACAATTTTGTATCGAAATTTAAAAAAAAAATTGAGAATTTCCCGCCACTCCCCCGCATCCTTACAGTTACACTAATGCATGATTCGACCATGGTTCGATCACTTGCATTAAGAGGCCTGTTCGTTTGAATTTGGCAAGTTTTTGCCAAAAATAGCGAGTGTAGCGAAACAGCAAATAGATCAGTTTGAGCGGATAAATCTCGGATCAGCTGTTATTGCTCAACACTTGAGGCGTGAGCAAATATAACTTGCTACTTCTGACATACAGCAATTTGCTGAATGCAAATGAACGAGCGTTTAAAACACCTGTCAGCAGCTAAATTTCTAACGAACACGCGAAAATTGAGACTACAGATATTACAGAATTACAGATATTTGCATTGCAATATCTAATGTAAAACCAAAAAAATTAATAAAAAACAAATTAATTTTTTTTAAACGCCTCCACTGCGGCGCAAACCAACAACCTACAGTTTCACTAGCTGACCGCTTTACCGCTCGAGCTATTACTGCCTTATGAATAAATTTCACTATGCGAGTACTTATGCGGAAATTGCAACCACCTCTAACTTTAAAAAATCATAAAAAATTCACGGCTGGCCATCTATGACTAATATTTTACAAAAAAGTGCTCCAAGGGGTCCCCACTACCAACTGGCAAAGCCGGGATCAAAACTGGGGTTAACATCTGACAAGCTCTCCTCGCCAGTAGAACCTCAAAGTACGCAATTTTGTTGACAATAGCACTAACAAGTTTTAAAACCGTAATTGATCACAGTATAACTCCAAAAGAGAAAATTAAAACATACAGTTGCGACCAGTTACTTAACAGCAATAGTGCTTTGGGAATAAAAGAAATGTTAAAAAAACGTAAAAAGTATATGCAACTGGACGAAGATTTTTCCATTAATTGCACATTATCGGTCGACTGTTTTATTTATAAAAATTGTTTGCACAAATGCAAGTTCAAGAAATTATATTCACGTTGTTTGCACAAATGCAAGTTCAAGAAATTATATTAAAAAAAATAAAGTTAAGTGGCATCACCTAGCGGTGATATATGTAATTTTAAAATATTTTTTGGCAAAATACATGTCGCTTCCGAACTTTTATAACAAACTTTTCAGAATTTGAAAATATTCATTTGTTTCTGAGACATGAAGCTCTGTCATTTCTCGCTGAACACACTATATAAGGATGAATACAAAATATAGTTACTCCCAGGATGTGGGCTATTATTTTGATAAGCTTTGAAGTGTTTTGAAGTATACCTAACAAAGCAAATTATGAACACATTCACAACACACATTATGAGTTATGCTGTTAAAAGACAAGATAAATTAATCTAGGAAATACTCTTCAGTCTTAAGTAACTGGCCGCCGCTATATACATACATACATGATTTGTAGTAGTAGCATGCAAACTAAAGCGTACGTTTAAAAGCTTTATACATATACATCTGTAATTAAACATTTTTATCATTTCTCAGAAATAACGGGAGAAGAACAAATGTATACAATGATCTGACAGACTAGGCACGTATCTTACATCTCTCGAATCAAGCAATATCAAAACTTTAAGGTACCCGTAGATTGTACACCATAGTAGTATCAAAACTATATAGATGGAAGGCTCAAAACTACGCCTGAGCTTCACACATGCTTAATTCGCCAATATGAGAATGACGTTGTCTATAAACCAATAAAAACACACGATTTTACGGCAATAATTTAAATTACTCCACATATTTCCTATTGATGGGCGAATCGAATTCAAATTTCATTTGGTTCATTTTCCTAAATAATTCAGAGATCGGTAAGCAAACGCGTTTTCATCTAGTTCGGTAATAGTAAGGGGTTCCTGTCATTTACTGATATAAAGTATAAATCATAACAATTAGTAATACATATATAGGAATATCCATACATAATTTTATCTTAACAATCCAACTCGAAAAATGTTCACTAAATGAAATTTTGATTCGGTTTGTCCATCACTACTATTTTCTAAGACAATGTATAATAATACACTAACAGTAAGAACATCCCGCCTTGAAGACCCCTTACATAATATACGTCCATTATACAATATTTGTTACATCATTCAAGACACACTAATAAGTAATAGTTCTAATGTATTACTGACATTCTCTTTTTAAACCATGAATTTAATTGAGCTACAAAATATTTTGTTAAGCTGCCATTTACAATCTGAAAATATTGACTTAATCAACAATATATGCAAAAACTATGTACTTTTATAGCTGCTCAATTATTTTTTACCATAAGCCCTGTCAAGTAAATAGCAACATCCCAGATAGCACCGGACGTCCTATGGATATGTCCAAAAGTAGTCCGAACGTCATGATGTAAAACGGATATCCATCGGACGTCCGTTAATGGACGTCCTATGGATATCCGTTTTATGTCCCCATGTAGAAGGGACATCCACTGCACGTCCGTCACTGGATATCCATAAGACATACCTACCAATATATCGGTATCGTAACATTGGGTTACAGCATTTATGACATACATTCCCCACGAATGAAGGTATGATTATTTAAAATGCTACGTTTAAATTCTAGTAACACGAATGATATCGGTATCTCGCTAAAACTTTGCGTTCAATTTAATATAGAAATGATCTGATTAATTTTTTTACGGATATAAACATTATATTATAGGTTATTATTATTATATTTAGGTACAGTAGTTGTCAGCGCCTATCAAGTATCTGTATTAAAATTTTAACAATTCCTACTTAGTAAATATACCTATACTAAATATAAAAAAAAATCAATAGGGATAACTTTCTTACTTAAAATTCCCGCGCCATAGACGCGATAAAGTTACAATGCTAAAAGTATTTCGAAGTTAAAGTATTCGATTGTATGTTTTAACTAACTGCAAAGGATACCTATTGCAGATATAGTCTGGATACACGGCAGACGTCCAGTTACGTTAGATTTTCTCATTTTAGTTTTCAACGATGGTATATTTGACAAACGGATTTCTACAGATGCCCCAAAGGATACCTTATATATCCTCGGGGATATCCATATAAAACGCATGTTTGTAACAAATGTCCATAAAACGCCCATAAGATGTCCGAACGGACGGTTTTAAAGCCATGTTTGTGACAAATCCACGTCCAGTGGATATCCATAGAATACCCGGTGGACCTGAAATGGCCATCCTATGGAGATCCGGCATATCCATAGCAGACACGCATCGGCTGTCCACTGGACGTCCATGTGCTATCTGGGATATTACTATATTGTCTAATAAAAAATCATTACCATTCACAACCGTTTTCAAATGCTAGCTATTTTCCTTTTGTAATTTCTATTTACTGATATACAGGATGCCCGCCTAGTACGCGGAAGTCCAGAAGTCCAGCGGTGCCCAGAAAATGTCGAATTTGACGAAGAAAAATATGAAAAATCTCCGTTAATTCGAATGGAACAGCCTGTATATTATTGATCAGTAAAACGCAGAATTAAATATTCTACAACTTTGCTATAGCATTCCTTATACCTATGTAAGTTCAACACTTTAGCCAAAAAGGCAGTATTACAGTAAAAAGTGAATAAATTTATGCATCACTTCACTTTTTACTGTAATATTTTACTGATCAATAATATACAGGCTGTTCCATTTAATTTAACGGAAATTTTACATATTTTTCTTCGTCAAATTCGCCAACATTTTCTGGGCACCCCTTATACTGTAGGTCATGTTCTAACATGGTGTTTTGAAGAGCCATTATTGCCCAACATTTGATCAAAAAATAGTTTTTCTGCTAATTACTGTAACCACAAAATTTGCGATATTATGATTGACGAAAATTTATTAGCAAAACATAGTAAGCCAAATATCTCAAAGACCATCAGTTTTTTCATATGAATACCATAAATAATTGACGAAAATTTATTAGCAAAACATAGTCCGCCAAATTTCAAAGACCATTTTTTTCATATGAATATAAATAAAGTCCGCTTTATTTTTCATATAAATTCAAAATAAATGATAAAAAAATATAGGTTTGTATTTAAAAAAACAAAGAAACACGCTGTATAATTGAAATTATTTTAGGTTTGTAGATCTTGAAAAAACTAGACGCATGAAATAAAAAAAGATTCAATTATCTCTCTTTTCAACCAAGATATTTGACTTCCGCGTACTAGGTGGGCACCCGTAGAATCTATTGCAGTGTTAGAACCAGGACTCTTCGCAAATGTCCTCAATTAGTCGGGATTAGTGAATAGACAACAGAAAATATTTTCAGTGCGTCTAGGTAGGTATAGACGTTAAGGTAAAATAATATTATGAAGTTATACAATTTCACTGTTACAATAGATTCTAAATTATGTAGTTCAAATCAAGAACAAACACCTTAAGAGTAAAATAGATTCTCATTTATGTTTGAACATTAAGCCACTACAACCAAGATTTTTAACTTTATAAATCATTGTATTACGCAACAATTGCGTAATTTAGTGATTTATAATTGAATTGATTAAAGATTTTGTATCTCTAAGCTGTACAACATAAAATTATTTTTAATAAACTTAGTTTTTTTTAACTTTGACACTTGTTTGAGGAGATTCTAATAGTTCCTAAATAAAACATTGTGTTGTAAAAAATAATCCATTATAGAGCATAGATACAAAAGTCTTCTGCCTTCAAGTGTTTGGTTTGTGTAATAATAAAGACATCAAAAAGTGTATGAATGTGGCGCCCTGTACAAACACAAAATTCATGATTAAAAAAAACGTTTTCATAATTAAGATATCGCTACTGCTTCAAATATACTTAGTATCATTTTTAGAAGCGTTTAAAATATAAAGATACAAAAACTTGTATGCAATAAAATTACGTCATTGGTATAAATAAAATCTTTTAAATCAAATTTTACCTACAATAAAAATTTCAAGAGCGGATAATTGTCATTTTGCATTATGCAATTAAAACATCAGGAGACCTAGATCTGAGAAAATGTTCACCTTTAAATAATCACCTAAATGAAGCACTGAGAATTAACAAGTACATGTTGACTGTCAAACAATATCACTGGGCTTTGAATGACTATTACCCTCTCGATCTTTGAAAAATCCTTTCTCTGTCTTACACTCCTAATCGTAACTGTTTTCAAATTCACTGTAACATCTGTAATGAAAACTTGGTCAGCAACTGGATTTCTTGCTAGCCAATAATCTGAACTGGGACTTGTTAACATAGCTGATAAATCATCACCTGCATAATTATTGCTATGTCCATTTATAGTCAGAGGTTTACATGTTAACGTTGCACTAACACTATTTGTTTCAATTTGTCCACTTTTATTTCTAACAGTCTCTTGCGTGTCTGATTTCTGATCTGCTTGTTTATCATCAGTTCTAGAAGCTAATGGTTTTGGAGAGGCTGGTTCTTTTGTTGTCCCATGTGGTAAAGAAGCATCTAAAGAATCAGGCCTCTTATCTGTACTAGATCTAGGTGCAGTTGCTGTTAAAACTGTAGGACTCGTTGCTGATGGCACAGTATTCTCATCGTCTTTGATATTTTGTTTACCATTCGCTCTATTACTAACAGATGTAGGTGACTGCTTCTGTGCTGCTAATTTTGAAATTTTCACTGGTGGAGGACTAGAACTAGTAGGACTACTTCTCATTATTGTTACACCAATTTTTCCTGATTCCTTTGATAAAACTTCCGCTTTTCTCTTTGTACCTGGTTCAAATCTTCTTAAAATTGGTCTATCATCACTGCTAGAGCTATTATTTTCATTATCTGCTGGTATTTCATTACTTGTTAGATCTGGAGCTTCTAATTCGTCAGTAAAACCAGTTCGTGTTTCATCATCTACAACAGGTGGCTCTTCAGTACTAGGCACAGAATTACTTTTTCGTGTAGTTGATTCATCTTGACTTTCCTCTCTATCTATTCTGCCTTCATCCTCTATCTCTACAGTAAGAGTTCGTTCTACCTGTTTATCCTTTCTTTTTGGACCTCGTCGTGACTGTCCTTCATTCTTTAAAGACTTTTTAAAGGAATCAATTAATCGATCATCTAAAATATTATGTTCTGGTTCCCATGTATTATGTTTAGGGCCCCATCCTTTCCATTTTACATAATACTCAACAACACCCTGAAAATAACATTACCATAACATTAACAAGAATAGAAGATTAAACCCAACATCGCAAAATAATTGAAACCTTATAGTTTTAGTCGTTTTTTTACGAAGTTACCTTTCTTATGCGTTTTCTGATGATTCTTTCAGCTGCATAAACACGATCATCGCTGCTCAACTCCATTATCGGAACTTTTTAAGGGAATAAGGGTTCAGTACACTACTACAATTAATACGTCCATACACATAAACTAATTCAAGTACTTTATTCACACACACACTGAATCATTTGTATTCAATAGCAACGAAATTATGAAGAAACTGGCGCTATATTAGGCGTTCGTTAGATCGTCCATGTTTATTTAATTTTCTATTGTCTGTCTCTTTTCAACTAACGTATCAGCACGAGTAAAATCTAGAAGGGTCAAACAGTATGTAGAATTTTTCCAGCAAACACTAGACTATGCAATAAATAGACCAGTTTTGGTTTTAATACTTGCATTTTAAATTTCTGTTTCAAATTATATCACTATTAATTTGTATAAAATTCTATTTGTTGCAATCTATCATTTTAAATTCCGATTATACAACTTTATAATTTTTAGACATACACTGACGTTCATAATAATTAATACGCTTCATGGTAAAGTAAAAGGAAGACAAAGACAATAATTTATTTAAGCATTCGAGAAATTCACGGATTGTAGATGGCGCTGAAAAAGTACCAATATGGCCGTGCAATAGGGAAAACATTAACCCCCCTATTAGCATCAATGCATAAACAGGTAAAATAAAATACCTAGTAACACCTGTGAAATACATACGTAAAGTTCACGCTTGTATACGTTCGTGTGTGGTTATCATAATTTTTTAATTTTTCACCATGTTAATTTCATTACCACAAATTTTTGCGTATACATATAGGTAACAGAATGAGACCTTTTTAACACGAGATGAAGCTGAAATATTACCTAGAATAAAAATTACATAAAAATAAAATTTAGGTTTTTTTTGTAAAGATCTATTTCCAAACGAATGAGTCGCTACACAACAGAGGTTTTGATAACTTAAAAAGACTACAAACTATTATAAAACGGTCGTCGACATATGGGACTAGAGTCCAATGAATTTCATTTTTTTTATAATAAAAATTTTTATTCTTTGTATGGCCCTCTCAACATGTACCCTTGCTCGTGCTATATTTGCAGTTTCTATAGCTTCCTGGTGGGCGAATTAATTTTATATCATTCTGCGTACACTCTTTTTCAATTAAAATACCTCTATCCACCATTACAGCATCCTGAAAGGGTTCCAAAAGTTTAATTATCTTACCATTATTGAAGATGCTTTTATGAGAGGTGCGGCCACCATATACTGGACTTGCATAGGAAATTAATCCCGCTGGTGTAATACCTACTAAAAACTTTAATGTATGTTTTTTTATAATTAGAATATGTCCTAATGCGACGCACTTTAAGCAGTTGCCCTCGACTATATTAATATTTGATTGCAATCGCGGTCTAAATCATGTCCAAATCTTTTCCCTATTACTCCAGTTTAGGTAATGACAGGTAGACGTCACCCACTTCGTTGAATGTCGCGAATTACATTTGTTTATTTTTTGTTAAGTATCTGTCTTTAGGCAGGGCCGCTGCGGCGACAAAATCATATCGAAAGGAAAACGAAACATGTCATAATTTGCATGTCTGCAATTGTACAAGAGGCGTAAGTGCGGCATTTTCAAGAGGGCGGCATCGGCGACAAAAACATCGAAAGGAAAACAAAACATTGTCATAATTTGCATGTCTACAATTGTACAAGGGGCGGCCTAATCGGTATTGCACGCGGGCGTTCAAACAGCTAACGGCGGGTCTGTCTTTAGGTTTTTCTGGAAGAGCAAATGTTTCTGTGGTAACACTTGACAAAAAACCATACGATTTCCTATTACATAGAGATAATTTATTATTTATAATGAAGTATGTACTCCCGTCACTATAGTGCAATCAAGTACAATTGACACCTGAAGCAGCACTGTCGAATAAAGCAGTACATTCGGAGACTGTAATTAAGTTATAATGGGATAAAATTATTTATTATTATTATTTAGCCCATACATAGTACTTAAATCCATATCGGAATGTACATATTTTCTTGACTAAAATTTGATGTATTTAATTGTAAAATTACTTCACTATAAAGATGTCTTCATGTTCTTTACTGTGATCACTAGTCCACTTAAAAGGCCCTAATGAGCCCCTTTTTAGTTTATTCTAAGCTACTGCATATAGCGTTATCGAAGAAGTCGACATTTGTGCTTCATAAAATATCATCCACCCTTTATGATTTGCGTTCTCATAATTCAAATTTTTATTGATCAACTTACAATTGAAACTAGTTTGAATTATGAATTAATATCGAAACATGAAATTGTTTTGAGAAACCAAATTTTGGACTTTCAATCGTTTTTGCGAGTCATCTTCTCGATAGGCTTCATGACTAATTCTTTCAAAAATATATGCAATGTTTTACGTTGCTGTGTTTGGTGCTTGTTCTCTCAATAAATAACAGTAAATTACAGATATAAATGCACTCGCTTTTTCATTTTTTAGTGAGAAGGTTGCGTGGTCGAGTAAATTGGCGGGAAAAGTACTCCATACACGACAATGGTAAAATTTTGATGCAAGATTTTTTAAAAATTACAACTATGATTGATGAAAAAAAATTATAGGAGTAACTAGCATACTGTTACCGAGGTAATGACATATTTTGAATTTAAAAAATGTGGTAAGTACTAGCAGAAAAAAAATCTTAAAGTTTAGGTTTGTGTGGACATCGTAAGAAAATGCATTATATTACGAAAACTACAAATCAGACTCATAAACTGTTTATGTTAAGTACTAGGTAGGTAACAAGGCTCTAGATTACGACAATAAAATTACATTAATCAGTTATAAATAAACAAAAATCTTGCATCAAAAATCAGTCTTCTGGCCAATTCACCTAAAAGTGTCGCAGCTCGGGATGTGCCAGAATTACTTAAAATGAAGAGTTTTGGATAGTGTAGCAATGTTTTAATAGATGGCGCAAATAATTAACAAACCATAAACAACAAAAATTATTAATAAATACGGCATAAAAACAAAATATAGGTATATTATAAAAGTAGTTTTAAAACTAAACCGCGATTTGTTTCTGTACTCCATTGTTATAAACCCATTTTTTTTATTTAACCTAAAACTAATGAAATGCATCAGTGGTCGATGACGTCATACATAATTTTACGTCAACTTTAGATTTTTTTGTAAATATATACAAACGATGTGTGCATTGGTGTGCATCATTTCCACAACGTTTATAGAAAGAATTAACAGAATCAATTCTTCAACTATTTACAATTAAATATGTCTAGATTTTAGTAGAGTGCCTTAAAATAACCTTCTGAAAATGTTGCCGACACATTCAGTAATAATAAAACAAATGTAATTCCGAAGAGAAAAAAATGGTAAAAATCGGAGCAAAACAATAAATAGTGTTCTTTATGGTGAATGAATAAGTTTCTCGTTTTAATAGAAAAAGAAAACACAAAAGTATTTATTATAATAATAAATCATAATAAAAATTTATAAAAACCTCCATATTCAAATTATAACAACACATAGTGAAATGTTTGCCTAACGTCATCCCAGAAACATGTTGGCTGCGTATGTGTGTAATATATTATACTGTATAGGTTTTCTTACTACTGGATATTTGTCATATTTAGGAATGTACAACCTATATCTCTGCCTATACCTAAAAAGAAAAATGCTTAGCAGTGCTGAGTTAATTTTCGTTTATAATGATTATACTGACTAATGCGATCTTCCGCTGTTGTACTGTTGTTTCTCGCCCTACATTGTTAGAGTGGTGTACATATTTTTTACCGAAGTGTGATTAGAACAAGCTTCAAGTTTTCTTTTATACAAAGTCAGCTGCTAAGAGGTGGTAATCTAATAACACTATTATTAATTGTTATTGTAATTTTTCTTTGATTTATAGATATTATAACAGTAAAGGATGTTTAAAATTATTATAACGATTATAGGTAGTATTGTATCAAAACTGTATAGGTATATCTACCTATTATACCAATTATAATCCTAGACAATATAAGGTTTCATTATTTTGCTTATGATTAGATTTATTTGAAATTTCCGTTCGTTCTCGGGAACTTCACGAAAAATACACGAACGGATTCGATAGTTTGGTCCGAAATTTTATGACATATGACTTTTACATACATCTTTTTTCTGCATTTTGCTGCTTGTTTGATCTTTTTGGTGGACATTTTGAATATTTATTGTGAAATCCGTTATATCACATGACATGTGACATTTGACAATTATTTTGAAAAAGCTAACTTTTCATTAAGAAAATTTAAATATCTCAGAAATTAACGATAGGGAGTGGTTAATAAAAATGAAAGTGCATACAGTGTCCTTCTGTTTAATAATATAAAATACAAGGTGTTCCATTTAAGTAAGATGAGAAAATAATGCATTTGTGTTTTGAATCTCCCTGTACACAGTTTTCGCAATATTAGCAAAATATCGCTTTGCTATAAAACTGTAACAATATAAAAAAGTCATTCCGGTACAAAAAGAATTTCAAATTGTTTCGTGTGGAATGAACAGGACATAATTGACCACAACTTCTGAAATACTCGGTATAACTCAATGAAACCTTATATAAATAAGTGAGGAAAACATGCTTAATTTAAATTTGAAATAATATATATAGTGTACCCCATATAAAAAAATGTATGCTTGGTTCACCCTGGCAATATGAAACATCTGTACATACGAAAATAATTTTAAAATTAATATGCCTCGCCCTGTATATCTTATTTACAATCTTTACAAATACTACACTAAAAATGTAGGTAACTATAATAATAACTATGGAATAAATAATTATAAGTGAGAGAAGTAAATAATTTCAGGTTATAGTACATAAATGTTTCCTAAACGATAATCTTCCAGAAACTTGAATATGAAACACTACACTTTATATAAACTAAAATCATCAAACAAGATTGATTGAGCGGACAAAGTGCATTCAGAAGCGGTTACTAGTAGTTGCCAGCTGTCAAATCCAAACGCTCAATAATTATGTATGAGCAAAAAACTTGTGTGTTGGCTTCATTTCTTCTATCGTCTAGCCGACATTTAATATTGTACAATTAGCGAATTTTGTAGCGTTATAAACCATCCGAATCAATTACTTTTATCTCATTCAATGTGAATTTGAATCACTACAAAATCTATACTTTTTAAATTCATATCTGTATATTTTCTACCAAATTTTAAACATTTTATATTTCCCGATGAACGCTTCTTACATTAATAATTACTGTCAAAAATTTCGTAATAAACAATCAAAATTCCATTGGAAACTATATTAAATTTTATATAATTTGCTGGTAACGTAGCGAGGTAAATAGAGAGAATAGAGAGATAAATAGAAACAAGATGTAAAATAGCAATTATATGTTAGCAAGTTGAGAGGTTGTGTTGTACAACATTTGGCAATATACTTGGGTATTTTACGGTGTTTCTATATCCAATATCGTATCTACATATTACATAGGTACCTATATCATCATATCATATATTGTATGAATATATGATATGACGAATTCCAAGTGAATGTTGTCAATTATAATTTCTATTTTCAACAGTGACATCTATTGATAGAAAGCTCGAAATACTTCCGAGTCTATAAACGCTGATAAAGTGAATACTATGACCCTCTATTGTCTGCTAGATTAATTATAATGACTCCCACTACAAATATCCTATCCCCTCCAATTGCCTCGTACCCTTAATAGATTGTAGATTCATAAAGTTTAGAAGCAAGTAACTTACGACAATGTGGCAATAGTTACTTGCAGAATTGTACCTAAGTGCACATTTAACGGCTAGAGTTACTTCCTCAATAAATCTCGAAAGTGTTTACACGACTAAGATTATAGGAAGTCACAAAAGAGATTATTTAAACTCTAAATTCGTATACAGTGGTCCAATTATCTCTTCGTACAAAAAAGAAGACGTATTTAACAAAATCTTTATTTGTTAAAACGCCAGCAATTAATAAATCGATGAACATTAGTAGACGCAAACTCATCTCCCTGCTGTAATGGAAATTGAATTAACTTTATATTATAAAATCAAAAAGGCAAATTTGATAATTGAACATTTTATTTGTTTGCAGGGACTTTCAATTTGAGTGAATTCTTAAACTTTATGCCTGCTACTCTTTTAGCATGGCAGTATTGTAAGTTATCTATACCTGTAACTTCTGTACTTTTACCCAACCTTTAAAAAAATAGGTAATGTAATGGTAATATATACGTATATACATTAGCGAAATGCAACTCTCGTAAGATCTACACAGAAATTACAGCTAAATACAAAAAATGTCGGCTCTTTAAATTCAATGTGCGGCTATATGTGTGGTACCCATTTTGACAAATAAAACCTACAACAAAGTATAGGTGAGAAATTGGACACTAAGAAGGTGCGATTTTATATTCATATCAAAAGCTATTATCTGAATGTGAGCCCGAAACTTGAGCTTGGCTCTTGCTTGTGAGTCAGTCACAAGTTGTGAAGCTTCGGCACACTGGACATGGTATCGCCCACTTTATTATTTCGTTCGTTACTTGTTGAAACTTAATTTTTTTATAATTTGTTCGTCTTCTTTTTATTAAAAAATGAAGAAAGTGTAAGGAAATTTATTGTCTTTCGCAAATTTCAAAAAAACAAAACTCGATGAAGAAATACTAGAGAAAACAATAAATTCTGCATATATTGAACCTACACAATCAACTCCAAATGAAACATCAGCTTTATGTTCATTGGCATCATCTACAACATCATTGGTATCATGCACAGTACGCAATTGTCAACTACCAGATTGTTGGACAGAAACAGATGAGTTTGTTCACAGAACAATATAAACGGTTAGTAGTCAAAGATGGCAGATTAGGTTGTAAAGACTGTTAAAAAATGAAGACTTTAGGAATAACATATTCACGTATCAAATGAGTGGATTTCATGTTCAATAATTCCTAATGGAACTAAAAAAGACACAAGGCAAGCTTCTCTACGCAAAAAAATTAAAGAACATTCCACTTCATGCTCACATTTAAAAATTCAAGAAACAATTATTCAATCTAACAAGCTAGTTTTACCAAATGTAGTTAAAACATTAAATTCTGAAGCAATTAACATTACTGTAAAAATTTTTAACACAGTTTATAGTCCTGTTAAACGAAACAGACCATTATCTGATATAGAAGCAGCTTTGGAATTACAAGAAAAAGATGGTGTTAATATAGGAAATTGTTTACATTCCAGACGCACTGCCCCTAGAATTGTCGAACATATTGCGATGCAGATTAAAAAGCTGTTTTTAAAAACATTATCAATCAAAATTCAAAAATCTGTATCATAATTGACGAAGCTTCTACACTTGCTACAAAAAGTACTTTGGTAATATTTTTATAGTGTGAAGTACAGTCGGCAATTGAACCTCTCAAGATTTTCGTAGATTTAAAAGAATTGATGTCAACAACTGCCGAAAATATTTTGATGGCATTAAGAGACTGTCTTACTGACTATGGATTTGATAAAAATTATTTACAAAGAAATCTCATAGTAATATCAATTTTTTTGTACTAGAATTCTTGTTCTAGAATTTCAGAAATTAATTGGTGTGGATGAATCTTCCTGGTAGTACCCAAAATTATTTCTTATTCTATTCGTTTTTGGTATAGGAGATGTTTAGCCAAACCATTGGCCAAACCAAAAGTATTTTTATTTAACTGCACAAAATGCAGAGTGTTATAAATATAATTATAAAAATTGAAAGAATGATATGCTACTACGACTTTTGACTTGCCCTGTGTACAGTTCTTGTATATTTGAAAGAATTGTACTTTGTTATTACACTAGACCAGTATCAAAACGGTATAAGTGTAAAAGAATTATTTAAAATTGTGCGGCTTAAAGTACACAGGACGTAAAACTTACCATATCTTCATAAACATACATCTAGTTTTATATTTTTGGAATGCGCGTTACGTACATTCGAAAATAATCCTAAAACACATTTTTCTATCCATAATTTTATTTTTTTGTTTGATTTATTAAATTAGGTATAAGATACTAATTTATAGAGCTTATTAGAGCTTACTCAGTAAAATTAAATAAATTATAATCGTATGCTGTAATGAAACTGGTACTTGAAATTATCTACAAGGTAATTAAAGTGTGTGTGACAATTTTTAGTGAATTAAGTCATATTCTCTCAATAATATAATCATAATTATTCGCGACAGACAAAAAGAACAAAATAAAATTGTTGTTTCCTTCACCACTTACATACAATTTGTTCATCTTAATAAAATCCATAAGTTCTACTGTACCCTATTATTATTCATATCTATGTACTAGCTTGAACACGTAAATTATTCCAAAAATTTCATATTTACCTAAACGGATACTTTTTTTAATCGTTACTATGACAATCACCAAATCTTCTGGAAATGTTGGTTACCTGCAATATTAATGAGGAAATATTCCTGATTTATTTGTATCAGAAAAAAAAATGTGATTTTGGCAGTATTTTTTCTTATAAATTCTAATGTGATATCAGAAACAAACATTTATAATTTTAAAAAATTGAATACTTCCTACGTCCATAACTACACAATATTCAACCATCCTAAGTCACCCATAATGTACGAAACGATGATTTTCTGCTATATTTCACTTGCATTTGTCTCGTTACCTCTCGTTCATAACTGAAATCTCCTAATGTAAGTGTTATCCGTACTCATCGCTCACTGTGCCAGTATGTTCCGGGAAGAAATCTAGCTGGGAGTATAGTTCTACTCTACGTTGACAATATTATGGTAATTTTCCATCTTTAGATTTACCAAAATACTTAATATTTATGAATGTTTGTCAAGCTTTCTCTAGTGGATTCAAAAGTCCCTCAAACTTTTCATCGCGTGCAAATATTTATTCTTTAGTTTTTACATCACGAATTTTTGGAAACTTCTGTCTTAAGTACACTAAACTCGAAGTATTATCCATAGCTTTGACAATTTTTTTATTAATCCTAATTTGGTAGTTAATGGAGGTATATACACATATTTAGGATTACACAATGCCCTATGTTTTACATTTTTTACCGTCCACTACAAGTGTCTGGGTCTACATGACAATAGCAACGGTACTGTTTAAGTTAGCTCATTTGGTTCCATCATATTTACAATGTTCTAGGAACTTCTATTTGACATTGACGAAAAAACGTTTTAAAGTATTTCAACAAATTAAAATATTTAACAAAGGAGCTGTGGGTGATATGGGTGGAATACACATTTGAAAACAGGATAAATACAACTATTGATAGACGTGAGACAAAAATCATGTTGACCAGTATAATCAAATAATGAAATTTACATCAAATATGTAATTTATTTTTAATTTTAATGTGTATTAGTACAGTTTGACTTAATATATTTGCAGAACCGTAGTTAGTAGGTTAGTAATTCCAAATTATTTAAAAATGTCTTTTGTACATTTTCCTTTCTTAGTGGCAAATAGATTATAGACAAAAATAAACAAGTTTTCTTCATTGTGCTTTATAAAATAAAAATAATAATGATTCGACTTTTACCAGAAAACATATCTTAAATACTTTACATTCTTATAATGTACGATTTCCACTTCATTTTATTACAAACTTATTGGTTAGCTGTTGTGCTGCTTGTTTGTTAACCATATTAGCATTCTAAACCACGCCGACAGATTCGTATGTTTCGTATTCAGAAATCGCTTCAATGACATAAAAGATGCTTAGGAATTCCATGGATAATTTTGAGAAGGAGCTTTTTTCTGAACAGTTAATATTTGTCAGGATTTTAATCAGAGTATGTGGTACATACATATGTAGATAGTAAAAACGTAATCGTATCTCTTTAATTTCCATATGTATGCTTCGAAACTATTCAAAATTTTATTATATCTTATAGTAAAATGAAAAAAGTAAGTAAATGCATATTATACAATACAAAAAAGAGTATGCATTACGTTAATTGCACTAAATGTGGATAAGAGAAGTGAACACAGTAGATATAACAATAATATATTTGTTAAATTTGATTCAATTTTAGTAGCCATAAATAACTAATAGCTTTATTTCATTGCAGATGTTTGGTCTTCCTTCGAGACTGAATTTAACTCGCTATTGTGCTCAGTTTCATTTCCTTCATTAAGCCTTATTTAGCACTTGCGATAATTTTGTGAAGAATAATTATAAACAAGAAGTCATTAGCATAACTTTATTTTAATTTACTACTCTATATATTAAACTAGATTATTATATTAAACTAGATTAATAACACTGGTCAATAGGGTTTTTTTCTTACACTCTGATACGTGTACGTTATGGACGCTTTCATTGTAATTCTGAAAATACAAGTTAAAAGAAACTATCAAGTTATTACCATGCTGACGGGCATGTCTGAACAGGATTTAACATGTTTGGGCTTCATTTGTACATCATAGTCGTTAAACCACTCCCTTTTTCTCTAGAACCAATCAAATCAAGGAATTAATAGATCTGTGCATATGTGAGTATATATAAGACCCTAGAGACACGTTATTCAACTCAAATTGACTCAAATGTATGGTAGTAACATTAATTTAACGTTTTTTGAATTCGCAATGATCCGTAGGTACGTAAACAATCCTAACCTTTTTTTGTTTTGTATGTGGAGAATTCACCGATCAACAGCATAGACGAAATATTACACCGGTAATAGAAAAATCGTATAACCTTTATTTTAAATTAAAAATTACAAATAAAGACAAGTTGTGGATCCCTCACAATGTCTGTGCACGATGTGCTGTTACTTTGAGGAGCTGGATAAAAGGTAAGAGCATAGCTATGCCATTTGGTAGGCCTATTATTTGGCAGGAACGAAAGGATCATTCGACAGATTGCTACTTTTGCTGTACAAAGACCTTCGGGATTTCCAGTAAAAATAAGGATAAAATTACCTATTCTAATTTACTTCTGCCACTCGTCCAGTTCCTCATTCGGCAGCTTTGCCAGTACCAAGTCCTATGGATGTTTCGAACCAAGAACATGTTGAAACCGTGATAGAAGAATACAGTTCCGAGTTGTGGGACACAGATGAAGAATATTTTCCATATCAAATAATAATCATCATATCATTTAATAAATCAATTGAAATTAAATGACCTAGTTCGAGATCTCACTTTATCAAAAGCTCAGGCGAAATATTAGAATCAAGACTGCAAGGTTGCAAGGGAATGTTGTTGTTCTTCATTCCAATATAAAAGAAAAGTGCAAAGAAAGACTTTCTAAATACGTCCCGGAATAGCATATACAATGCTAGTTAGCTAGCTTAGTTAGTGTTAGTATTGTATGATCAATATGAATTTTATTTGTTTATAATACCAGACGTGATAGAAGATATTTGTTTTTATAATAATTAGGTATTAGGAATACAAAACAAAATAAGTTTGTATATAATTCATAAAGAATAATAAAAAAAAATTAAAATTTGTTGTTCTGTGTAATAAATGACTTAAGTTAGTGTTAGTATTGTATGATCAATATGAATTTTATTTGTTTATAATACCAGACGTGATAGAAGATATTTGTTTTTATAATAATTAGGTATTAGGAATACAAAACAAAATAAGTTTGTATATAATTCATAAAGAATAATAAAAAAAAATTAAAATTTGTTGTTCTGTGTAATAAATGACTTAAATCACATACATATTAAAAAAACAAATTATTTTATTTTTTAAAGCAAAGTACTTCCAGACGTTAATTGATTCTTCCACTAAAGCTAAGCAGGAATAAGAATAATATAAAGTAAAGAAAATATATGTTTAATTTGAAAGATTATTGTAAGAAAAGTTTCAATAATAAAATTGAGTTCTCTCATTAAATACATACATCTCGATATTGCGCTAATGATTTCTTTCTTGCTTATTAATTACACGCAATAAACATATTCACAAACAAACATTGTCTACTTAAAATGTCAAACATTCCAGTCCTTCTCTTCAAATTCTCAGTAATGTTCTACTTTATTTCTTGCACATAATGCTTTTATTTGTTGTCTATAACGTTGCACCTAGTGCTTCTAATAATTTTTGTGCATTTTCAACTTATGATATACGGAGTGCAAGTGCGCAATCTGCAAGAATGCAGTTGAAGCAATTACTATTATTGAAAGCATTTTTATATGTACTAATTATTTTTACCCGGTTGAAAATGTGTCCCATATAATACACATGGTCAGCCGGTCGTTAATTGAAATCAAGCATTTATAAAGCAGTGTTGTTCGTCCTTCCTATTTCTTTTTAATCGTTTCATAATGAATCCTTTTTTCAAAGGAGCCAATTAGAGCATAAATGCCTTGGTGAGCAATTTCAAACAAAGGAAGTTCGCAAAAAAAAATTAAATTACTAATACCGAGTAGTTAGTAGTAAGACGCTAATTGACAGCATAGTAAGCAAACATTAATCCTAACGTAATTTATCACTTTGGTGTCAAATAATTAAACATAATGATAAGACAGTGTTTTAAACTTTCAATCAAAAGATGGTCCCAAAGCAGGGATTTTGGTGCAACCAATCTGCTTCAGTTGAAAGTGCTCGCATTGTAATAGAAAAAAAATTAAATGGTGCCTTTCATTAGAAGGATTTTCAGGTTTTAGCGTATATATCTATAGTAAAAATAGATACAACATTTATATTATCACTCAAAACTATTTGTTTTTTGATACTGCATGACACTCTTATATAGTGTGTCGCTTAAATGCCTATAAAACTTCAGGTAGAGCTTTTCCTTTATGGATGCTTAAAGCAAATCTTCAAAAGCAAGTAGGTAGGTCTTTGAAGCTTAGTTTTCTTGTACGAGAGTGTTAAAGTTGATATCTTTAAAGTAGAATTGGAACAGGACATGGAAACAGTAACGAGAATTTTATTGGGGCACGTCTCTGCTTGATAAGTAACGGATTTCCACTAATATACCTACTAATAATTAATATTAAGATGACGCTCTAGTTATTTTTCTGGAAAAAGTATTACGAATGATTATTAGGAAATGCTATATACACGTGGCAACAATGCATGCATGCGTGCAATGGCATTGTGATAAAAATCTAGAAATTTAGTTTTTTAACATTAGTCAAAATAAATTTGCCTGTCGTGACGTTTGATGTTTGTATTACCATTTGCTTTCAGATCCTGCTTCGTTGTGTGTTTATTTACGTTTCTCTGTACTCTTTCATTTCGCTGTTTTTTTTGGTGGTATTTGATGCCTCCGTTGAAAATGTAAATTTAATATAGCGTATACATAATGCAACGGAAATCATAAACGAAAACATGCTGCGGCCTATTCTACAAGCTATTGTTTCAAGTGCCTTCAAATGCCTCGAAGTTGGTAGTAGAAATTTTGAATAGTTATTGTAAATTTATAAAATAAAATAGCGTTCTGCAAACAAATACAGATTTTGGCTTTACTATTACTGTCATTTTTTTGGAGATTTTGTTACAAGTATGTCGGCGTACCTGTTAAATTTTCCATAAATGCGAAGACGTCACCAGTGCTGCCAAATATAATATTCTGCCTCGTTTGAAGAAACTAAGCATTATAGGAAGTTCGTACTAGTGTTTTTGAGGATTATATTTCTTATAAAAAAGTGCTACTTGAAGTTTTATAGTCATTTAAGTTATAGTTATTTAAAAATGGACAATTTACTTCCACCCTAGCACATTACAAAAATATGTTGAAATTCGATAGCACAATGCGAAATAGTGTTTCAAATGATGCTAAATACTTGGAAAATTTATTTAAAATAAATCAATTTATATTAACAAAATAATGTAAAGCAATGCCATATGTGTACTGAGGTGTATGTGTTTATTTATGAGATAAGAGACAATCGGTGCAATAAATTTCTGAATCTTATTTATAAAAAATAAAAGCTATATTCAAACACGTTATTTCCTTATACTAAATGTTATTTTAAAATTTCGATAGCAATTGTAACGTAATCATTAATAATATACTGACAAAGCAGAGTAATTGTGTGCATATAGCAGGATTGTTTAGAATACCTGCGGTTACTATTAGCGTTGTTGCCATTTTAAATTCACACCAAACTGTTAGTAATAAATCTAACTTTCACGTATGTTAGTACCAGAAAACAAATATTGGTTGACCGAATTTATTATAAACGTGTTATTTTCGTATAAATCTAGGAACGAGTTTTCTGAAGAAAGAACTGCAAATTACATAGAACACGATTGGCTATACATGTAATACTGCATTGGACATTCAGTATCAGTACGAATATGCCACATTATCACGAAATATACTTAAAATCATATCGTTATAAGATCCAGACTATTAACGAACTTATTCCTGTTGTTTATGATAGATTTTTTTTAATGTGTGGTGGGTGCTTAGTTGATGAAATGAGTATTTCTAGTAATTTTTTGATGACTAATAAATGTTACTATTTTTGATGTGGTTTTCTTCTGTAGAAGCCTGATTTCACTTTTCAGGATATTTTAACAAACTTGGTTTATATTAAGGTTGTTAACTGACTATTACTTTGTTAAACTCTTGAGCCTTGCCGGTAGAAACTGGTGCCTGGTTAACAGTGCATATGAGGTAACTGATTCGCCGAAAACGGAAGAATGGTGACAGATACCAAAATGAATTATTATACACGCATAGTCCTACAAATATGTAGATAATTATTTGGAATAGGTTTTTGACAGTCAACTGCTGAATTTTCGTATAAGATTCTAAATCTCACAATTATTGATTACTCTATTTTTCCGTTCATCTATAGAATACGATTTTTAAAACGACAGTTTAAATAATCGAAAAACATTGAGATTACTAGAGAAGTGATAACATAATTTCTCAATATTTAATGAAAAATGTTGACAATACATTGACTTTAGAGGGTACTATTTATTTAGAGCACTGGCATGATACCTAGTCTTATAAAACATTAAACGTTTTTGTAAGATTAAAGCTGTGATTAATTTTACACATTTTACATTAAATAAGATAAAACTGAAATCTATCAAACTCCCAATTTTCTATTAGGAAACTGTTACTATTTTTCAATGTGTCCAACTCTGTTAAAATCCCAGCATATTTAGTTAAGATGGTAGTGTGTGGTGATTAGTTGAGATTGACGGAAACCGTCGATTATTGAAAATGACCCATTTAAAATACAAGGGACTCCCAAAATAATACGTCAGCTTTGCATATTTTGTGAGAATTTATTTTTTTTTCTCCAGGTCTAGGCAGTTTAATAGAATTTGTTGCAAATATTGTTCAATTAAGTATTCAGATTTTTGAAAAAATATTGGTCAATTAAAGAAAAATATTTGTATGTTATCTTACAAATTGAAAACAATAATAGACCCAATACAGGTTTCTACAGTTCTTTTTTGTGGTCTCTAGAACTAGGTATACAGGTACCCACAGATAAGTACATGGGCTGATTTCTACCTAATAAATAGAAATTAAGTTTACAGAATCAGAATAAAATCTAATGCAGTACATTTACAAGCAACATCAAATACTTTGTTATAATTTAACAAACTTACGCGCGATCAATAGATCCAATGTGATTTGTAATATGTATTTAGTTGTTATGGCTAAAGCGGTATTTCGTTCTCTGCGCACAGCGTCGTAGAGCACAAGCCTGGTTGAGATAGTTTAATGGAACAGTTACTCCAATGTGATCTATAGCAACACATGTACTTTTTCGGCGCTGTTTACTTTTGCTTGGTAGTGATTAGTTAAGTTGAGCGTACGAAGAACTAAAAAGCGATCATCAACTGACAGAAGAAATTTATTCAGAATTTACTTAATTTAAAATATAATACTGCCAAATTAATATACATTTACATACAATAAACCTTTGATGCGCTGCAAAAAAAAAATTACTCTTAGGTGCGATAAGTTACATAAATAATTTATGTTTTATAATATTTCTTGTGTAGTTTGTATTCGTCAGCACAGTCATTATACTGGCATAAGTAAAAATGGCTACTCTATTGACATTATCTAATATATCCAGTAAGTTCGACGCTGCTGTCTAACATCTACAAATTGTATCACAAACATGTGTCGTGTTCCTAAAAGTCAAAGTAACGCTCGTAGCGCGTATTCCAAGCCAACTTCCGTGTTCAAACGAAGAACGCAGAATTGTAAAATCTCCAAGCAATTTTAAATTAATAAAATAGAAATCTTAAGAAAATCGTGTAAAATTAAGTTTATTTGAAATTACTGTGAGTTTTACCTTTAAATTTTCATATCTTTTAAGATGCAATAAATTATCAGTATTTATGTATATACAGACTGATTTATTTTCCACCCTCATCAAGAGGATCTGCCTTATTATTGGATATAGAGGGCAGGTTTACATTTGGAAAAGTGTCTACATTTTGTGGGTGTTATCAAACCGAAGAAAAAGTGGACGTATGATAAATAATATTCGAGATTTTCTGAGAAAAAAGAAAGCTGATTTGCTACTTTTATCACTAGCACCTTCACTTGGCGTTGGAAAAAAACTAAAAGTACGTTTTCGAGGCCACTTTTTATTTTTAGCTAATGGCATGCTTGATTTTTTTCTATGACGTTTCAGTTCTTTCTGGTTATCATCAATTTTCCTATTGCTTATAGGAGCCATATTGTGTTTTCACACTCTTAGATCGAATTTTGTTCTGAATTCATATATATGCATAAGATTAATAATAATACGATTTAATTGTCAAATAAAAGGATACAGAAAGGAAACTATTGTACTATTTTACTACTACTACTATTAATTTCTTAGTGTGTGGTATTTTCGTGTCGGTTGGTTTAATATTACACACATAATAACACGTTTAACGTCCAAAGTTTCCTTTAACATATATTAGATAGAAGACGGAACGCATTAAACGTATTATAGGAATATGCCTATATACATATGTACTTACATAGTTACATATGTTTATGTATATACGAAACATACCTATGTCTATTATGTATATGTATGTATATGAATCTTGTTTCACTATTAAGATTTTATCTGTACATTGTATACATATATTGAGAATTATGTCAAGAACTCTTGAAGATCTCCTTTCATTTTATTTTCTTCACTATGAAATCCTAATTATCGAAAGTATTTTTTTCATGTTATTTGCCTTTACTGTCGAGATATAGACGTAAAGAGTGGAAACGACAGTGCTGCCTCTGGGAAATAAATGATCGTATTTGAGGCTTAAGTTGACCGTGTTTAACACTAACACACTAGAAATATCCTCAATTAAATCTAATTTCTATACATATGTTATTAAATGTATGTAGAAAATTAATGTTGAGTGAATTTAAATGGAAAATTTTGAAACAAATTGTGTTCGGTGAATAGATTTCAATCTTTTAACCTTATTGGAACCATTGTTATCACTATGAAAGATTTTTGAAATAAATTAAAAATATAAGAAAAATCTCTATTTTCATAAACAAACAATTAATAGCACGATAACCAAAAAAACCGAATGGTTTGCACCATTAAGCTTTTTTACAAGTTATTTTGTTATATTTCGTATACAAAAAACTAAAAAACGTTTCTACTCTGTTACATATATCTACACTACTTATCATACGATTAGCAATACTAATTAGCTCATGTTAAGTACCTACTACTATATTTTGAACGATACTATTCGAAAATATATCTTAATATTTATATTGAGACCTTACTATTAGTTGTTGGTTGGATATTCGAAAAACCAGTAACTTTTTCTTGAGATAATAATTGTTAAGCATGATTATACATAAGAAATCATTGGTTTAATATAAAAATTCATTTATAACCTAGTGTTTAACAAATCTTATTTGTTTTAGATTTAAAGATAAAATACTTTCAAACTTATGAACTGATTCGCTCGCCACTGCTATATTCGAATGCTCATTATAGAAAGGAAGAAAGTAAATGACATTTCATAGGTTATCGTGGAAACGCTAATGATACAATATAATTTTCTTATTAAATACATTACTTATAGGTTTGTTATTATTCTTAGAATTCACTATTAAATTTTAATCTTTTTCGTCCTGATTTATTTCCACTTGTAGGTCAATAAAACAATAAATAATTAAATACCAATTTATTCTATATCATATAATAATATGTTTTCGTTATTCTTTGTTTTCTAGATGATTTTGTTGATAGGCATGACAATTTATATTTATATTTTTAGTAATTTGACACATATTAAATGTCAATTTGTTCCACTGAAGAAGTTATGTAACGCAAACGTATTATTATATGTTATGGAAAAATTTGGTATTTAATGATTTATTGTTTTATTGACCTACAAGTGGAAATAAATCAGGACGAAAAAGATAAGTACATAAAGGTCAGAAAATATATTATTTAATTAAATTTTAATATTAGCAAATGATTTCTTAGTTATAATCATGATCATGCGTAATAAACATTATAATAAGTAGAAATTGCTTATTTCAAAATTCGCATTAACAACTGATCAAAATAATATAAGAATAAATTTTATTCATGATAGTTTTTAATTAGAACGGAAATTTTCTTAAATACGGCAGAACTTAATTAAAACTACTTCTATTTTCTACTATTGTAATAGTAACTATGCCACTGTATCATTATCTTAAAGGCGGTAAGTCATTTTACTAAACAAGCAGTTGCTGCGAACTATAGGTATACAGATGGTAACTGGATCTTATTTCGTTAAAAGCGTAAAATTAAAAAAAAGTGTTTTTAAAATGAGTTGTAATCACACAGAAAAACAATTAACTCAATGCAAGATATTGCAATGTAAGATTACTTGAATGAAATAAATACGCAGAGAATATATTCTACGAATAAGAAAGTTGATTTCTTGAGACAATTACCGTAAAACGAGATGACTGTGACAGATTTGACACTTTCAATAATATTTTCAGTTCTAGTTTTATAGCTGGAAGGTCGAGTAAATACTATGAAGTAGTCACATCATTTAGCTACTAAATAATGACGATGTGAAACAAAAAACAATAGTAATTTAGCCAGAATTTTGATGTAGGTACCTATACTTGTCACACATTCAGGCTATCGCTCAGGGTGACTTTGTGACAGCATTGGGCTTTCACTAGAACACAATGTCATGATGTCACCTTTCTATGAGGAGATTTTGAAACATTATAACCACGTAAATGTATGCCAGACTCAAAATTTGTCACAAAATAATCTCCTAACTGAATGATCAATATGTCACAAAGTCAAGCCAAATAATAAAAATCATCCTTTTGGCACAATTTATTTATAGAAAATGTAAGAAAACAACGTAAATTAAATTTTAAATACAAAGTATTGCGATGTATTCCATATCTAAGCAAAATCGAAATTATGAAGCACATAGGACAGATCTTTATTAAATACTTCTAAGTATCTTCTTTTTCTTGCGCTTCTCGCAGGGTAACTTTTCTTTTTAATTTCTCTTAAAGCTTTTTTTAATGATTCAGATGTATAGTTTTTGTAGGAGCGGCTCTCCGGTAGCCCCTTATACTTCTGTGGCATTTCTAAAATATGCACCGAATAATTACATTAAAAATGTCACCCCTACTAGTACCAAAAAGTGTCACAATCTCACCTCGATATTTGTTGACATTTCATTTCGCAGAGCATACATATATAGCTTTCGTTTTACATACGCTTCGCTTCAGTTGTGACGTCAACTGAAGTATTACGGAAATGCAAGAACCAAGTGAAACACAAAAACGAACGCTTCTTATAGGTTAGGTGAAGCGTATCACAACAAGTGACGCGCTATTAGTCTGCTTCACATTCATCTGAAGCACTTCAGTAAAGTGCATCGTAAAAGTGCATTTCCAGATTACTTGATTTTTAAAAAGAACGCGGTTGGTAACTGAAGTGAAGCAAAACTTCAGAAGCGCATGTAAAACGAAAGCACCTATAGGTACTTTATTTTTAAGAAGAACAAAGAGGTGATGTCACTTACTGCTTCTTAATAGATCATACGGTTCAAGTTACACAATTGCAACTTTCTGATGAAGTAAAAATTGCTTATCTACCTTAAAAAATGTGTGTGTCGTAAAAAAACTGCAGAACGACCGCGAGACATAATACGTGACACGGCTTCACTCGCTTACGGATGCATGTGCGAGAGGTTGCTACAATAACATAATAAACAGAGATGTAGGAGTGACTTTTTCAAAGGAGTGTGGTGCTGTCACAAAGTCGCCTCGTTTTACGGTACTAGATTTAAGAAAACGATTACTTATTCAAATCAAACGAATGGTATATCTTCAAAAGATTAATCCTTTAGGTTAGTTAAGTATGTGTATATCATAAATAGCGGTTTATACAAAAGAGAAAGCCACACTTTTAATTTAAGCTGTTAGATATCATTCGTTAAGTGACACTACCATTACTGTTAGAATACAACATATTGAAATAAAGATATTTGCAACTTTAACCATTTTTTTACTTAGAACATTGCTGTTACTAAATTGGAATAATCTATAGCTCATTTCGTTATGCCATTTGAAAATTGGCTTTCATAGGATGTCTCAGCGAGACCGCCTTACCCACCTGTCTTCGAACATTTAAGGTGTAAATATTTTTTCGTTATTGTTATCTATTAACTATTTATGGCAATAATGTAAAGGCATTTAACGGATAATTATTAACTCATAAGCACCAAATAACGAAATGTGATTTTGACGTTAGACTGACAACAAATCTTTGAGAACGCTGATTTGCCGTGGCGCACTGGATCAGTATCGATGAGTTATGTGTGCATTTTTCAAGATAAACTAATTATATCCTAAACTATTGATTTTAGGTATAGGATATGTGTGACATAGACGATGTAAAATTGGACGCTGAAGAGGACTAAGTAATAAAATATAGCGGGTGCTATTCCAAAAATGATATTTCAAAATTTCGAAGAGTTAACGTGTCATTGTAAAGTAACCACGCAATATAGACAGACTTTCTCGGCGTTAAAATATACTCTAATATGTTGTTTAAGCATATTATGAATTATAAATTGATATCTGAAAAATCGAGTGTTCTGTGATTTTTGAATAAATCTCCGCTATAGCAAATTAAAAGAAAAACGAATAACTACAAAACCTTTGAATCAAATTGAAAATAATAAAGATATTTATAATGCTTAAAAATAGGTATAAATCCAAATATGTAAAAACATACAGAGTGCTCCATTAAAAATAACAAAGTAGATAGCGACTTCCGGTATAAGCGGAAGCGCTAGAAATCTAATAATATTTTAATTGAATAGAACATAATCGACTATATATAATTCTGTATTTTCAAATTTATACTTTAGTCAGAATCCCATAAACTCCTAATCAACGGTCTCGCTAAGACACCTGGTATTACGAATATTTTCTCTTTATGTATCAAATTTTTTGCATCTATAGCTGATATTGAGTTAGTAATTTCTAATTTCATTCATTTCTAATTCAAATTAAAGATTGTCAAGTTGATATGGGTCATTAGTGTACGAAATTTGATACACAAACAGAAAAAAATTGTATGAATATGTGCACTAGGTTAATTTATTATAACATAAAAAATAAATAAATGTAGGGTTACTCCAATGTTGTGTATATTCGATTTGCGTATAATTTTTTTAACCGCGTAATATTTCAAAATCATTTATTAGGTACAACTTAGCTCTACATTACTTCATTATGCTTACACAGGCCTATAAGCCTCACTAATTTAATGAATCTAATCAAAGTACATATATGTATATTTCATTTAAACAATAAATACACACATCAACATAATCTATTATATCAATTTTTATTTTATTTGCTTGATTTTACTTCCGTTAAAATTGTCTTTTGTTGTTTAGTTTGGTTGCTAGGTAACTTATAAACAACTATCTGTCAAAAGTAGCCATTAAACAAGTACAGTTAATGATAAATCTTAAAATGTTTTGAATTTTAACTTTAGTGTGTTACTTCTCCCACCATTCTGCGTTGTTTCACAAAAATTAGTACCCATTGATAAGTGTAAGCATAAATTGCGTTAAAAGCAAACATGAATGAACAAAATAGACATTGCATAGTCATTTACATCCTAACGAAATAAATAGGGCAGTTGGAATGCTGGAAGTTGGAGTAAGACAAGTTGACGTAGCAGAGCGGTTAGGTACAACAAAGAGCGTAATTAGCCGACTATGGCGACGTTACAGAGATACATGTAATCCCAGGAATCAACATCTTGGAAGAAGACGCGCCGCCACTGCTATTCAGGACCGGTACATTACTCTTCAGGCTCGCCGACAGAGTTCACTAACTGCTACTGAGTTAAAATCGCGTCTCCAGGCAGTGCATAACGTGACAGTCCACAGCCAAACCATCAGGCGTTGTTTAAGAGAAGTCAATCTTCACTCCAGACGCCCCATTAGGATTCCACCATTAACCATGGGAAATCGAGGACATCGAGTAAACTGGGCTCGAGAACACTTAAACTGGACTCGAGAACAATGGTCGGCTATACTTTTTTCTAACGAGTCGCGATTCGGATTAAGACTAGATACTCGCAGATTAAGAGTCCGGCGTCAGCCTGGTAATACAGCAAGGCTACAGCATGCCCAAGAAGTGCACAGCTACCGAGGTGGTACTGTAATGATATGGGCGGGAATTATGCTGGATAGGAAAACTGATGTCGTTTTTCTAGATCAATTCTTAAATGCTGAGCAATATATTCTTGAATCTGTTGTTCAGCCATTTACAGAAGCGTTGGACCGAAATTTAACCCTTATGCATGACAATGCACGACCACATGTGGCAAGAGTTGTTACCGATTGTCTCAATGAAGCAAGAATTGAGGTTTTGCCATGGTCAGCTCAATCCCCAGACCACAATCCCATTGAGCATGCATAGGATATGCTTCAGAGAAGATCCCTGCCACATATGGACGCTATACAAAATCGACGGCAACTGCAAGAACTTCTTTCACAACAGTAGAATCTTCTTCCACAAGAAGACTTGGACAATCTTATTCTGTCTATGCTAAGAAGATGTAGGGCGCTTTTAAACTCCAGAAGACGTCCCACTCTTTATTAATTCCTTAATCTTCAAATTTTTTAATCCAATATAAGATTAATTTTGAATTGTTGGTTAGTTTCATTTTGTAGAATTTCTAATTTCTAATTAATAAATTATTATTAAAATTGTGTTAAATATTAATTTAAGTTAATTTCACTCATAGCTTATTTTACATTTAACTTTCAAGACAAAAATGGGTAAAAAGATGCACTAAATTATTTTTTAAAGCAAATAAGATATATCCTTAGATTATGTTGATGTGTGTATTTTAAGACAATATTAGTTTTTTTGAATATATAACAAATAAATATATATTAACAAACTTTTTAATTTCTATAATGTTTGGATTTGTATCGCTGTTTTTTTGCAACAATCATTATCTTTAAGAGTGTTAAATATTTAGTTCTTTCTTCGTACTGGTTTGTGTTTATGAAAATAGTCGATACTCACATTAAGTATTTATACCATAACAGATGCAGTAATATTTTAAGTTTAAGGATGCGTTGGTCGTTTCGTTTTGGGATCTTTAGTGAGAATAATGAACATACATATACCTTATTGTTTTGAAATTAAATTGGTAAAAAATCGATATGAGTAGTATTTTACAATATGTGCACATTTCGCAGTTTTCAACAAAATACTTACTTTAGATATCCGGACTAAGCAAAGAACTCTGAATTTGAAAGTATAGTATATACATTTACTATTGCTGAAGTCCTTGCTAAATGCTTAAGTGGCATAAGGCTATTGTTATCTAATTGTATGTTAATTGGTCATATCTCAAATAGAAAGAGGAGAATTGATGGAACTTGTTGCCGATGACAGCCATCTATAAGTTTTATTGACTCTTTCTTCAACGAGCACAGCTCTTCAAAATGATCTCAAATGTTAATAATGGCAATGCAGCAGCAATAAAAAATCCTACCGAATTAAACACCTGTCACAAACATCTGTCCTTTAGTGTTTGATTACACGTAAACGTAGACGACCTGTTCAAAAGCTTGACCATATTCAGTGCCATAGTTAGTTCTTCAACAGTGTTGCATTTTATACGACTGTACAGGGTTATTAATTATTACTATTATTATTACTTTTTTATATTATATGTCGTATGATGAAATATAAGTTTTGATTTATTTTCAACAAATAGTCGGTGATTTTATATTCAACATGGACAATTAATTATAAGATAAAGTAGTCCGTTTTGTAATTATCAAATAGAAAATGTAAATATTCTGTCAAATACAATAAAGATACAATAATATGAAAAATAACATTATTTTTGAATGAATCTACTCTTCACTTATCATTAAAACTTTTTCTGTAACTAGAAATTTGAAATTAAGATTTCCATTTGTTCATAAATATCATTCTTAACGAGTAATTGAATTTTAGATCTTATTATCAAGAAGGTTAACTAAATACCGCTTCATCTATATTCCTATAGCATTCTATTAAAAATTCAATCTTCGTAGGTAAATTGTTTAAACTTTCTGTTTTAATTTGGCTCATAATTATAAATCTATACTCGTTCCGTGTAGACTTCTTGGTGGATGTGTGTTCTGGTTGGATAAATTCTTACCGAAGAATGGAATGAGAACCCCAGAATGTATAATATATACTAATGCTTTTCTCAGTCGTATTATATTTGTATCTATCCTTTTCTAGTTGTAGTATATACTCTACTGAATAGTACCTAAACATATTGAATGCATTCCATTAGTAAATGTATGTAGCTTATTTATTTTATTAAAATACACTCACCGAATTTCTGAACTTTTGAACAAAATATGTGGTTTTCTTAATATTTTCGGCAAATTATGCATCGAATTTAATGATAAACTATAAAGAAACATAAATGCACGAGAAATGACATTACAAAAATTTTATACAGAGAATACTTACGATAATAGTAACATACAACAGTAACATTTCTCTAAGACCATTACCACAAAATTAATAACTAAAATACATACAGGGTCCGGCAACGAAGCGGGGACGGAAGATTACACGCTTATTTGAAAGTTTGTCAAATATTTAGTCATCGGGTATTCTTCCGCACCATCAAGTGCACGTTTTAAAAATATTTTGTTTTATACAGAGTGTTCCAGGTGGAAATGCCAGACTAAAGATGCATTTTCTTAAATGGAACACCCTGTATATTAATAGAGAAAATGTTCCGCGCTTGAAAGCTGGTTACAACGATATAATGTTGTCTAGGTCTAAAGTTGATAGTTTCTGTGTAAACAATGATTTTACTTGATAAATTGACACATTTCAGTAGGCAATTCTGCATAGGGAAAAACAAAAGATTCGAAACCAACAGAGTAGAATATTTTTTACTAGTATGGACTGTCATTACTATCTGAAATAAATTCTGCAACTGCTCGCTTTATACAGGGTGTTCACAATTTTGCAAAATCGAAGAAATCTCGAAATTTTTAAATGGAACACCCTGTATATTTTTTGCTCATTGGAAAGCCGTTTTACTACGCTTTCTATTGATACCTCATTTGATGCACCTAGGATAGATCATTTTCTAATTATTTCTTTTTAAAGTTGAATTAATGAGAAATGCTTGTATTTTTGAAGCTAATTTGCATTTCAAACCTACTGTAAGATCGGATATTCGACAAATAATCCATAAATGGTCTATAACAAGAAGAAACTCCATTTAGTATGAGAAACAATTGATTTTCACTCAGCGGTGAAAGGTAACAACAGTATTCCGTTCAATCTTTAAAAGAAATTGTTATAATGATATATGATATAATATATAATATAATTTTAGTAGATACTCAACAAACGCAAGCTCCTACTTTCAATAGCTGTTACCTTTGAAATACCATCTATACATACATCTCTCCACATACAGAAAATTTAAAGCGACTAAGGCGAGCTAGAAAAAAGATAGATTTAGAGTGGAGCGGTTGTAAAACATATACGGAATAGCATGCTCGCCAATGCGTTAATTTCGTATATGTTTTACAACCGCCCCACTCTAGATCTATCTCTTTTCTAGCTAGTCTTACTCGCTCTAAATGTTCTGTATGTGGATTTTCCTGTATTATTAATAATACGGCCAGTTTGCTTTGTTTATTGATTACCGGTTTATTTGTTTCGCCCTTCTTGTAGGTTACACCATCAGTTTATATAAATTTCTCTAATAATCTTCCAAACGCTTCCGGTCTTCTTTCAAGGTTTGGAAATCTCTCTGCATATACTCTACTTGCTAGGAGACAATTTCTTGTACACTCCTCAAGAATAAATATCATATTTACCATTTCTTGGGTAGGTATCTACCTACTAAAATTAGTCAATATAACAACTGCAAAACAAAATTTTTTACAACTTGGTTATTAAGTATACAAGCTTAAAACACCAGATAACTTGATCAGCAGTGAATCTATTGAAAATGCTATATTACTTTATATTAATTTAATGTTTGCTTTCACCGCTGAGTGAAAATCAATTGTTTCTCACACTAAATGGAGTTTCTTCTTGTTCTAGACCATTTATGGATTATTTGTCGAATATCCGATCTTACAGTAGGTTTGAAATGCAAATTAGCTTCAAAAATACAAGCATTTCTCATTAATTCACCTTTAAAAAGAAATAATTAGAAAATGATCTATCCTAGGTGCATCAAATGAGGTATCAGTAAAAAGCGTAGTAAAACGGCTTTCGAATGAGCAAAAAATATACAGGGTGTTCCATTTAAAAATTTCGAGATTTCTTCGATTTTGCAAAATTGTGAACACCCTGTATAAAGCGAGCAGCTGCAGAATTTATTCCACATAGTAACGACAGTCCATACTAGTAAAAAATATTTTACTCTGTTGGTTTCGAATTTTTTGTTTTTTCCTATGCAGAATAGCCTACTGAAATGTGTCAATTTATCAAGTAAAATCATTGTTTACACAGAAACTATCAACTTTAGACCTATACAACATTATATCGTTGTAACCAGCTTTCAAGCGCGGATCATTTTCTCTATTAATATACAGGGTGTTCCATTTAAGAAAATGCATCTTTAGTCTGGCATTTCCACCTGGAACACTCTGTATAAAACAAAATATTTTTAAAACGTGCACTTGATGGTGCAGAAGAATACCCGATGACTAAATATTTGACAAACTTTCAAATAAGCGTGTAATCTTCCGTCCCCGCTTCGTTGCCGGACCCTGTATACATATAAAAAAATGTAATTTTTTCTAAATTTAGTAGTGAGTGCTAGATCTTCTATTCAGAACTACTTCATTCCAACACACCGTTATTGCAAATTTTAGTTCTTTGACGCTACCGTATTATTTCTTATTGACATATACCCCTCTTGCCAAGATTTTCCAAAGATTTTCAATGGAGTTCAGATCGGGTGGACGAGCATGCCATTGAAACAAATTCATTTTGATGAAAGCATCCTTTCGTTTCGTTGGAATTATGGATATCTGCATTGTCTTGCTGAAATATCTAGTCTTGCATGGGAAATTGTTCACTACAGACTATCAGAATCATTTCCAGAAGTTCTATATAAGAATTCATTCGCGTAGAAATAAAACATACACGATTTTTATAGTTACAGGCAAAAGCCACCCAAACCATTATATTACCGCCACTAGAATTTCGGCTCATCGCAACAGTGTTCTTGTGCCAATCATTCCAATAACATTTGAAACCATCAGCCCCCTCCCGTTCATGTTAAATTTCTTCTTGTCAGAAAATATGACGTTGTTCCACTCATGATCGCATCTCATATGATTGTGTGCAGATTTTAGTCTTCCCTGCTTATGTGTTTCTCATAGGGGTGATTCTAAAATCTTTTTCAGCCAGCGAAAACGTTTAGTGCTGCATAAAATTTGTTTTACACCTATGGTAGTTATTGGTAAATTAAAATTACATTTTATCTATTGCGCGGTTACATACCCAGAAGAAATTAACCGAAATATTTCCTTAGCACGATTTTTGCCATAGGAATTGGACTAAGAAGATAAAAAATAAAACCTGTAAAAACGAAGTTGCAAACTATAGTTAATTACATAGTTCTTAAATTTTTTTCTAATTAATTTAAGTAAGATGTTTTTTATAGTTTGTATATGTGTGTAGAAGTTTTAATATTCTGTAATAACTTCATTTTAGTAGAGTATAATTTGCTTTCAGTAAGCAAAATGTACCATTGCATAGATTGACATTTCTAAAATCGTATTTTTCAAAAATAAAACAGAAGCAAAAACAAAAAAATTGTAAATAATAATTATATATAATATTCGTTCCTCCAAAGATTTATAATTTATATTACAAATAATACGTATGTAGTTCTACCTAATATATCGTTTGCTGTTGTAGCTTATTCTAACCATCTATTTTGTTACATGTGCGCATCGTTCGAGCAAAGCTGCATTAGAGGAGGCACATACAGCCCTATATATAATTGACGGTCTTGCTCATACCTGTAACAATTCCAAAAGAAAGCGGTCCAAATACCACAGTATTAACATATTTTGTGTATAGTGCGTGACGAAGCTGAAAAACAAGTTTTTGGTAAGAACTATCTCTATATTAAACTCGTTACATTTACTTTTATTTTTAAAGATGATTTTATTAGGTATGTCTGTCACACTGAACAAAAATAATGTATTGTACTTTCGCTGTGTTAATTTCATATTAAAATTATGTTTGTAATTTAGAGAAAAAGTAATAATTTACTTTTTCACTTATCTATTTTCAGTTTCAATTTTATTAGTATTATCTAAGACAATATTAATGAATTTACAATAGATTTATAATTGATTGCAGTTCTATTGCTTCTAGATAACTTATTTTTTATATAAAAAAGATATTTTGAAATATATATGTATGTAATATAGTATAACATAATATAATATAATATAATATATAATTCAATGCATAGTTAATTCACTTCTTCTGTTTCTAAGCAATATATTCATGTTTTGCAAAACAGACATTTAACCATTTTCTTATTATGAAGTTTTAACTGGTTTAATAAATATTTTTAGATATCATCTTAATAATTTTAAGTGGAGTTATACTAAAAACATGTTTGTTTATATATGTACATTAAAATTCAAGAACATTTATGCGAAGGCAATTATATTTTCTTTATTTCTTTTTTATATTCGCTTAGCTATTTTTGACGAAAACATTAGTTTATTTCTTACATGCATGGTCTTCTAACCTGTACGCTTATGACTGTGAGTTACTGTAGATTACTAGGAATTCATACATATGTATAATATGCTTCTCAAAATCTTCCGATCATTTACTTGCACAGATTGAAAAACAGATATATAACGTATTACTGTCTCGTAACCCCACTTTAGAATTTTGTTACAACATAATCTCAGAAATATACTGCCTATGTTAGTACCAATTTAATATTTTCTCGGCGAATCACTCACAAGTTTATATACTTAATTAAAATTTATTTGGAAGCAAAACATTGCAAAATAAATACTAAAGTACCATAAAACGATACTTTCAGCTAGAATTCTGGATTTTGTCGATAATATCTGAAGTGTTCTGTAGATGTAGCTACCTTATTATTTTTTCGTTCTATAATTGCATGATTATATATATACCAGATTAAACTGGTAAAACACTTTAGTCTACAAAATTGACGACGTGTAAGCTAATTCTGCATAATTATAGATTCCAGTCTCTTCATATCATCAAGGTTAAGAAATTATATAATCACAGACGGGTTTGTTTTACAATGGGTGTCGACAAAATCAATTACACAAATAATACTATTCAAGTTTTTATTAAACACAAATTTTTACCTTAAGTAATTTTATTACCGCAACTACATTTGTTCAGTTAAGAACTTTTAAGTATTTTAATGTTAGTCATTTATTTGTTTTGACGACCCTCTGACTTTTACATTTTCAATGATATTAGTATTTATTATGAAAAATTTTACATACACAAGGTAACTAAAACAAATTAAATTTACTAATTAACGTTGTCCAATCAGTATGGATTACTACTATATGAAATAAAATTCTTTCTTATATGTTACAGAATATGGAGCAGTACAAGGACAAAGTTGCAATTGTAACAGGAGCAAGCTCAGGTATAGGAGCTGCAATAGTCAGTCAACTTTTGGGAGCTGGAATGAAGGTACATGAATTACAGTGAAACCAAACTGCTTAAAGTTTGTTTGTTTTTTTCTGTCTGTCCTTAGCTTACAGTATTCCTGTTTTGCGTGATAATAATTGAAGTAGATCAGTCGTGAAAATATTACATTTAAAGTCAGCATTATCGACAATCTAATGTCATAATTGCATTTCTAAAAACTTCTGACCAAAACTGTTTGTATCATACCCTGGATATCTCTTACCAGTGTAACAACTGTATTAGATCCTCCGTGTTGAAGTTCTGGTAGCTTTCTATATTCGATTTTCTGTAACGATTCCTTGACCTATTGTGCCTGTTCTATGTTTCTTAGTTATTGCACTGCGTGTAAGTGTATTGATAAGAATCCTCTTTTGTTGGGGCGGAATATATAGTATGTGCAATTATATATTCTATATAACTAGTATTAAACACTGACTGTCCATTAAATAAAATGTTGGTAGTAGCATTTTAATAAATATACAACATTGCATATAACACATCCTCTGCACTTTTAATTATTTATGTGATATCTTAAAACAATTGTTACTGTAATGTATTTGACGTACAGGTTATTTCAAATTCTTTAGGCATTATGAAGATCTCGCTTATTCTAAGTGATACACTAGAGGTTTAGATTTGGCACAATTATCAAATTTCGGTCTGAGTAATAATCTAACAAAAAAATGGAGAATGGAGTTTTTATTTATCTCTTATCTAAGTATAATTTCGAAAAATAAAAGTATTTTGTTACGGTAACTTCTTGAGCTAAATGTGCTGGAAATACTTATTTCTTATTTAAATATTTTGGAAACGCTGAACCATCTTGAAATTCAATTTCAAATTTCAAAGATGTAACGTATGTACATAAGGTATTAAAATATAGGTTGACTATAATTAGTATAAAATATATTTTTCTTCTATTAAGTATTTTTTTACGCATTTCCATAAAAGTCAGAGATTTTATATCTGGACTTCTTGCAGGCCATGTAACAACTCCTCTTTTTCAATCCATTTTTGCAAAAAGATTTCAATAATTGGAAATAATTTGCATCTTATGAAATGGAGCACCGTGCTGGTATCACCGCAAAAGAATTATGTTTAGTTGAACAGCAACTCCACTTCTTCTTGTGAATATATTCTATATTTGAAATACCAACACAGTCATTAATCTATCGCTTTTAATGGCTCAATGATGTTTATTGTTTGTAGTGAACAATTGAAAAGTTACATCTGTTCATCCAAATTACATGTTTCTTACAAAGTTTGGGGGTTTCGGTATTATATTCAACATATTTTCATTTTTTTCGTTACTCGTTTATTGCTACAGTTATGTTTTCTCAAAAAAAACATACTGTCTGAGTTTTGATGGTGTTTCACATAAAAAGCTTTACAAAGCTGAATTTTTAGGAAATTTCTTCATATCCAGGATGTCCACATTTCGTAGAGGTAACATGGATAACTTTTATATTTGAAGACATAGAGAGGCAGTTAAATGAGCAAAACCTGCGGATTCAAAGGCTCAGTAAGAATCCATTTTCAAATTTTACTTGTCATAGTTAACTTGTTTAACATCGAAGGAAAACTGAAATCTTCTATTTCTTTTATTTACCGTAACTTGTTGAATACTTAAAATATTGAAATACGGTTTGAACTAATTCGCATAGTAAGTAATTTAAGTACGTTTATTGGCACTTAATAAAACAAATTTCTTGTGTGCAAATTTTTAGTAATCTAACGTAACCTTAAAATTTTAAATTGAAACCGTGCAATTTTTGTGGCCCCTATTAAGAGAGGATTTTTTCTGAATGTAATTATGTATTGCATAATATGATAACTTTTTCAAAACTTGTAAAACTGAGCTTATTCTGTAAGTAGATTTCTATTTAGAAAAATGAATTTGAAGATGGTTTAGCGTTTCCAAAACGTTGGAATAATATATAAGCATTTCTCGTATATTTACCGTGACGAAGTACTTTTTATTTTTATTATTTATTTAATTTTCAAACGTATATAACCTGTCCAGAATTTTTTGTTTACTTATTACTCAAACCAAAATTGAACAACATTGTCAAAGCTGTATTGTATCTGTCATAATAAGTGAAATCTTTCTAGCTTGGCGCTAATTTCAAATACCCTCTCCATATGTTTTAGTAGGTATATAAGTATGTAAAAAAACCTCTTCTATGTTTAACTTACTCTTTTTTACGTTTAAAGGTTGTTGGATTAGCACGTCGAAAAGAGAAAATTGAAGAATTAAATAATGGCTACCCTAATAAATTGTTTGCCGTCCAAGTAGATTTAACTAAAAGTGAAGATATATTATCGGCCTTTAAATGGATAACGGAAAACGTTGGCCCATTGCATGTTCTCATCAATAACGCTGGAATAATTTGCAATAAAACAATATTTGAAGCAGATATTCATCATTGGCAAAAATTAATTGATACTAATCTTCTGGGTCTTGCTATAGCTACGAAAGAAGCTATTAGAATCATGAAATCTCACAATATTAACGGTTCTATAATTAATATAAATAGTATTGCTGGTCACTATTATTTAAACATGCCGGGAACTACAATTTATCAGGCATCTAAATTTGGTGTAACTGCATTCACTGAGCTAACCAGATTGGAGTTAGCCAGAGAAGGGACTAAAATAAGAATATCAGTAAGTTTATGTGCAATAATTTATTTGAAGCTACAGTGGACATAATTATGTTTAAAGAGCATCAGCCCTGGTCTAGTGGATACAGAAATGATACTTAAGTATAAGAACGAATCAAAAAATGAGCATGAAAAGTATGTACAGTCGTCACCGATCTTGAAAAGTGAAGACATAGCGAATGCAGTTACGTACATTTTAAGCAATCCATTAAATGTGCAAGTAAGATTGTTTAATTTTAATATTACTATGCAGCTACTAATAATCTTATTTATTACAGGTTACCGATTTGATAATCAGGCCACTTGGAGAATTGCTATAATTGATTGATTTAATTTAAATGGATGTAATTAACCTTTTTCATTTTTTCTTACGATATATTTAACCAACTAATAGAAAAGTAAAGTATTCTTTAATTGAAATCTTGTTAAATTTTACAAATCAATAAATTATAATCATTCTTACATTAGATTCTTTCTTTAAAATTTATTTATACTTGCAGTGCTGCAAGAGAAAATATACATTCTTTAGCAACCAAATTCATGATAAATATCTGTACAATTAGAGCGGCAGAGTAAGAATTCTTAAGCATCATTCAGAACGAAAGTCATGAAGTAAAATAAAATAGAAACCTGTGTAGTATGCATGTTGCCAGTAACAATAAAATATGTTGTTTTGCTTATTTATTTGTGTTTGGTAACGACAGCCGCCTTAAGCACTCTGTCTGTTCTTGTGTTATGGTGTCTTGAAAGGAATCAATTTAGGCCGCTACTTTTTTACCTTTATATCCATGTTTGTTACATTTGGTAGATTGTAGGTTACCTCAAGATTTTAAGCAAGATCACTTCCACTAGTTTGTTTTTCAGAGTGTTACACTAATTTAAAAACCTTTTTTTCGGACAATTTCATGACACAAATTTGTATTTACTTTCAATGGTAACCATATAGTTCTATACTTCTTCAAAGGAGCTTATGCTCGCAATGCAAAAGAAGTTCACTTCATATGACTATTATGTTTAATTAATTAGTTATGTTTATTTTATAATTAGTTTCTATCGTAATGATAGTTGGCTACTACAAAGCAGTATACAAAAACTTTAGTTTGTACTCTTAATAACACATAACGCATTAAGGAAACTTGGAATCAGTTCACTCTTTTCAGATTACATATATTTAATAAAATGCAGGCGTGAAAAGGTAATTCCGAATTTTATAAAAAAATCCTTTAACATAACGATTACAAATGACACTATAGTTAGTAAGTTTAGTAAAATAAGAGACACTATATTTCAAAAAACACTGAATTTATGTATTCGGGACACTTACATTACACTTGAAAGAATTAGAAATGACATTTCAACTACGGAAATTGACATCCGTAGTAAAATGTCATCTCATGATTACGGTGAGTTTTTTGAAAAAGTAAATTTAGATTTTCAAAGAAATTTTAATAAAATAAAAAATAGTAATATTAAAAAGATAGAAAATCTTTTAAAAGAAAATAACAAGAATTATTATCCAATTTTACAAGAAGATTGGATAATAAATTTAACAGATATAATAATTCCGGAAAATGTAAAGTTAATTATTAGTTTAGGCCCTAAATTCTCAGTAGATGTTAACCACATACCTTTAGATGATTTAATTTGTAATATAGAATACATTATTCAAAATTCTGTAGTACCGAACAAGCAAAACACATTACGTAACAAATTAGTAAACATCATAACTAATTACAAAAACAGACGTAATATCAAACACAAAGATACTGATTTAAATCGTATGTTAAAGGAAACAAAAAAGTTTTTAAGTAATAACCGAGATATTATAATAACTAAAGCAGACAAAGGAGAAAAAAGTATAATAATGTACAAAAAAGATTACGCAGCCAAAATGCATTCATTATTAAACGATCAAAACACTTACATTACATTACAAAAAGATCCGACTAACAAAATTCAAAGTGAAAATAACCAATTAATCACTAGTTGGTTAAATAGCAATTATGTAGACGAATCCGTAGCTAAACATTTAAAAATATATAATTCGATAACTCCGCGAATTTATGGCGTCCCTAAAATTCATAAAACTGATATTCCTTTAAGGCCGATTGTAAATTGTATACAATCACCAACATACAATTTATCAAAATTTTTATCCAAAATTCTCAGTAATGTTGTAGGAAATACAGAGTATCATGTAAAAAATTCGTGGGAATTTGTTAATTTCATTAACAAAAAATCCGTACCGTGTAATCATGAAATTATCAGTTTAGACGTTGTATCTTTATTCACAAATGTTCCTACAGATTTGGCATTAAACATTATAAACAAAAAATGGAATTTAATTCAAAATTATACAAATTTACCAAAAAATGAATTCATGTTGGCTGCAAAACTTTGCTTAAATTCTACATATTTTCAGTACAATGACACAATATATAAACAAATATTCGGTACAGCAATGGGTTCTCCATTATCTGCTGTTATAGCAAATTTAGTAATGGAGGACTTAGAGCAGGTCTCACTTGACAAACTAAACTGTCATGTGCAATTTTATAAGCGGTATGTAGATGATTGTATATGCTGCATACCAAATGATAAAATTGAACATGTTCTACACACATTTAACACATATCATGATAGGTTAAAATTTACTTTTGAAAGAGAAAATCAAAATTCTATAAACTTTTTAAATGTAAAGATACTACATGATAACACACAAATAAAAACAAACTGGTACATTAAAGACACTAGTAGTAGTAGGCATTTAAACTATTTTTCAAACACTTCGGTAAATTTTAAAAAAGCGTAATTAACAGTTTAGTAGATCAGGCTATTAAATTAGCTCACCTGATTTTAGAAAAGAAAATTTAAGCAAAGTAAAAACAATACTAGAAAAAAATAGTTATCCTAAAGAGTTTTACAATAAATTAATCACAAAAAGAATAAATAAAATATATAACACAGGTACAAAATCAAATAATAACATATACCACACTATACCATATATAAACAATTTAAGCGACACAATAAAACACGAATTAAAAAAATCAGACATTCACATAACTTTCATACCTACCAACAATAGACATTTATTCACAAATTTAAAAACACCCATTAAACATGATAATCAAAGTAATGTCGTTTATAAATTAGATTGCAAAGATTGTAATAAATGTTATATCGGACAAACCAAACAATATTTAAAGAAACGAATTTATAACCATCAATACACTGTTACACATAACGTCACCGCTGAAACTGCTTTATCTAAGCACTCTAAAGATAGACGACATAATTTTGATTTTCAAAACACTAAAATTTTAAAAAAGGAAAATAATTATAAAAAAAGATTAATTTACGAAATGATATACATTAAGAAAGATGAAAACGCGGTAAATTTTAGAACGGATATTGATAATTTAAGCGTTATTTACAATAATTTAATTCACGCATGAATTTTATTAATTTTAAGCTCTTGACTAGGTTTTTTTGCCATGTTTTTCCCTAGTCCTTGAACAGAATTGTTAGAGCTTGACAAAAAATAGATTGATATACGAATAATTCAAATCATTTCAATTTCTAATGTTGTATTAAATTATTATTCCTTCATTATTACTTGTGAATATAATTAAAATTCGATATATCAATGAATTCTTTGTTTTAATTAATTTTGTTGATAGGCATGGCAATTTATATTTATATTATTAGTATTTTGACACATATTAAATGTCAATTTCTTCCACCGAAGAAGTTATTTAACGAAAACATATTATTATATGTTATGGAATAAATTGGTATTTAATTATTTATTGTTTTATTGACCTCTAAGTGGAAATAAATCAGGAAATAAAAGATAATTACATATATTTAAAACCCTTTTGGATAATTTAGGCTAATTGGGAGCATTTAGGCAACCGCGTGATAAATTAGACATTGAAACGATTAGGGCAATAAATATTTTTGTTTACATCTGTGGTATTAGCATTGTACAACTAAGAAATAAACACAGCTATTTAAAGCTTACTAGGTAATCTTTATTTGAATACGCGTACACAATATTAATGTCTTAGCCACTATCGTACATTCTGTCACTGCCCAGTGTTACCAACTGTAGAACCAACCTCTTAATCCTATGTAAGTATATATTCTTAAAGCTACTAAAACTATAATATATTATAAAAAAATTCGGAATGTACCTAACATTATTCTAAGTCTACAATAAAGTCTTTAAGTTTCTCTTAGAGCTTTTTATTCGTCTGACTCTGTATTCGGTTATCATCCTTCGTCTTCCTTAGGAGTACGTTTTCTTTCGAACTGCTGCATGAAGGTTCTTCTTGTTTCGAAGCCGACGTATTTTCAGGTAAAGGTTGAAAAAACTTCCTGTTTCTTCTAACGGTATGTTGGTCCGTCAATGATCTTGGAAATTTCGCTGGTTCCTTTATTGACCCTTCTCTTTTCATATCTATAATCCATACCTTTCTTCGTCTTTCCAGTTCTGTATTATCTCGAACTCCATGTCTTCTGTCGTAGTTGTGTTTTTGTTTATTTTTTTCCGTCTTCAATTTTTTCTTATCTCTTCATGACCTGCGATTTTGGGTTTCAATTTTCATTAATCGTTTCAATTGCTGCTATCTTGATACCTATTTTTTCCTTTCAATGTCATTTCTAGGTAATCTTTCTTTAGCGTTCTTCCAAATAGGAGTTGCGACGGAGAGGCACCGCAAGTTAAGGGTGTATTTCTGTAGGCTAACAAGGCAACGTATGGATCTTCATTTTAGCGGAGAATGTTTTTTATCAATTTCACAGCGCTTTCTGCTTGTCCATTCGACTGTTAGTACTCAGAACTGCTACTATGCTATTTAAATCCATATTATGTTGCGAATTGCCTAAATTCTGAACAGTCAAACTGCTTTCCGCAATCTGTTCACACTATATTTGGTATTCCGTGATGCGCAAAAATATCTCTCTATATTTCGAGTAGTAGTCTTGTACCACTAAATAGTTTCTGTTATTAAAGTACGCAATATCTGCGCCTATCATCTCCCACGGTCTGTTTAGGATTGTTGCTATCATTGGTTCGATTATTGGTTGTTGATGTTTAACACAATATTCGCATTAGATTTTGTTACTAAGTCGTTTATATCGTTTCCAATTCCAGGCCACCAAATTGTATCGTTAGCTCGAACTCGATATTTTGTAATGCCAAAATGAACCTCATAAAGTATTTTAAACAATGTTGTCTTAATGTTTTCGGTATTACAACTCTGTCTAGGTAGTATAATGTATTTTTTTGGATTTTTAATTCTCCTCTTATTTTTATATATAGCGCCACCGAAGGGTTTATTTTATTTTTTTCTGGCCAAGATGTGTTAGTAGGAAAACAATGCCGCTACGACGCCACTTTAAGCCCGCGGGGCATGCACCGCTAATTACTTTCATTTTCTAATTAGGCTTTGTAATTGACGGAATTCCGCTAGGAATGTTGATATTTTGGCCCTGAAATGGTTTCACTTGCATTATGTAGGTAATTATTTTAAAAATTTTGGGAAATTTTACATAATATTTTACTCTAAGTAATTAATGTTCTTAAAGAATGCTGATTAGGCGTGACTTTAAAGCAAATATTCGGAATTTTTGGCACTCACATACATGCTAATAGAATGTGATCTAATGTCTGGAAATTTTTAAATTTCGTTCTTCTAAGAACTTAAGTTTTACGTCACAGCTTTAGCAATGAAAAATCGCATATAAGCAAATGTAAAATAATGTTCGATATTAGTCTCTCCTGCACTTAGGTAAGTATTTTTACTTTGCTTAATATTTATTATATTTTAATATTTGATGTGTCTTATTTTAGTACCTATTGTTAATTCCTTGCCACTTAGATCATTTTTATATTTTGGTGAGTATTTTTATTTAGTGTTATATGTTTTATTATTTAATATGTTTAATATCTTGTTTAATATATGCGTGTTTTAGTCGAAAATGGCTCAAGTGTATGATGTATATGATGTTGTATTTGGTCACCTAAATATTCCCGAGTACATAACACAAAAAATATATTCATCGAAGTTACACAGAAGAGATTTGGAATTTCTGGCCGCCTTTGCGTGCCAGAACGAGAAATACTTTACGTTCGAAGATTTAATTGAAGTACTGGAGGAGTGTAATCCCTATTTTAATGAAGAAACGTCTCAGCTAATTCGCAATGAGTTTGACTGGCTGCGTAAACCCTGTAGCGACGTCCCCGGAATGACGTACATGTATAACATCGCCACTAGAAGCGTTTTGTCGTTGACTGGCAAGGCCCCCAACAAAACGGCAATATAGTTTGGGAACCACCACATGAAAACCCAATACTTAGCAACGAAGAGGTGTGTGATTGTATGGAATGTGACAGAGGTTACGTATATTTCGGCCAAGAGAGGTGTTTATATATTATGGATAATTTGCAGTAAATTATATGTATTGGTTGGTTGTACGTTCAATAAATAATTTGAATACTGTATTATGTTTATTACTAACATAAAATCACAACTTAGCATCCAGTAAAAAATCTAACACATTAATATAAAAATAAAAAAAACGTTCATAATTGCTGTATTTATTTTTTATTACTGATACAAGTTGATTACAAGTTATCACCTATTAAATAATCTAATAGAACTTGAACATTATGCTGTGTACACATACTTAATTTATTTTTATTATTATGAAAAAAGCAAGCAGAGTTAGTTTTGTTTAAATTTGGTACATTTTGTAGATATTCTAAATTAATAATATCTAAATCTACATATTTACTTAAATAATCGGCCTTTTGATGACCCTTTACGTATATTGTATCGTAAGATTTACAAATATCAGTTAAGATATGTACAATATTGTTTAAGTCTACATATCCGTCACTATAATTAATATTCAAATAATTCCTCTCCAACCATCGTATTTCCTTTTTCTGTTGTCGTTCTAACCGATGGAAAGGTGTTGCTGGTTTAAACAAAAGGTGTATTGAACGTTTCCCATCTGATATAGTCATCTCTTTAGGTATAAAGTCTCGATTAACAAAACCTTGTATGTCTACGACAATAAACGACTCGAAATGTTTCCTATACACTTTTTGACGATGTGTTTCGGAGAGAACTGGTTCCAATATTTTTGCGCAGTTTCTTATACGACGCTGGAACTTTATTCGATCAGCAGCGTAAAACATCCATTCGGAATGTCTATCTTCCTCATCTGACCACATGTGTATTGTTGGAGTATTCGTGAATGAAACATTCATGTTTACATTATTTTCTTAACTGTACCCTGGATAGGTTCGTACTCAAACACACAATCATGTAAAATGAGACAGTATGCCACTGTGTCTGCGCTAAATGCTACCTTTGATATCATTTCAAGTTTTATATCTACAGTACTGGATTTTACGGCTTCATTTTGTGCTGAACAATCAATTATAAAGACTGAACATTTGTTAAATTTTGAGTAACTCATCAAAGGTTCGCTAGGTTTCCCGTAATAACTTGGTTTGAAAGATGTATACATTCGGTATGCTCTAGCATAACGTTTTTCCGACATATCTACTATATTCATATCACTGTATGGATAATTTTCCGAATTCAGGTATAATTTCATATTTGTAATGCTACAGTGGTCGAACATGGAAGCATCCGCTTTATAGTTATCTTTTTTACCCTTTTGAAACGCAACAAGAACATAGCGGGGCTTTTCCAGGTTATTACTTGATTTTATCGGCCATATGTCTGTTGTTGTAGCACGTAAGGATGGTAGCTCATACAAATCCCATTTACGGAACGGAATTGATATTGTTTTGCTGTTTTGAACAACGTCCAACAGCTTGAAGCGGATTTCATCATTAACGCTTACATGTGGAACATGCCATTCGATTTTAGTAATTTCAATCGATGCTTTTTTCGTACCCGTAACCTCTTCAGAATTCTTATAACAATTCTCATTCGTTCTGCTCCTGACAAGTATTAATTCTTGACTAACGTTAATTAGGATACGATTATAATCTTCGAAAAAACCCATTAAAAACTTCATTGGAATACATGCGTTGAACTTAGTCTTAGATAATGTAGGCTGTGCATTTACAAATGAGGAAAGATGCTATTACCTGCGAAAAACAACTCATCAGTCAATCTTCATACTTCCTCAACAAAAGCGGTTCCAAGTGGCTTACCGTAGGACGAAGTCCAGCTGCCGGATTCATTCCAATTGTACAAATCAAATCTGTGAACGCATGCATTTTCTTCACACAAGAAGAATGGGAAGAATTCTGCAAAACCGAAGGCTGCAGTTCTTATCGAGACATTCAAGTTATCAGTCTCAAAAGTAGAGGGCAGCAAATCGTTTTATCAACGGAGACATACAATAACATATATCATCTTCAAGAATTAATCAATCAGAAAATTAGTGTATTGACCAGTTCTGACTTTGTATCATTTTAAAATCTTGTACGAAAATGGATGGTGATTTATATTCTAATATTATAACGTTATTAGCTACTCACATAAATTCACAGAACACCATGTATATGTTAGAAGTTTTGTATATAACTTATAATACTGTATTTCTTGATTTTGAAATTATGAACTGTTGTTAAACCCCTGACTAGGTTTTTTTACAAAGTTTTTCCCGTCCTCGAACAGAATTGTTGGGGTTAATATGTTTGTTTTTTAATAAAATTATTTTTATTAAATCTCATGTTTTTTAATTTACATACAAATGAGAATAGTATAGTAATATAAACGTAACATAAGCCATTTACACTCAGTATGAATGAGAAGAACAGATTGAAGATATGCAGAAGTTGAAAACGCATACCTACTTATACTAACGGGATAAGTAAATATAAAAGTTTGCAATGGACGACAATCAGTAAACATTTCGAAAAAAAGTTTCTGTTTTTATAAGAAAATATACTTAAATATTAAAACCAAGCATTCTGATTCATGTTAATTATATGCTATTTAGATTTCAAAGATGCTATTGTGACTATAGTATATAATATTCTGTAGGATCAAATATATCATGATACATATTGTTGCCGATCGTGTTCGATTTCGTCATCGAATTCAAAACAATACAATAAATTTTAGAACCGATACTATGCAAACAACATAGAAAAATATCTAGGCCGCTAGGACTATCATTTAATATAATCGTTAAACAAATATGTAAAATATTTAGTTTAATTTTGAAATTATGAACTGTTGTAATACCTCTGATTAGGTTTTACAAAGTTTTCCCCTAGTCCTCGAACAGAATTGTTGAGGTTTATGTATATATTTTTTAAATATATTTCTTTGTAAGAGCATATGTTTTCGTTAAGCTTTACTATTCGTCATCAGAAGCGGCACATAAAAAACCTATAGAATCAGTATGGATCGAGAAGAGCTATGAATAAGATTAGAACAGCATATTGAAGAATTGCAAGAATTTAAAGGATACATCAAAGTATGTACTTATACTAACAAAAAAAGTTAAAGAAAGTAAAAATGAATAAAGAGAATAAGTCATCATGGAGATTACGGATGAAAAGATTGAAGCAGTTTTAACAAAGATTGATGCAGATTGTAGGAGATTGGATGGTATAAGCGAGTATATTATTCCTTCTTTACCCACATACATTTTAAAAACAAAAGTGAATAAGATTTCCCTATAGCAGAAATGGCATTTATTATCGCATAAAAAAGGGTTGCACTTGAAGATTATCTTCCCTGCCACAAGCATTATAATACTTTGGTGATGAAAGATCACGTCGATGCTCCACCACCATCCCGAAGAAATTGTTACGGTTGCAAGAAGCTTTGTCCTGATATTTAATGCATATATTTATTATATCTAAATAAAATGCAAGTTATATAATATTTTTTGTTTTATTAAAAAAATCGTTTACAAAACTCATACATTTACAATATTTCATTTTTATTAATCCAACTGTTCTGAGTATTATCAAAACCGAGCCATTTAACGTATACTTACTAATACTAACATTATCACCAACTTTAAACGTATGTTTTCCCATAACTTTAATGCTACTGTATACGGTACACAAAAGATGTTCTGCTAACATCAAAATTACAACTTGGCACCCATTAAAGAATCCAACACATTAATATACAAAAACGTTCATAATTGAAGTATATTTTTATTAGAAGATATACATGATTTTTATAATAGGTAGTCTAACAAATTTCTACATTACGTGGTACACTTACTTAATTTATTTTTACTATGAACAAAGTAAAGAAAATTGGTTTTGACTAAATTAGGTGCATTGGTAAGGTGCTCTAAATTAACAATAGGTCAATCTTCATATTTGCTTAAAAAATCGGCATTTTGGTGACCCTTTACACATATTTTATCGTAAGATTTACAGATATCATTCTAGATTTTTCCAATATTTTTTAAGCCTACGTATCCATCATTATAATTAATATTCAAATAATTCCTCTCCAACCATCGTATACCTAGGTTAGTGATACCTGGTAAATATCCTGCATTTTAATCATATATACATGCGATTAAAATTATTATAAATAAAACATGTTTCATTCATAATGTAGTAAATAGACGAGAATCTGAAAGATTGATTAGTTGTAACACCGACACTGCCACCACAGACACAGTTGTAACGATGGCGCTTTTAGAATTGATAAGGGAAGCATATTACGGGTCTTTGCCTGAGCTAATTGCTGGTTTTTTGACCTATAAAATAAACCCTACAATGCATTTGTATGTCAAAATATGTTTCTTATGTTAAAAGCTGTAGAGAAATATAGTGGGCGAGCGAAGAATCGTTTGTATTCGAACGATAGATATAGATCAGCTGTTGAAGCTATAAAGCTATATAGCTATATAAGCTATATAAGCTTCTCGTAAATCCCTGACCGACCTATAATTTTTTATTCTTATCTTTTTAAATTTATGGTAATTGCGTCTGCCTTTATTTGACAAGAGAATAAATTATACCTGTACAATTTCTAAACAACTTCTAATTGTTCTGAAATTGTGCGAAAAAATCAACACGATACCTAATCGATACGATCGAACACCTTCTAAACAACTTCTGGTCCACTTCTAAACAACTTATGAGAAACTTCTAATTAACTTCTCCTCTACTTCTGAACAACTTCTGATCAACTTCTCGTCCACTTCCGGTTTACTTCTGACCTATTTAAGCATAGATTCAGCTGTAATAGATCAGTTGCTAGCGTTATTCTATGTAGTACAAACACAGCTTAGACCTCGAATCTCGCGTATTATATGAGGATGGAGCAAGTTGAATATGATACGGCATATGGACCGAAATATATTGATGGAAAATGTATGATGGGTGATAAAGAACTGGTTTTAAGCAAAGATGAAATATTTATAGGCGGGAAGACGTTTCCGAGGTCAGAGGGCCTACACGAATTAATATTTACTAGAAATCCCCAAAATTTTACATTATTGGACCAGCAAATCTATAAACATGTACTTGAATTATGTGGCGTTCACAGAAATAAACGAGGCTATCTGAATCACCAGGCTGATAAAGTTAAGTTTTCACGGATAATTAAACCACTGTTTAAAAATAAGACCAACCCGAAAATAAAACTACCTAAGCCGCAAGTCAAGGAGGAGGATACGCCAGTCAAATACACCGGTCAAATGGACAGATGTAGATATGTTGAGATTAGAGAACAGTGTGAATAAAAGAAACGTTATAATAGATGAATTACGGGTCGTCGCGTCGATGTTATATACTAGAATACATTCATTTATGATATATAATTTATAATACAGGTACAATAAATAATACATACTACCTTTAACATATTTTATTTGTTTTTGATTACTCCGTTGATGTATAGAGTCGGACATAAAACTCTGACGGCTTTGATCAGGTATGGAACGGCTTTGATCAGGTATTGAACGGCTTTGATCAGGTATTGAACGGCTTCTATCAGGTACCAATCGGGTATTTATTAGCTTTTTTATCAGGTACCGATTTATCGGGTTCTGATCTATCAGGTACTAATTTATCAGGTACCGATTTATTAGGTACTGATTTATCAACTTAAACTCCTACCATATGACAATTTCTAACAAGACACAGCTGCTTGTGCATGTATGCGCGGAAGCAGCTGATTTATCTTGTTAGAAATTTCTCATATGGTAGGAGTTTAAGTTGATAAATCAGTACCTAATAAATCGGTACCTGATAAATTAGTACCTGATAGATCAGAACCCGATAAATCGGTACCTGATAAAAAAGCTAATAAATACCCGATTGGTACCTGATAGAAGCCGTTCAATACCTGATCAAAGCCGTTCAATACCTGATCAAAGCCGTTCCATACCTGATCAAAGCCGTCAGAGTTTTATGTCCGACTCTATACATCAACGGAGTAATCAAAAACAAATAAAATATGTTAAAGGTAGTATGTATTATTTATTGTACCTGTATTATAAATTATATATCATAAATGAATGTATTCTAGTATATAACATCGACGCGACGACCCGTAATTCATCTATTATAACGTTTCTTTTATTCACACTGTTCTCTAATCTCAACATATCTACATCTGTCCATTTGACCGGTGTATTTGACTGGCGTATCCTCCCTCCTCCTTGACTTGCGGCTTAGGTAGTTTTATTTTCGGGTTGGTCTTATTTTTAAACAGTGGTTTAATTATCCGTGAAAACTTAACTTTATCAGCCTGGTGATTCAGATAGCCTCGTTTATTTCTGTGAACGCCACATAATTCAAGTACATGTTTATAGATTTGCTGGTCCAATAATGTAAAATTTTGGGGATTTCTAGTAAATATTAATTCGTGTAGGCCCTCTGACCTCGGAAACGTCTTCCCGCCTATAAATATTTCATCTTTGCTTAAAACCAGTTCTTTATCACCCATCATACATTTTCCATCAATATATTTCGGTCCATATGCCGTATCATATTCAACTTGCTCCATCCTCATATAATACGCGAGATTCGAGGTCTAAGCTGTGTTTGTACTACATAGAATAACGCTAGCAACTGATCTATTACAGCTGAATCTATGCTTAAATAGGTCAGAAGTAAAAACCGGAAGTGACGAAAAGTTGATCAGAAGTTGTTCAGAAGTAGAGGAGAAGTTAATTAGAAGTTTCTCATAAATTGTTTAGAAGTGGACCAGAAGTTGTTTAGAAGGTGTTCGATCGTATCGATTAGGTATCGTGTTGATTTTTTCGCACAATTTCAGAACAATTAGAAAGTTGTTTAGAAATTGTACAGGTATAATTTATTCTCTTGTCAAATAAAGGCAGACGCAATTACCATAAATTTAAAAAGATAAGAATAAAAAATTATAGGTCGGTCAGGGATTTACGAGAAGCTTATATAGCTTATATAGCTATATAGCTTTATAGCTTCAACAGCTGATCTATATCTATCGTTCGAATACAAACGATTCGCTTCGCTCGCCCACTATATTTCTCTACAGCTTTTAACATAAGAAACATATTTTGACATACAAATGCATTGTAGGGTTTATTTTATAGGTCAAAAAACCAGCAATTAGCTCAGGCAAAGACCCGTAATATGCTTCCCTTACCAATTCTAAAAGCGCCATCGTTACAACTGTGTCTGTGGTGGCAGTGTCGGTGTTACAACTAATCAATCTTTCAGAATCTCGTCTATTTACTACATTATGAATGAAACATGTTTTATTTATAATAATTTTAATCGCATGTATATACGATTAAAATGCAGGATATTTACCAGGTATCACTAACCTAGGTATACGATGGTTGGAGAGGAATTATTTGAATATTAATTATAATGATGGATACGTAGGCTTAAAAAATATTGGAAAAATCTAGAATGATATCTGTAAATCTTACGATAAAATATGTGTAAAGGGTCACCAAAATGCAGATTTTTTAAGCAAATATGAAGATTGACCTATTGTTAATTTAGAGCACCTTACCAATGCACCTAATTTAGTCAAAACCAATTTTCTTTACTTTGTTCATAGTAAAAATAAATTAAGTAAGTGTACCACGTAATGTAGAAATTTGTTAGACTACCTATTATAAAAATCATGTATATCTTCTAATAAAAATATACTTCAATTATGAACGTTTTTGTATATTAATGTGTTGGATTCTTTAATGGGTGCCAAGTTGTAATTTTGATGTTAGCAGAACATCTTTTGTGTACCGTATACAGTAGCATTAAAGTTATGGGAAAACATACGTTTAAAGTTGGTGATAATGTTAGTATTAGTAAGTATACGTTAAATGGCTCGGTTTTGATAATACTCAGAACAGTTGGATTAATAAAAATGAAATATTGTAAATGTATGAGTTTTGTAAACGATTTTTTTAATAAAACAAAAATATTATATAACTTGCATTTTATTTAGATATAATAAATATATGCATTAAATATCAGGACAAAGCTTCTTGCAACCGTAACAATTTCTTCGGGATGGTGGTGGAGCATCGACGTGATCTTTCATCACCAAAGTATTATAATGCTTGTGGCAGGGAAGATAATCTTCAAGTGCAACCCTTTTTTATGCGATAATAAATGCAATTTCTGCTATAGGGAAATCTTATTCACTTTTGTTTTTAAAATGTATGTGGGTAAAGAAGGAATAATATACTCGCTTATACCATCCAATCTCCTACAATCTGCATCAATCTTTGTTAAAACTGCTTCAATCTTTTCATCCGTAATCTCCATGATGACTTATTCTCTTTATTCATTTTTACTTTCTTTAACTTTTTTGTTAGTATAAGTACATACTTTGATGTATCCTTTAAATTCTTGCAATTCTTCAATATGCTGTTCTAATCTTATTCATAGCTCTTCTCGATCCATACTGATTCTATAGGTTTTTTATGTGCCGCTTCTGATGACGAATAGTAAAGCTTAACGAAAACATATGCTCTTACAAAGAAATATATTTAAAAAATATATACATAAACTTCAACAATTCTGTTCGAGGACTAGGGAAAACTTTGTAAAACCTAATCAGAGGTATTACAACAGTTCATAATTTCAAAATTAAACTAAATATTTTACATATTTGTTTAACGATTATATTAAATGATAGTCCTAGCGGCCTAGATATTTTTCTATGTTGTTTGCATAGTATCGGTTCTAAAATTTATTGTATTGTTTTGAATTCGATGACGAAATCGAACACGATCGGCAACAATATGTATCATGATATATTTGATCCTACAGAATATTATATACTATAGTCACAATAGCATCTTTGAAATCTAAATAGCATATAATTAACATGAATCAGAATGCTTGGTTTTAATATTTAAGTATATTTTCTTATAAAAACAGAAACTTTTTTCGAAATGTTTACTGATTGTCGTCCATTGCAACTCTTTTATATTTACTTATCCCGTTAGTATAAGTAGGTATGCGTTTTCAACTTCTGCATATCTTCAATCTGTTCTTCTCATTCATACTGAGTGTAAATGGCTTATGTTACGTTTATATTACTATACTATTCTCATTTGTATGTAAATTAAAAAAAACATGAGATTTAATAAAATAATTTTATTAAAAAACAAACATATTAACCCCAACAATTCTGTTCGAGGACGGGAAAAACTTTGTAAAAAACCTAGTCAGGGGTTTAACAACAGTTCATAATTTCAAAATCAAGAAATACAGTATTATAAGTTATATACAAAACTTCTAACATATACATGGTGTTCTGTGAATTTATGTGAGTAGCTAATAACGTTATAATATTAGAATATAAATCACCATCCATTTTCGTACAAGATTTTAAAATGATACAAAGTCAGAACTGGTCAATACACTAATTTTCTGATTGATTAATTCTTGAAGATGATATATGTTATTGTATGTCTCCGTTGATAAAACGATTTGCTGCCCTCTACTTTTGAGACTGATAACTTGAATGTCTCGATAAGAACTGCAGCCTTCGGTTTTGCAGAATTCTTCCCATTCTTCTTGTGTGAAGAAAATGCATGCGTTCACAGATTTGATTTGTACAATTGGAATGAATCCGGCAGCTGGACTTCGTCCTACGGTAAGCCACTTGGAACCGCTTTTGTTGAGGAAGTATGAAGATTGACTGATGAGTTGTTTTTCGCAGGTAATAGCATCTTTCCTCATTTGTAAATGCACAGCCTACATTATCTAAGACTAAGTTCAACGCATGTATTCCAATGAAGTTTTTAATGGGTTTTTCGAAGATTATAATCGTATCCTAATTAACGTTAGTCAAGAATTAATACTTGTCAGGAGCAGAACGAATGAGAATTGTTATAAGAATTCTGAAGAGGTTACGGGTACGAAAAAAGCATCGATTGAAGTTACTAAAATCGAATGGCATGTTCCACATGTAAGCGTTAATGATGAAATCCGCTTCAAGCTGTTGGACGTTGTTCAAAACAGCAAAAGCAATATCAATTCCGTTCCGTAAATGGGATTTGTATGAGCTACCATCCTTACGTGCTACAACAACAGACATATGGCCGATAAAATCAAGTAATAACCTGGAAAAGCCCCGCTATGTTCTTGTTGCGTTTCAAAAGGGTAAAAAAGATAACTATAAAGCGGATGCTTCCATGTTCGACCACTGTAGCATTACAAATATGAAATTATACCTGAATTCGGAAAATTATCCATACAGTGATATGAATATAGTAGATATGTCGGAAAAACGTTATGCTAGAGCATACCGAATGTATACATCTTTCAAACCAAGTTATTACGGGAAACCTAGCGAACCTTTGATGAGTTACTCAAAATTTAACAAATGTTCAGTCTTTATAATTGATTGTTCAGCACAAAATGAAGCCGTAAAATCCAGTACTGTAGATATAAAACTGGAAATGATATCAAAGGTAGCATTTAGCGCAGACACAGTGGCATACTGTCTCATTTTACATGATTGTGTGTTTGAGTACGAACCTATCCAGGGTACAGTTAAGAAAATAATGTAAACATGAATGTTTCATTCACGAATACTCCAACAATACACATGTGGTCAGATGAGGAAGATAGACATTCCGAATGGATGTTTTACGCTGCTGATCGAATAAAGTTCCAGCGTCGTATAAGAAACTGTGCAAAAATATTGAAACCAGTTCTCTCCGAAACACATCGTCAAAAAGTGTATAGGAAACATTTCGAGTCGTTTATTGTCGTAGACATACAAGGTTTTGTTAATCGAGACTTTATACCTAAAGAGATGACTATATCAGATGGGAAACGTTCAATACACCTTTTGTTTAAACCAGCAACACCTTTCCATCGGTTAGAACGACAACAGAAAAAGGAAATACGATGGTTGGAGAGGAATTATTTGAATATTAATTATAGTGACGGATACGTAGACTTAAACAATATTGTACATATCTTAACTGATATTTGTAAATCTTACGATACGATATACGTAAAGGGTCATCAAAAGGCCGATTATTTAAGTAAATATGTAGATTTAGATATTATTAATTTAGAGTATCTACAAAATGTACCAAATTTAAACAAAACTAACTCTGCTTGCTTTTTTCATAATAATAAATTAAGTATGTGTACGCAGCATAATGTTGACGTTTTATTGAATTATTTAATAGGTGATAACTTGTAATCAACTTGTATCAGTAATAAAAAAATATACAACAATTATGAATGTTTTTTTTTTATTTTTATATTAATGTGTTAGATTCTTTACTGGAAGCTAAGTTGTGATTTTATGTTAGTAATAAACATAATACAGTATTCAAATTATTTATTGAACGTACAACCAATACATATAAAAATTCAGTGTTACAACGAACAATTATCCATAATATATAAACACCTCTCTTGGCCGAAATATACGTAACCTCTGTCACATTCCATACAATCACACACCTCTTCGTTGCTAAGTATTGGGTTTTCATGTGGTGGTTCCCAAACTATATTGCCGTTTTGTTGGGGGGCCTTGCCAGTCAACGACAAAACGCCTCTAGTGGCGATGTTATACATGTACGTCATTGCTGGGACGTCGCTGCATGGTTCACGCAGCCAGTTAAACTCATTGCGAATTACATGACGCGTTTCTTCATTAAAATAGGGATTACACTCCTCCAGTACTTCAATTAAATCTTCGAACGTAAAGTATTTCTCGTTCTGACGAGCGAAGGCTGCTAGAAATTCCAAATCTCTTCTATTTAACTTCGATAAATATATTTTTTGTGTTATGTACTCTGGAATATTTAGGTGACCAAATACAAAGTCATATACACCATATAGTTCGGACACCATTTTCGACTAAAACACGCATATATTAAACAAGATATTAAACATATTAAATAATAAAACATATAACAATAAAACAAAACACTCACCAAAATATAAAAATGATCTAAGTGGCAAGGAATTAACAAATAGGTACTAAAATAAGACACATCAAATATTGAATAATATATTAAGCAATATATATTGAATAAATTAATTAAGCAAAGTAAAAATACTTACCTAAGTGCAGGAGACACTAATATCGAACATTATTTTACATTTGCTTATATGCGATTTTTCATTGCTAAAGCTGTGACGTAAAAATTAAGTTCTTAGAAGAACGAAATTTAAAAATTTCCAGACATTAGATCACATTCTATTAGCATGTATGTGAGTGCCAAAAATTCCGAATATTTGCTTTAAAGTCACGCCTAATCAGCATTCTTTAAGAACATTAATTACTTAGAGTAAAATATTATGTAAAATTTCCCAAAATTTTTAAAATAATTACCTACATAATGCGAGTGAAACCATTTCAGGGCCAAAATATCAACATTCCTAGCGGAATTCCGTCAATTACAAAGCCTAATTAGAAAATGAAAGTAATTAGCGGTGCATGCCCCGCGGGTTTAAAGTGGCGTCGTAAACAGATAGTTCTCCTACTAATGTCCACCATTCCTTTGCCGATATCATATATCCATATTTTTCAGCGACTTAGAATTCGTCCTACACTCGAATAACATCGTTGTGTAACTCCACCTGTTAATATTCTCACCCTAGTTTCGAAAATCAACCGTTCAAAATGTCGCCACAATAGGTGTTATGCTTTTATTTTGTTGTCGTCCATACATAGATAACATGCTAGGCAAGAACACATTGTATTATCTTATGTAAGATCCTCGTTAAAAACAAATTATGTAACTCAATGTTCGATGCACTTGTTTTATACTTTGTATCCCTGCACTACGTTTATTTGTGTATATACATATGTATGTACAGTTTGCATACAACTAGCTGTGGCAGAATATCGATTTCTTACGTAAGATTTAATGAAATCAATTACTTCTAGTGTACATTTCGAATACCACCGCCTTATATACCTTACTGATCTAATTCAGTACTACAAGATTCCGTATAACTGTGACTGATATGTGAATGAATTCAGCTGGATTCACCTTTATCAAGTCTTAGAAATGAAAACGTCCTTATTCATGGTTTATTACAATTAATGCAGGTTGCGGGGTTAATTCTGAAAAGCTATGCAACCTACAAGAACAACAGTAAATGTTGATTATGTTTTATACGTAAGTAATGTTTACACACAAGATGTAGTTAGGTAATTAGATAGATCCGTTCATCAGTTTTATCAGTTTTTCAAGCATTTCTCTTCACAGTGACCTATTGATTTATTGTGGTTACCCAGTTCCGCTAGTATCTTCCTAATCTATTATTCTACGCAGCACTTCTATTGGGGCGGTTGTGAATCACTTCTGTCATACCTGCCTGTGTAAGTTATTACAGTTTCTATGGCATAATTTCTCCTGTTTTTTGGTTGGTTTCTCACCAACATATTATGGCAGTTTTTTCAGCATATTCACAATATCTTGTAAGTCTTTGTAGAACTTTATGTAACTTATTGCTCCAGGTTAGTCGTTTACCAACAATGACTCTTTTAAATTTGACTTTATTGAAATATTCCGGTTTTGTCCAATTTAGAAACAATATACCCTAGGAAAACTGCTTTAGTAAATGGAACGGCTACTGTTTTGCCTGAATTGACGTTTCGTCCTTATCTCAAGTATCATCTACGGATGGCATTGAGGTCATTTGGCATCCTGTTCGTGAAAGTCTTCTAATACTGACCTTTATCGTAACGATAAAGTCATTTGTGTAATCTTGGGTATTACAGCCTTCTTTGTGCAGCTTTCTGAGCAGAGTATCAATCAAGTAGTAGTCGAATATTGTGGTCACATCAAGCATTCTAGATCTATTTTTGCTAGACCACATATTCTGGTTCTTTCTACACTATTAGACAGTTTGAGTAGAACAGACGCTCCTAACCATCGAATCATGTACCTGATAGATTACCCATTCCACAACATTCCACACTGGAATATTCAATTCAAGTCATTGCACCTTCCTCACTTTCTCACCTCTCCCCTCTTCTCCGGAAGAAAGAAATAAAACTCTGCGAAATAACAAAAAAGAAAAGATGCTACATGTAATTTAAAGTATTTTTGTAAGGTTGCTAAGGAGCCACAGAAAGAACTAAAAATAGAGGCAAGCTGACTCCAAGAAAAAGTAAAGAGCAAATAAAATAAAAGAGAGAAAATGCCACTAAATAAATCGAGACGCTCGAAAATATCATTTGTCTATTGATTGTGAGGGTGTTCTTAGAAACTATTAACGATGAATAGAGGCACTGCCGTGAAGAGGTGAGTGACATGATGCCTACATAGACGGGCGCAGAAGAATTAATTTGCGATTCCTGTTGTTAATTTTTAAGTCTTTCTCGATAAATTCATTTTTTACTTCGAAATTGTTGGGTTCATGGCGTTGTTTATATTTCAAGAATTATTGTTACTTGTTTAGTTTTCAGGAATTTTATTTTATTTGTGTAAAATTAAAATATGAAAAACTGATACTTCTATTAATTGAGAACTTTTACTCCAGGTGCGTACTTTTACTTTATTGGAATTGTCAGAATATTATGGAATTCATTCAGAATTGTTCCTCGTCTGTTACTGTTCACGAGGAATTTGTTCGTCTAGATGAAACAATGAAAAGGTTGTGAGAGGAGTGGTCTGGCCTTTACCGAACAGTGGATTAGTTTTTAATCATGACAATGCTTGGGCTCATACCGCATTGTCTACAAGACAGGTGGTTTTAAACAAAAACGGAGTGACACCGATTGTTTACTCTCACTTCTTACCTCATGTAATCTCTTGTTGGATCACAACGCCTTCTTGCTCTGGAGGCGTCGTTTAAAAAGCGATCTTTTTCTAATATAAATATAATATAAACTTATTACTACAACAATACGGAAAAATGTATATTGTATTGTCCCGGATTTAACAGATCGATACCTGCAGAAGTAAGAACGGTTGCGGCCCATCTCGCTAGATCGGTACTTTGGTTGAGTTATCATTTTTTATTGGGACATAATTAACAATGCAACATTATTTACGGCGAAGTATTGTTACAACGAAGCCAGAAAAACACATCATGTATACACTCAATTCATGTAGCAGTACAGCTTAAGAAGCTGCAGCTACACTCACCGCAAAAAATGTGTCTATTATCATCGCCAGAAGAAATAGAAGAATAAACGGTTTTAAAACACATTCTAATATCATAAAAATGCTTACTAGCAGAGGTTCTAAATGCGACCCCTGAGGTACACCCAATGTGACGCTTCTCACAGATGATTTGCAGTTATTTGGTGTGTCGAATTGATGCCTCCCCACCAAATAAGAGTTTATAAGTTTTGGTAGTCGCCCATACAAATCCAAATTCTTCAATTCAATCTTTAAAGAAGGATAAATGATATAGACGGGTTCCCCGTTCAACGTGGCTTACATTTTGAATTAACAAGACCTTCTGGCATCTCCTACCTACATTTTGCTCCTAAAGAAGCCCCTTACATTAGTGACGAAACGTCGAGTTAGTAAATTTTGTTTGTACTTTTGCGTTTTTATTTTATTGCAGTTTGTATTTAGTTTAAATAAGGATGATGAAATTTGTTGCCTTCGAAAAGTCGATAAACATCCACGGTAGACACCGAAAGACCATCTTCATTCGGATCTACTGAATTAAAGACACCAAATTCTGCTTGAATATAGACAGATTTTTGTTCTAATACCTATGTAAGTTGTAAGGAACGACAGTATGTATTTTAACAAAAAAAGTTATAGTTTGGCATAACACATAAAGGTGCGAATGTTATTTTTACATTACAAAAAATAGTTGCAATAGTAGCTATAAAATTGTTTTCAATACGATATCGTTCAAGTAAATTAATTTAAAGCGACATAAAACAATATATATAAAAATGCCGAACATTTATATTGATCGATGATCAGTAAAAACCGAGGTCAAAACTTACACGAATTCATAAATTTGCATTTTCGTCCATCTTAGTTTGCGGTATTTTATTCTATTGTTTTCGACAAAATTCGCTTCGTAAACTCATATATAATCCGGACACAATACAGTACATGTACGGGTAATTTAAAACTGCGCACCATATATTATTAACGTCGTTTCAAGGCTAAATTGCAATTGGAAACCCCGTGCGCATTGCTGCGTTTCGTCAAATTCGATAGCGCAGCGATAGGTTGCATATTTCAGAGCTCTGCCGTTCGGGTTTGTTAGGATTTGCCAGCCGAAAGTACCGAGCAATAATGCTTCACAACCTGGATGTACTACAGGAGCAGTACAGTGCACGGTCGTTGCGCGATCCTAGTTTCTCCGAAACGTGTTTAATTGGGCGCAAAGCGTGCAACGTCTGTATAAATGAAACGAAAAGAAATAGAATGTCGCTGCACCAGCGTTACTATGCAAGCGAATTTCGATTTCTAGAAAAGGTATTAAGAAAACCGTGCATGTAAGCACATAAAGACACACGTATAAGCAGCTTATGCACAAAAAAGTAGTGATTCGTCATGTGTTTTCTGATATAATAGATTGATACGATTATTTTAGATGTAACTTGAGATTCCCAGACGGGTAGATATGATATATTTATGTGACATTGAGAATATATTTTTTAAGATTATTTGATAAATTAGTTTGGCAGACTGTTTTATTTTTTACTACTATATTGTATTGATATTTACCTATACACATAAAAAAAATGTTACGCGAACAATCTGTATTGCAGTGACAACAAGACATTTTACAATGGAATAAAACAAAAGCAGCAAATCAGTATTTAGTATCAAAACTCTCTTCTATTACATATATGATCTTCGCACATCTACGATGAATTGATGGTTTTAAATTATTAATAATAGATTCAGGAATATTTTTCCACTCTACTTGTAGGTTTTCGAACAGATCTTCAGTATTCCAAACGAGTTCTCGATAGGATTCAAGTCTGGTGATTGAGAAGGACAATTCAGAACAATTTTTCTGTCGTCGAGATAGTTTTAACCAGCTTCGATGTGTGTTTCAGGCCGTTGCATAAAGGCATCTCCTCTATACTTGAAGCTCATCCAACAGTTCAAGCTTCATCGGAATTAATCAAATTAAATTGCGATTCATCGCTAAACAAAATTGACTTCGACTTCGCTACGGTTGAATTCATTTCATTTCCCATAAGCACTGATTTTCTAGCTGCTCTCTAACTTCATATATCGTCTAAGAATTGTGATGTCACTAACATTTTAGTTAAGTCTTTATAAATTTAGAGGACGTGGTGAACGGATTTTTGTTTTGAAATTCCACAAATTCTTTTATTCAGTTTATGTTATTTGCTAATTTTGTTGCTTTTGTTTTGCGCAGCACTGTAAGTATACTTCATTATATCACCAGTGGAGTTGTTGGATAATTGGTGCAAATAAAGAGATTTTCTTGATTTCGGTCGGTGAGTTTTACACTATGTGTTGTAATGGTCAATTTTTAATTTAAATTTCTCTTATGTACATGTATGGGATTTGTTAAAATTGCTGAAAGTGGTTCACTTGCAACGTAATTGCATGTTCAAGAGATGTATCCACACGTGTATTTTGCTCGTACACAGACTTGGTGGTCATCCTCTACTCCAACTATGTATTTTTACTAAAAATATCATGTTTCTGCGATTTTTCAGAAAAAAACTAGCAATATATGTAGTGTTGACTTTCCTTGTTAGAAATTGACATACCAACGGATTTATATTAAATATTACCGATGAGCTTTGATAGCGTGATCTATCGGCATATAGTAGAACTACTGCAAATTTTGCCACTAATAATACTTCGTACAATCCAAAAGTAAATACATAACTCTTACTACTATTACTGTATTGGTGTACATTTGTTATTAGTTACTTCTGTTTTCATATATGACTTTTGTTACTCTATTGATACAAGCTGTAATAAATATGAATGAATCGGTTCAGGTGAAGCAGCCCCATTTGTAAAAATCTTTACTTGCTTTCTTTATGACAGTATTGATTTTATTAACTGGAGTTTGAACGTTTGCCTGTTTCATAGTCTTACTGCTAATAATCAGGAGGCTCGAGAAGGGTTTTTGTTTGTTACTAAAGAATAGCCTCCAATTTTCATTTATCTTTCCTTATTTTGAGTGCATGCGAACACTTTTTTAATTATGACTACGATATCTTCTACTGAACGGACACACAAATAAATGTGGAATTCTCTTTTAAAAAAATACTTGCCGGACGTTTGGACACTTTCTTGGATTTTCTTTAAAAGTTTTACAATAAAAACTCTGCTAAGAACTTCTTGGAAGAGTCCGATCTTTTAGTCTTAGTCTTTTTCTATTATAATAAGATTACATAAAATAGATTAACACATTTTTTAAAATATTTGTTGTTGGCCGAATCCGCCCCAGAGTTTGGGGCAAAGTTAGACACTACTTAAAACCACACATAAACATGAATGTAGTCGATGTAAAGATGACTTCCTACATCAGCATTGTTTAAAAAAAAATTTTAGTTATTAATGGTGCAATGAAAACAATTTCCTGTTTTTTGAGGAATGCGACTAAGTCTTCTTCGTCGTATTTTTGTAATATTCTGCTTACAAAAATTAATGAAGTTTTTAGTATCATCTAATCCCATTTTCTCAATGTATTGAGTGTCTTCTATAATTCCAGTCGAAGTTTGTGTTAAATCTTCATCTAAGGGTAAATTATTGATTAGAGGCCAACTAAACCTATGCCATCTTCAGAATTTGAAGATTCAGGAGATAGAACTGCTTTTTGTGTTGCATTACGACTATTGGATTTTGGTTTGGGTTTCTTTTTCGGTCGTCCTAGTCTTTTTAGATAAGTCTTTCATTGAGTTCGTCTATATTTCAATAGTAGTAGCAGTATCAAGTCCATTTAGTAGTGCCTTTAGTATTTCAGTATCATTTTGTTCCAATAATCTTTATTTTGAAACATCATTATTGTCGTCTTTGAAGTAATATCTTCTTCTTGAGATAAAAACGTTTTATCGGATTAAAATCTTTTTAGTTTATAATGAATCATGCCAAAATAATATTCTGCCTTTGTTTCAAGATGCTTTTTTCTGCGTACAAAACAGCTTTAACTGACAAAAATTTTCAGTTACAAATATAGTTACTTCCACATTTTGTATATAATCACACCTTATATTCATTAATGATTGAAGTTTTTATACTATCTGAAGTTTTGAGGTACCATCGAGTGCATTTATATAAATCCCAAGAAATTAATTGCCGAGGCTGTAGGCAAGTTCTATGAGGTTAGATCTAAGATGATTTATGAATCTTTATGGTAAAGCTCAATAATTGCGATACTTACAAAGTGCCAACTTAACTTAATGGTAATCCTAGCCAACGTAGCCTACAACAATATTATCTAATTTCTCTTCAGTTGGTTCTTAGAATGAAAGTGCGCTTTCAGATGCTAATTACTCAAATACTAAGTTTCAAGTCACACTTATATATGTATATTTAGACAAGCTTGATGTTACAAGGGTTCCTTTCTACCAGGATACTCCAGTCGATTAATAACTAGAAACAATACAACGATAAAAGAATCCTACAAATATAATTTTTGAGTCAAAATATTAATTTATTATTTAATATTGCCAATCTGGTTGCTGGTTTTCGTTTACATAACACGATTCTGTCGTGCAGAGAATTGATTATTTAGAGTGATATAAAAAAAGAACACCTAAACCGACCAACAAAGAATACATAATTCACTAATAAAAAGAATGAATTAATAGGCGAGATATCGAACACATACACACAATGTAAGGTCAATGACATTTTTTTTAAACAGGAGAGTTATTGGTTGGTTACCACTGGCCAATCGCGAGTTCTAGCAGGCACATTTTACGCCAATAGCTTACTACTATAATGAGTTGGAACGAAATAGACAATATCAAGTAGTATGGCAATACCACTAGCACGCTCTGACTGAGTTCTTTTCGCTCCATCTTTAAGTTATTATTAGCAATCGTCTATTATTATGTACCTCAGGCAACAATGAAAAGTGATCATTTGAAATTCATTGATATGCGTAACAGCAATTGTGATATTTCAACTATTTCGTAATGTACGTATACATAGACATCTTGGTTCGGATTAAGCGAGATTTTCAAGGAAAAGGATGAGGATTATCTACTGTGTTTTATTGTATTAAATTTATCTTAATTAAAATAGAATTTCGTAAAACATATAGATTAAGTTGTTTTTTTTTCGTGTCAACACCATCATATGAATATTAGAAAGCTCTCATAAGCACTTTTGTTTCCTCTTTCATTTAAAACTATTTCCTTGAATTTGTTTTGATTTAAAAATATGACTTAATTAATTATACACATTTTTTTAAAGATTTTTACACAAAATGAGAATTAGTTAACTGAAACTCCGATTACAATAACTACAATCATTTTAACATTTAACATATTTTTTCCAATATAAAACATCAATTTTTTTATAACGTTGGCAATCTGGTTCTGGCATGGTTATATTATATATTATATATTAATGTTAATATATTAATATTTAATAAGGTTCGGTGGTTGCAGTGGTAGGGCAGCCATTCTCCGGTAAACTAGAGTTCTGGGCTTTCGCTAAGATCGGTTTCCTAACCGAGTATACTATTCGTTATTGGTACATAATTAACAACACAACCACTCACTCACAAAAAAAAAACATATTACAAATAAACTACAAAAACAAAGACAGTAGAGGTTGGAAATGACTCATTTATCTGGAAGGGGTGCAAAGTTAGCTCGCCTCCACGTGGTGCACCCTGGGTTACGTTAAAGAGCTAACAATACTGATATCCAAATAATCCTCGGATCTCCTGGCTAGAGCACATGATGTCTGGCATGATAGCAAACTCAATTAATCCTTTTCAGGATCTTCGGACTATAACTCTTGGGGCATACCTTTTCATGATTTTCTGTTGGTAACTGGCTCTATCATAGAAAATCTGCATGTTTCTGTTAGACAAATTGTTTAAGAGTATAGAATCTACACAAAACTATCTATTTATCAGATTATATAACGATATAAACTGGTATCCGTATAAAGCTTGTATTGAAAGTTGGAGATTTGTAAAGTAATAACAGGAAATTTGAATGGCACAACGAAGTGACAAAATGCACATTACTTGTTTTTAAGTGACCCTAAATTTGTACTTGGAAGAATACACTTAACACGGACAGAGAATGAATGTTTGGATTAGAATTATTCAAATGGAGAAGATCAAAATATATTTAACAATAGTACACGGCTCTAGCAGGATGGGTTGCTTCACAACGTGGCACTTCGCAAAAACTTGAGTAAATAAAATCGGTTTCTTTGTCCAGCAAAATCGTTTATACATTCCGCATTGTTAACCAAGTTCATCTGAACAACCCGTACATATAGAAATTTTATCGCAACGCAAATCAGAAGTGATATGCTTGAAACAAATTACTAAATTAATTGGCATATACATGATTATAACAGAAAAATATGAATATATATATAGAAACACATACACACAAAAAAACAAAGATTAGATAGAATAAACATGACCTTCTGAACTTGTAACCCAAATCTCATATGGCGGCAAATCTGGGTCACCTACTGCAAACAAGTTCGTGATTTGCAGGTTATCTACCACATATTAAACGCACATAAACTAACGCCACATGTTGTTATTTTAAATATTAGAAAATTGGTGCATTAGAGGTCGTTAGAATAAATAACCGCTTCATAAAAGTGGAATCTTTAGTTATATAAACCAAGAACAAGTTCTATAATGTTTAGAAGTTTAAGTCGCAGATTATATCTGAAAATTTATTCTAAGAATTAATATCTTGTGGCAAATTTATTACATCAAGGTAAACGAGAAAATCTAACGCGATTTTTACGTTGAAATTTACAAGGACTCGCAAGATCAAATGTGAAGGTAAACGATTGTATGCAATACTGCATCTGTGCATGTAAGTAGATAATTAATAATTAAAATGTCTAATTAAAAAATTTTGTTATTATAAATCCTTGTACAAATCAGTAGTCTTTGATATTTATTAATATTAGCGTAATAAGGAAGTTCTTTGCAATTTTTTTATACTTTAATACTGTAGGAATAATAAAAGAAAGGTTGAAATTATCATCTTAAGTAAGATATATTATTATGATACAGTAAATATATGGCGCTTAGACAATAAAATGGTTCCAAGTCAGTGATTACTGTTGTTGTGTATTAACTATAGAAGTATACGTTAATATCTAACGGTAATAAATATTGATAATAACCGACAGTTTTACAAAATGTTAAAGATGAATATTTAACTCTCTTATAGGTTATTGATACATAATAGGGTACCTATTGGCGGAAATGAAAGCAGATTTAAAGCTATATAATAAAGCTTAATCTCGATAATAATTCATATTTATGTTTATATAATTCCGTGTAGTGAAAGAATACTTTTTAAAGAATATAATATTAAAAGAATGGTGGCTTTTCGTGTAGGCATCCAGATAAATCAAACTTACTATCCTTAATTATTATTACTAAATATTTATTTATAAGTAACTATTAATTAAGTTCGTAAAGTGATGCTATTGCAAACTGAATTTTTGCTGCACTGTCAATCTTCTTCAAAAATTAAAAAAGAAGGGGAAAGCTGTTACCTGGGACGTTTTAATCCAGTTAGTAACATGGGTCTCAAGACGAACGAATTGAGTGACGTAGACAAACAAATCAATGTTGTGTTACACAAATAAGGTCAAAGTTTAACCGAAAATGAGAGAATAAGGAAATCATATAGAACAGTTCCCTATATAATACTAATATACAAAAATATTAGTGGCGCCGCTAATCAGCTACACACTAGCTTTTGAAAGTGATGACAAAATAAACCATAATGGAAGCGAAAAATTACCTCAAAATGAATTTGTTTTTTTGCCAGTGATGTACAGAATTAATTTATAGAATATATTCAATGAAATCGATATGTGTATGTGGATATAAAACAAAGGCATAATTGAGAACTGTTTTACATTGTATCCTACTGTGTAATGTGGAAATTACCAGTCACAAATCCATCCAATGAATAATATAATTTGTCGAGAAAGCATTGTTTCAGTTTAGTTTTTAAACTGATGTGATAAAGAGGGCTTTAATGCTACTTGATAGCTTGTTATAGATTCTATTTCAGCTATATTCATATATAAGACTTGAATTACACAAAGTTTGACTGCCTGGTATCGTATTTATGTACTGATGTATATTAAGCACACAAATTAGATTAGGATCAGGATTAAGATTCCGCCTCAGCGTAGCAAAATAAGAAGCGTAGGTTACCATTTACTGACAAGGACGATATGATCAACCGCCTTAGTTATACCAATTTATTTAAAGAGATAAACTTCAATTAATCTTTAAGCTTCTAAGGAAGGTCAGAATATTCTAGAAGGTCAGATTGTATAAGCGTTTGCTCTAAGGTGATGGCACATTTATTAAGTCGTTGAAACTCACACATACTATGTGAAATGTTGTAGTCAACATTTCACGGCTTTGCTGTGTTGGATCGGCATTTTTTTCTGGATACCTTGAGCAGCTGATAACAACGCAGTCTTATCGGCTCATAAAGTAATCAATTGCTTTTTGCAGTCTTATCAGGTCTATATTATCGATGGCGTGGTAATTGTATCAGGTAGGTATGTGTTTTCGGCAAAAATTTCTTTGAGGCAAACAATCCTAAGTTTGCGTTGAGTAAAAAATATATACTCCTCGAGATCGCAGTATTGTTTGGCTGTGAATAAAGCTGTGATGGTACTTATGGCTCTTTTAATGCAATCTAATAAGGATTTAACGTTACGGTGAACAATTGTTTTGCTTGTTCTAATTTTAGAGTATTAGCGTGGTCCAATATTTATTCTTTAGTCTCCTACTGATGAAAATGAACTCTTATGACCCTTTTGGTGAACTCCCAGAAAAGATCTGTGGCAATTTTGTGCGATTATTTTTCAAGGCTATCGGCAGTCTCCTAGCCTGCATATTGCATATTATCTGCTGTTGTAATTATATCAGTATAATTATTTATGAACCAAACAGGCGAACCTAATTAAATAGGCGAGAGCATTTTTAGGTCAAAATGTTTTGAGCCAGGCAGTTCTTGGTTTGGACTTCTTAGTACCCCATGTAAGTAATGGTGAGTTCCTGGTAATTTCTCCTTTGGTGTTGGGTTTGGTTAGCAAAACGTTCCAGTTTAGATATTACCCAACAATGATAATAATTGTATGTCATGCATTACAAATCATGAAAAACAATCTTTAGCATAACACTCATTTAAAATGATGCCTTCAAGAAACTGTGAAAAAAATTTCATCAGAAATCAATTAAATATTAGGTCATTAATGAAGCCAAGGGGAATCAAGCATGCATGTGATACATAATAACGGTTTAGCAAGAAAACATTGAAGAGAATACTGTGTTTGAGTCACTAGTCTGTCTTTCCCTTTTTGGACGTATTCAAATATTTTATTATATGGTACACCAGGTTCAAAAGTTTAAATGCTAATATATTGACCAAAATAACTGATACATTGAGCCACAACTTTTAATTGGCATATAGAAGAGCCGCTAATGGTGACTAATGATAATGTTTTTATAATGTGATGCGTGATGATGGAAAAGTAAACGATAGTAGTTGGGCCAGTTCATTGGGAATGTTATAGATATCAAATAGAGCGAGAGAAAGTGGGAACACCAAGCAAAGAAGTAGTTTATTTTGTGAGATATATATATGCGACAGTAATTAGACACATAAAATTATGATTTTACTACAGTTTGATTACTCTGGACACGTGTTTCAAGAGTGCATGAATGTTCTCATCATCAACCGAATACCAAATTAGCCCATGCGTTCTCAAAACACATGTCTCGAGTAATCAAACGTTGTGATGTTAGTCTTACCGATGTTTTATCTGTAATTTACGAGTCCACAGTCCTTGAAATCACATTATGATTTTACTAGTACAAATTTGTTTATTTGTGGAGGGTGCTAGTTGCACGGATTTTTAAGCTGTGCTTATCTGACTAGTGCCACAACTCTTACTGTGTAAATTGTGTTTATAATATTGCGCCACAATTCTCCCTATAAAAATCTTACAAGATTGGGCAGCCGCCTAACTACTGCGGCTATCGACCTGTTTAATTAATTCAGATATCACTCAAAAACTAAAAAAAGGTATTAGGGAAGCGCTAACAAGTTGATAATGTAAACTTGGGAATTTCTTGCTTTTTACCAAATTTACTTTACTATATTTGTGTATTATACATCAGTAAATTTTATCTCGGCTTGCCAATCAAAATTATCAACAGGATATGTTGAACAACACGCGAATAAAAATTTAGACCTTGAAAGACGACCACATCAGATAGAATCATGTATAAATAAGACATTGCCTCTAACGACCGCACACCTATAAACAATATAAATAAAAATTGCCACGTGTTAGCTTGTTTTTTTGCGGCTTGATGTGATTTTCTGTAGTGAGATTTGTAGCAAAATTAAATGTAGGAAAATGTAGGAACGATAATGCTGAACGCAAAATGCAGATTCAAATTATCAATTTCATTGTGTATTAGGTTCATCCAACAACATAATCAATAATCATCCTAGATAAATCACCAAGTAGTCAATGATTGAATAATATAAGATAAAAGGACGGTGAAGGACAATTCATTGCAAGCCACTGCGTTTAAATTTGTTACAGAGTTGTGCATTGTGAAATTAATAGACTGACAATGAAAGGAAATCACCTCTCTATCTTCAACGGTAAAGAAGCTACATCACTGTTACCATTTACGATTTTTTGCAGCAGGTATCTCTCACTTGTCTACCAAAGGTACAATTCTCATAATCAAAATGAGGAGTTGTATTTATGCGGGGATATAATAGAGTAATCATCAGCGTTGTGAACCGTGTAATTAGAATACAACTGCTTCTATCATTCAGAGAGATAATATCATCATTTGTATTAAGGCTTTTAATATCTGTGTCCGGTCATTTACTAATTTCCTTCCTAAGATGTCAATGGAAATGTTACAGATTTTTATAATCGTATTGAAGCTGTATTGCTTATCACTTCCTTGTTTGTAACGCTGCAATTTTGCTGAGGTGCTAGATTTTACTATACTTGTTGTGTAAATAAGTAATGATATATAAATAATGATAATTTTGTTGAATTTTTTAACGATATATTATAGAAAATTGCACATTTCTATTGATGTATGTACATACAATTTTGCAATTAATCGTAACTATAATAACAAATGCTTTATCTCCAAAGACTTTACAAAACGAAATAAAACGTTTTCGAATGACTCACTTTCATAGACGTGTAGTTCTATTTACGCTTTCCATTTTATGATCGAAAACGAAAACCAAACAAAAGCCTTCGTACGATCGTTTAAGCGTACAAATTCAGTATAAAGATTAGATAGCGGAATCCAAACACTTAAACAAAGAGTGGCCGTTAATTTAAAACTACGGTAAACAAATTTTGCAAAATAATCACTAACGTTATAGTCTGCTGTATTTATCGAAAATATTTACATAGGAAAATATTTTTAAAAACATGGTTCCCGCATAACCCCCAAACTTAATATACTGCAATAAAGTAAATAGTCTACAGTTGATATTTCGTATAACAAGGAAATATATTTCAAATAAATATACGAAAAATAATGTATTGACATTGTGCGGGTAAAGTGCATTTTATACGTATGCTGTTTTATTGATTATTCCATTTTTTAGTTGAGTATTGGTAGAATATTTATGTCGCTGACGAAACATTGATATGATGACGCCATTCAGTTTCTTAAAACGTAAAACTTTTCCGTAAATTTAAGTGGATTTTTAAAATTTTTGTCTGGGAATTACTATATTTTATGTATGCACATTTGTATAAAATTGTTCAAAACAATACAATTCATATCTTACCGAGAAAACAATCAACGAATGTGAGTTTGTACGATCGTGTACGAAAGTAAATGTACCTACATGAACGTCAAGAACGTTGACAAATTCAAATCTATGACCACGCTGAAGCAGATTAGCAGCTTTTGCTGTTGAAGCCAGGTCATATGCGCGAATGATTGTCAATAGGCCAAAATTTTCTGTTTTAGCAGACCGGTGGAACATGCTCTATCGCAAAAGGTGTCTTCAGATGAATGAAAGACAACAATATATCCACTCATAGATAGAAGTTCAATTAGTCTCCAAACGAAGAGTTGTAGTGCCAGGCGAAAGAACTGTTTCGGAAACACCTTAAAGGAACAATCTCTGAAGAGAAGCAAACTTTTCAGAAAATATGGAATTTGGTTAGAGCAAAATTTTGCCTTATAGAATTTTGGATGTTGGTTACTTTGTTTACATTTTCTTAGATTTGTTCTTATCTTGAGGTTGCTGATTAAGCTATATTAAAGTTCGTATACATAATATTCCCTCTATTTTTGCTTCCTAAAGATTAATATCGGAATAATTCTATAATTCAATTAATTGCAATGATGATAATAGTAACAACTAACACCAACACAGTTTAGCCTTTAATTGTCTGTTTGATTGGAAGAAAATGGTTTCAATTTCCATGAAATGTGTTGAAGAAATGATTGTAAATATGGTTTCAATCAGTGGCGTTTTAAATTTTTTTCCTTAAAAGCATTTAAAGGCAGGCGTAATACTTGAAACTTTATTAATGTAAAAGTGAAATATGAACTAAACAGCAATAAAAATATAGTCAGTATTTTGTAGACCCACCGTGAGCCGCAATTGTATGTTGCAGTCTTTTTCTGATTGATCCTATTAACGATCGCATATCGTAGTTTTGTCGAACTGCTTCCCATGCATTTTGTATTTCCTGCCAAAGCTCTTCGGTGTTAGCAGGTCTAATATTTCTAGTATGATAAATTCGTTTAGCTTGCCATTTTCGATGGGATTCAGGTCTGGACTTTTGGCAGGCCATGGGATCTACATGGTTTTCGTTACACCAGGTTCTTATAATGTTGGCTGTATGGATTGGACTATTATCCTGTTGATAAACAAAATTGTCATTGAAAATGGCCCTTACTGATGGTAGCACAATATTTTCCAATATATCTCGGTATCAGAGAGCCGTCATGGTTTTCTGTGGCATACACCAATACCATCTGCGCTAATCCAACACATGATTGGTTACATGCATATGCACCGCTATTCTTCGTAAAGACCAATTGTCTTCTAATTTAGAAATAATAACAGCTCTTTCAACATTAGTTAGTTGTGGCATTTTGTACAAATTATCGTAATAAAACGTATCAATAAATGAGTGACACTTCCGTCAGTTGTGTCACTTTGACTTATACCAATGTCAGTGGACTAAGTACTTGTTAGACAGGGTACATTAGGTGTCCACTTTGGGGAGTCCACCATAGTACATCTGTCATATCTATCGACAGCCCACAATACAATTTTAGCAACGCGATATGGTTTTGTGGGGATAAATTGAAATAGGATTTTTTTCGAATTTTTATAATCTTGATGAAAATAATATTAATGTATAAAATACAAGGGACATTTAAGGAATTATTAAATTTAATTTAATTTCTGCTTTAATCAAGAGAATAGATTATTTTTTTCCGCAACTCAATTTAAAAGTGAAGTTTCTAATCCTAGCAACACACCAGAAATAGGACTTAACGTCTTTCATTTTCCTACCCTAGGAGTGAGGAGTAAAAATACAGAGATAGAAACAATTAACATTTCGTTTGCTTTATTGTACGTATCTTTGGATTTGTTTGATAAATGTGCAATACACAGGCAATAAGAAGAGTTTTTCGTTGCTATTTTCTTACATTTTAAGTTGTTACCTATTCACATTTGTTTTGCAAGTGCTAATAATAGATTAATAACTAATATTTATTATGTAAAAACGTTTTAAATCATAAAATTATTATTATACTTGAAAATAGTAGAAAAAATTAATACATCACACGATACAAAAGCTTCTCCTTACTCCTTCTTCATATCGAAAACTAAACTTTCATATCTTGTAATGTAAATAATTACTAATCATGATTATCGCTGAAAAATATGGAGTAAAAATAAGTATTACCGTACCGAACAAAAGAGGTAACCTCATCAATAAGCTGGGCGAAATATTTATTTCGTCTCATACATGAGAGCTCAGAAAAATATTGGGTAGTCATGTCTATAATAATATGCTTCTACGTAGTGAAAAATGTTGACTGCTCCTGTGTTTTCTTGAACAAGTGTTTCAAACATATACATAATTGCAATTGAAGAGCTTTGGTTTGGAAAGTAGAGTTGCTGTAAAGAAATATGAAGCTTTAGCTTGTTTTGTCAGTTTGTTGATGCCTTTTGGTAACAAATTATTGTGTATCAGTCAACATTAATAGTTCAATTTTCTAAAGGTATAAAAGCAATATATTTTTTATTGTAAAAGACATTTTGTTTCAACTGATTTTAAGGCGAATTCTTTTTGTCATTCGACCATATCTATGTTTTATTTTCTGTTATAATCCGGTACAAGTTTAATGAAACATCATAATTCAATTTATGCATTATTTCACGTTAAACCGTCATTATTAGGTTATTGAAATCAATATTCTCTCAAAGTGTAAAAAACATATTTTTGTTAGCTTCGACTATGTCAACTTTTGTGACTACAAAACCTCATTCCCGGGAAGCTTTGCTTTTTTGTTTTCATCCGACGAAAAGTGCAGCGCAAAATCATTGCATCCTATGTGAGGCTTATGGAGAACATGTTGCATCACTTTCGACTTGTAAATTTTGGTTTAGATGGTTCAAAAGTGATGATTTTGATACAAGCGACAAAGAGCGTGAGCAACATTTGAAGACTCTAAATTGGAGCCTTTATTGGACGAAGACCCGTGTCAAAAAAAAATTTTGGTTCCATTTCATTGAACTGAAACCAACAGAACCATCGAAAGGCGATTTTGCATATCTGAAATGCTGCTTCAACAGGAAAGTCTTTTTTGCATCGTATCGTTTATTGGGGACGAAAAATGGATTCACTAAGCAGGTTTGGCCCGAGTTGGTCCGGCCAACCCGGGTACATCGGCTGCGAAACCGAATATCTATGATTCGAAAGTGATGCTCTGTATTTGGTGGAATCAGAAGGGTGTGGTGTATTATGAGCCTCTTCTGACTACCACTGGTATCGATCAATGTATCCGGAATACGCTTCACTTCAGTTGAAGATATTAAAAATTGAGTCGATACGTTCTTGGCCTCAAAAGATGAGCGGTTCTATTGGGACGGAATTCATGAGCTCCCTCAAAGATGGGAAAAAAGTTTTAGCTTCCGAAGGAAAATTGCGTTGAATAAAATATATTCTATCAATGTTTTAAAATATATTTGTACATCCAACTCAGACAATCAGACTACAGCGATGTTCATGCAATATTGATTGTATTGCAGTTTTACTACTAGCAGTATTGCTTCTATCTCAAAATATGTGCATGGTAAACAGTGTAAACAATGGTGAGTACAGGGTTCATGGAATAAGAACACACACAATAAGGCAGACACGAGAAATTTCATGATCTTGATAAGTATTACGTTAGGGTTATATAAATTATTTCAGAGTCATTGTTGTTAGGGTTGCGGTCTTCAGAGTGTGAATCATGTGAATGTTCTTCAGAAGCTTACATTACTTGACCTTCTGAAGTGGTAGGATTATCTGGTAACGGGATATTCGTAATTCAGTCTTTAACTTCGTATAAAAATGGTAAAAGTAAAAGTGTTGAATTTTTGTGATTTAATATTTTTCTTTGAACAAAAATGCGTTGTTTAAATTGTGAAGCAATTTGGAAAATGTTATAGTCAGTAGTTCTAGGTGAAAATATCTCAAAAGAAATTGAATTTTGTATATCTGTAATTATTTTTACTATAACAAAGCATTTCATGTGGAATTTTTTATCTCGATTAATACAGGAGCATGTCATGAAAATGCAGAATTTTCAATTCTTTTTCATTAAGAAAAACAAAGATGATATATGGTATAGATATAAATTAAGATTAAATAATATCTTTGTAATTATGCACAAAAAACAACTGCAGCAAAAAATAAAATAGCGAGATCTACATATTATCCATACGGACGCATGAAACAAGCATACAAAACACTTATTAAATCAATCAAATAAATAACTTATGTCTAATCTATTTGCCGAACAGATACCCAAATTGTATGTAGTTAATTCGGTTCAGTAATGAGTTCTATTTGGAACGTTTATTTGAAAATGTTACGTGTGGTTAAGGTAATTTTCACAAAACAAACAAAATACTTAATATAGGTTAGTCGTGCAAAATATATTATCGTAGGATGTTTAACTAAAGCAATATACAGGCATCAGACTACGCTGTCGAAAAAATATCAGATTAAAGTGCAATACAGATAAATCTGTTTATCAGCGACTTCGAGGCTCAATATTAGGCTCAACTTGAAATTCATGCACATAGGTTAGGTATATGTTTTGCGATATCACCGTAAATATTAATTTTAGAGTTGATAATGATAAGGATGGGTACGTTGTGACATTCCGTGAGATAGGTTGGACCGTAACGATGAATTTCACGGGCGTATTATCACCGGTGTGAAATAATTGAAAAGGATTGTCAGCTGTAAAAATATAAGCTTATTTGTGGGGTGATACATTTTTCTGCGGCAATTATTTAGATAAGTTCGTTTAAACGTTAGTACGCGAATTTTACAGCTGAGAATTTGCAATTACAAAATTAGGGTTTGCATTGAAGCCAATTTAAACAAATAAACAATAAAAAATAGATATTAAAAATTTTTAAAATTATTTTGCGTTGCTCAGCTTTTTATTGTTCCTAATCACCAAAGGTATTCTTCAATTTTGATTTGTTTTGAACTAACTCTTAAGCTTTATTTATAAATTCATGAATAACTTGATCAGTACGGAAATATTTTTGGTTCATTTGCAGTATCTACGGAATTAATCAGCTGCGCCTACCAAACGCCATTTTTAAGCTTTTGTAAACAGATTAAGTCGCAATAATAATTGGATTCTCCGTAACATATCGAGCAATCAAGTGTGCAACTACTTGGCAAAACATACCCACAAACCGTCGCAGACAGTGCGGTTTATATGACGCAAAGCATTCGTTTAACATTTGGGTCAAGTTCATCGCTGTCCTATAAATAATTTTCAACGATCAAAAACAAACGACCGCAGTCTGGAATATGTATGTATGCATGTATGTAATCTGAAGATGTTTTCCCTGCCTGCCACTGTCGAATTAGTCGCTTTTATTAAATTCTAGTCGTCTGGAAATGTTCAACGCGGAATAGAGATATTGTCTACTATATAGTTTCGAAGTTGAAATGTCTTGGAAACGCTTTCTGAAGCTGTTACGCATATCTATTATATCTTTTGCTATAAAATGAATGTAGAGTTGTTTTGACGTAAATAAATAGATTGTAAAATTAGTAATGAATGAAATAACTATCGGTTTACTAGAAATGTAAAATGACACAATTAGAGCACTTACACACTATCTATACCTACTATTCAAATAACGAGATGTATGCTATTCATTCTTATCTGGGAGACGTATTTATTAATATATCCAGTTTTTATTATCTTCACATGTTTGATTTAATAGAATTTTAAAATACTGAAGGATTATAGCTGCTAATTCTCAATATCCTGCAGACTACCATTAACAAATTTAATGCATGAATGAACATATCTATCTTAGACTTGATGGATTTTAGACAAAAGTACAAGCTTTAATAACTAAGATTTAAAAATAAAAATTTTAGCGTTTTAGAGTTGTTAGAAACACGAGTTTTGGAAATGCTACAGACGAGAGAATTGGGAACAATTAGATTTCATTGAAGACCACCTCCCCTTCCTTGATATTTTATTGATTGCATCAGCTTGATCTTCCATAAATACACTTGCGTTTGTTAAGGGTATACTGGCCGTAGATGGTTACTGAAATTACTGTCACCAACCGCAGAATGACTGAGCAAGAGATATTTGTAATGAAAAATTTGGTCAAGCCGATTGGTGAAACCTATTTCGGCGTGGATGATTCGTTACTGGAAGCTTATGTACACATACACAGGAAATGTATGTACCATACAGTACTGTGCAATAAAAACTGCGACAAACATATTGAAGTTGTGTAATTAAGGTCTCATACTCATGGAAAGTCAATTGACTTAATGACAATCTGAATATGCTGTATGTCACGGCAGATCTGTTTACACAGATAAATACTTGGGATTTATTCTTATAAGAGTGGTCCCATTTTCTTTGCACACATCTGTACTATTGAGGTTGGTCGTGAAAAAACAATTCGCTTTTCGAGACTGTGCCTAAAATTTTACTTTTAGTTTTTTTTTAATGTGTGCTTAGTTGACGGTGACTCCGTAAGCTGTATTACTTGTCTGGTTATCGCTGCAACTCTCACGGTATAGTTTTTGTGTGTAAATCGTGTTCAAATAGCTTTGTGACAGCATCATATCGCCTTTTATAATGCTGCGCTGTTAATCACTTTGCTCCCAACAGCGAATGATAAGTCGTTCCGGATTTGAACATAAGTACAGAACTAAGCGCACCAAACCATGAGAATCAAAATAAAAGGAACTGATCCTGTCCCTAATACAGCAGAATATAAATTCCCTAACAAGTCCAAATTGAATGATAGTTGATAATGATCAGAATAGATGATGGTGGGCAACGTAAATTATCTTTGTAAACTTTTCTCTTATGTAACCGTGCACAAATTCTTAACATTAAAGTAAGCCAGGTTAAAGAAATTGATGCTACAAGAATTAACGTTTTATGAATTTGGAAAACTGCTAGTCCTTTTTGATCTGATTGTATAAACTCAATGTTGCTAATAAGCACATATGTACTAAAGAATGATTGCTACCTTTTTAAATAATTTTAAAATCTCAGGTTACCAAAAAAAAAAACTCTCCGCTTTATTTCAATGACCAACATTAATGAACAATTTTCAGTTATGTGTATATGGCAGTCTTCATCAACTAATAATCATTGCATATTCAAAGGAAAGCAGATCTAAGAGCTATGTTAGAATTAGAAAACGGTGATAAGAACGACTAATTAGCGACTTGTGGCAGTGTCTCCGAAGATTGGCTAGCATGCACTGTTGGGATACTACTAACAACATGCCATTACTTACGGCTAGATAATACTGTAAAAAAATTCAAAAACGTATCTATATATGCAAAATTACACAGCAAGGGCTGTAGTGTTAGCCTTGACAGGCAACACTGGAAGTTACTGTAGCTGCCCCCAATACATCACATATACGTTGTTATAAGATAAGTCGTTTTTCTTTAGAATTATTTTAATTGGAGGCTCAAGTATGTAATTTCCGCATTGTGGGCTAGACTTTGGGACTCGGAGCATCGTGCTATGCACTTTGTGCTACTTAATAGTAAACTCAGCTACATTTATTTACTGTAATAGTAATTTGAATTTTTAATCTGTCCTCGTTTAGTTTTCTTCTTCAATAGTTTCTTCTTTGAGTGAGCTTTTTTCAATTATTGCGCTAATTTTGTTATCATATCCAAAACTAGAAGTCATGTAATTTATTTCTTATTTATAGACTTTAATATAAGTCCAACAAGTGCAACTACTAAAGAGCTAGGACGAGAATGAAACACATTTAACCATTTCGCCAAAAATATTCTGATGCTTAACATGTTAGGTCCAAAAATTTGGCAACACAAAGTGGTAAAAAAGCCACAAAATTCATCGACAATTTATGGAATATTATTGACCATTAGCGTTTCGTTTAGGTTATAGTCAATGTAGACATACATGTTAGGGGACACAATCGACATTTTGCTTTTTTCAAACTATCGAAAACAAAAATATTAGGATTTTTTTTATTCAAAGACAATTACATCTAACATTCAAGGAATTTAAGAGGTAGCTAAATACTGAAAGAATTTCTACTTGTTGTTAATACCTCTGAACCATAAAAATTATAAAATCATCTTTTATCACCCACCGATAAATTTTTATCACAGCGTTTGATCATACTCCACCCTCCTCTGACGTGTCTTGTTATATGTAATTTCAATTCCAATAAAATATAGTTTGCTATCTTCTGTTTTTCTTCATTGTTTTTGAGTCTTCAATAGAATCATTTGGTGGTCAAACATGGTCAAAAACTTGTCAATAGTACCTTGCAACAGAAATGTTGTTTTGGAGAAAGAAACCATTTTTTCTAGTAAGTATAAATGTTAATATGAGTGTTAGAATAATGTCAATCAGAACTGAAGATATGTTATCTTCACCCTTCACCCCAAACCTAAAGTGGATAGCAATGCAGTCATTCAGAAGTGAGAGTGTTTTCGGCATATCTTGGAGTGTTGCCAAAGTTGATTCAGAAAAATCGACAAGTTAGTGAGAAATCAAGTAGATTTTCTCAAGAATTTGAGGTAGATGATTGGGATAAAAGCCGGATAATGTCAAAATGTGAGAACCTGTTAAAATGATGTTTGGTTATAGTAATAACGTTCGATTATTAAGAATTAAGTAAGAAATTCGAATAGTTATCGCCACTCTAGAATACCGAAAATGCGAGGATTGATTGACGTTAAAATTTGAGTGTAAAAACAGTTGTCAAATAATTGTGAAATATCTTGTCATAGTCTGTATTAATAGTTACTATTTCAGTTTTTTGCACATGTTTACAATAACACTTACAAGGTAGTTTCCAAATATAGCAAAACTTATCAGCAAATATAGGTATGCCACAAGAAAAAAAAGCAGAAAGAATAAGTAGAATAAGTAAATAAAAAAAATCGGTTACTGATACGGGATTCGGGAAATGTGTGCAGATAGAAATAACCAGTGAAAATATACATATTGACGCGAACATATACTTAACAGAAATCTTATCAGTCGCGCCATTAATCAACAGATAAATCGTATTTATAGACGGTCAAAACACCGATGCATCGATTTCCAAACATTCGCATTCCGTACAGGTAAGGAATATTGGCACAAATTCGCGTGGTAGCATAACAAAGGAATTATTGCAAATGTGTGTTTGGATAGGTCGTGTTTTTTGTGGTGATTAAGCCGTTCAAACTTTTCCAAACACAAGGCGTTGGGTGCCAAATACGCGCATAAAAAATGTCTATCGATATCCGCAGAATTTTTAGCTGATTAGATAGAAGTTTTGAGTTTCATAATAAAAAATCCTATTGTATTAGTATTGACCTAGAAATCGAATTTTTGTTGTCAAATTTGTCCCAAATATTGTATTCATGTTTTGTTTACATTCGCATATGATTGTTTTGCATATTAGCGGTGTTTTTATTCTAATTATGATATTACATATTACGATTAATTAAAAATAAAACATACATTGTCATACATTTTACAGGTTTATAATATTTTCTGTTAAACTATTTCTATTTTGTGTTCATTGGTCACTTTATGATCTCCTGGTACATCACATAGATATCTGATTAGTTTTAGACTACAAAAACTCCTTTTATTTGTTTGTCTCTTATTTTAAAGGTAGTGTGGATTAAGCAAAAGCGCGTTAGTAGCGAGTTAGTAAAGGATGGAAAGCTTTTTTAGAAACGAAATAGTTACGCAAGTTGGTCTTCAGTACTACTAGCTGTACCGCAGGAATAGCTTCAAAGGACAGTGACAATAATAAAGCTAATTGTGTTACAGATAATACTTTTAAAGAAGCCACAAAACTTGAGACCAGCAAAACAAAAAAGACAAAAGTCAAAATAATCGATCACATGTAGAAAATCCGAGATATAAAAATATTAAAAGAAAAGGAACACAATTTCAGCATTATACCAGAAGAAACCGTTTTCCTAAGAATCTACAAGTAAACAAACTAGATTTAAATCCAAATTTTCCTAAGCTTATTTATAATATGACCTTGGCCATTAAAGATCATTGACAGTTTAGAGACTCATGGTGTCATAAAGCACAATTATAATAAACAACATTACTCTCTATCCCTTTTTTTAGATATTAAAAAATGTGAAGAAACTGCTTAGAATAGTTCTTCCTTTGCAAACCATTTTCAACGCTAATAATAGAGCGATTAAGGAACAGATAAGATTTTAATTAAATCTAATTATAAACATAACAAATATTTTGCATGTTGTTCGTGAAATAATCATACACATATTTGCAACATCTTCCATGTCATATTCGTTACGAATACAAAAAGAATGGCAGAGATTCGTTACAGTGTTTCTTATTACAAGCTATCAACTTACTTTGACGAAGCGATAATATCGTGTTCAGTCGTTGCTTCGCGCAAAAAAAGTCATATCACTGGATGGCTAGACTCCCCCGAGTTACAAACAATTAGAAAGTTATGTACCACATGTAGATGATTTGGTATGAATCCATACTAAGCATAAATCCATCGGACGTACGAAAAACCAAAATTTTAAATAAAAAGTTTCGTTTAAGCATATTATAAAGTCACATAGATATAAACTGAAGTTTCGTTTTACAAAAACAAAACACTAAGAAACAAAATTTAAATCACTAGAATCACTGATCACTTAATTATTTATATTCATAGGTTGGTAACAGCATAATACTACGCGGCTAAAAAACAAAAGAACATCGGTAAAATACGACACAACATTATGCACCGCGATTTTATTCGTCCTTCCTTGGTTTTCTTTCAATTTTAATTCACCACCCGGTACAGTTTTTCGCACGTTCGTATCTTCGTTTAAATTTAGTAAATTTTACAAATATAAGGCACGTTTTCAGACCCAGTTTTCCGTGTGATGTCTCGTTTAGCCTTTTTTTTCGGGCGGCCCGTATTTAGGGCAAAGGGCCTATTTCGCTTGACTATGTGCAAGCAACTGTCGGGTAGGTCAGTTACTGCATATGCGCGAGTTATTTCTGATCACGTTCGCTAGGAGGCGGCACAACTGACGTCGTCGATTGTAAGTGAGTAAGCAAGCAAGCTCGGGCATATATTCACTCATACATATGCACCGTAAATGTATGATGCGATATACGTGTAAACAGAGTATATTCGCTGTTGTATACATTGATGTACAGCTGCATGCAAAAATTGGCGTCTCTTAGGGGGAAAATTGTTGCAGAAAATGGTGGCAATTTTGGAAGAAATTAAATTGGTTCACTTTCAGATCATCTGCATCCTTGTGTAATCCAAAATGTTCTAAATATTTTTCACTTTTCTAGTAACAAGTTTTGACGTTTTTTTCTGTTTTTTGCAACAGTACTGGAAGGTTATTTTCTAGGAAATAGCTAATATGTTTGCTTAACATTCGAAAAGATCTGATGATAGCCGAAAATTAGCTTCTAAAAAGTTCTAAAGCAGCTGATAACCGTGGTTCTGATCTGTGCTTCTATCAACACGCGTGGGAGAGTTACCTCATGTAATATTTAAAATCTCGCGTTAGAGCTTCCTCTTCATCTGTTTGGTTTAGCTCATTTGTTCAGTAATCTTTGGGGTTTTGTTATCGACAAGTGCTTCAACAGTAAATTTAGCGTTTGTAATAATGTGAGCATAAGTAGGTCAAACAATAGGCTAGGACTCCAGATCTATACGAAAAGTCGTAGATTCTTCAAAACTTCTCTTTATGTGTAATAAAATTTCTTGAATAACTTATCTCTAAGATTCAGTTGAAAAGCATGACAACATGGCCCAGGCCCGCAGCTAAGGTATGAATTTACTGCACGCAATAATAAAAAATGCGCCCTTTACAGTAAATATTTTATTAAGTATACCTCATATCATACCAATAGAACACATGTAGTAAATAAGGTAGGTAAATGATATACTTAATTAAATTAAAAAAACATATAAAATACAAAATTAAAGATATTAAGGTAAATTAAAATTAATTACATTAATTGTACAATTTTGCTAATAATTAACTTATTAAACAAATATTTCGTATTTATGATGATGTTTTATTTATTCTATTGCTGTGACAAAACCAATGTCAATCTCTATCTAAGAACAAATGTATATAATTGGACATTATGATTTTTTAGAGACTCACCTGCGCCTAAAATAATTATCATGTCCGTGCTTTTCCTTTGAGAACAAATTATTAATATATTTGCCGCTTGTTTGTCTCAAAAATTGCGTGCAAACGCTATTTATCATAATTTCTAATTAATTTAATTAAAAAATGGCTTTTATGGAGTTTTTAAAAAAAAAAGTCTTATTCCATAAGAAAAAACTCACCGTGATTATGCTCTTTGAATGACCTTGTATAATGTAAATTATTTCTCATATTAAACAATTTTACAACTTAGGGAAGTTATATTCATATTTTAATTTTTTAATAATAGAGTTAAATTCTCCTCATTCAAACTCCTTGCAACTGTATTTCTGTTTACATTAAATCGAGTTCCAGTATGTCACAAAAACGATTGTAAACTTTTTTTTGCTAATACATCGCCCGTAACATTATTAGTTTAAACCTATGCACAAAGCAGTTGGATTTTAGACGGGATGTGGCGAAGATGCTTTCGATATTCATTTAATTTAATATAAATTGTAAAAGTGATAAAAATGAACATTTTTTTAATTAACTTAAAACTGTGTGAATATTAGTGCAGTGTTACATCATACCAAAGAGTAATCTAAGGTAGGTCAAATTATTATTTCTACAAAACATTTCTAAGAATATTTCCTTTGTTTAATTACTTGAAAACAGTGTTATATCCAAAATTTTTAATTCGTTTTTATATTAAATAAACAATACAACATGTTGCTAAATTGATCCCTAATTCTAATTTTGAATTTAATCCGTGCAAATTATTTATACTGAGGTATGAGGTATGCCCTTCAAGCGTATTACATATTAAGTAATAAATATGTCTTCACTTTTATGGAATTTTCAAAAATAAAATAAGACTGATTATTCTATTAAAAAAAATTATAATAGTTATATTCTGGTCATTTAAACTTGTTGGAACTGTATTTTTGATGTTTACATTAAATCGAGTTCCAGTATATCACAAAAACGATTTCAAACTTTTTTTTGGTGATGCGTCACCGTATAACGTTGTTGGTGTGCATCAATGCAAAAAGCAGTTAGATTTTGGGTGTGATGTGGTTAAGATGATGGTGAAAGTGTAAAGGTGATAAAGTTAAAATTTGTTTTAATTAACGTAAAATAGCGTGAAAATTAATAGAGTGTTATATAATTATACCATAGTGTCATTTAAGTTGGTATGTCAAATTATAGTTTTTATAATTATAATTTCCAAAAATTTTGTTATCATACCTGCTTTCTTTCAATTCGTCTTGCGTAAAAAATTTGGAATTTGTTTAATGTTAAAAATACCAATAGCTTTTCTAGTTGCAAATTCATTGATAACATACTTAAATTATTATAATATACTATAATAATTATAGCTAGATTTGACAAACGACTCTAAGACATGCACTCCGGAAATAGTTTTTTATAACTTTTAATTTAGGAAACGACCTTTTTCCAGTAGCGACAGATACAAGGAGAGCAAGAACAAGAATTTTGAGAGCTACAAAATGATGCTTAACAATGATTTAAAAATATTTATTTTTTCGAACAGCTCTGCACCGTTAATGTCTTTGTCGTTTTCGTCCGTTAAATATATGTCTACATCGAAACAGCTTTTCTAACTATTTCTTGATCAATATTTCTAATATCTAGTAAAGAATTAAAAACAATAGTATGCTCTTTCATATGGTTAAATCGCTGTTCGACAGAATTTTTTGTGCGATCAAGAATAGCAAAATAAAAAATATTTAAAATGATCTTTAGGGTTTACCACTGATTCATTTGTCGGCTCATATACAAAAAGACGTTTTTTTCTTCTAATCCTGTTTATAGAAACTGGTGGGAAATTGTGTTTTCATCAATTTCTTTGCTAATAGTTTTTGCTTTTTCCATTAAAATATCAAAATTTTCACCTGTTTTCTGAGTGGAAACAAATTGTATCAAATTTTCTAAAGCGTTAAGACACTTCTTTTATTGTTGTAGACGTGTTCTGAATGAGTTTACTGACAACGTTTATCTTTTCCAAAAAACAATGCCATATTGTTAAGGGACAAACGAATTTAAAAGATTTAATCTTTGTAGCCAAAGAATCAGCAGTGTTTCTTATATTAGTATCCCTGGACTGATCTGTAGATAATTCCATTAGACTCAGATCATATACTTCGGGTAATTGGAAAAAGAGAGGTCTGATAGCTTTTATTCTACTGTCCCGACGAGTTCCTGATACAGCTTAAATATTAAGAGAACTCACATTTGATTTTTGTATATTCTATCTATAATACAGAGATGACGAAAAAAATTATATACTACAGAACGTTAAGCCTTCATTGACTAATTTTGCAGCATCGTTTACTACTAAATTCAAAGTATGTATGAGTAGCACAAGGAACGAACGTAGCTCTAGGATTAACGGCAATAATACGGTTCTGTATCCCAGCATTTGCGCCACGCATATTAGAGCCATTGTCGTATCCTTGGCCACGCATATCCTTAATATTTAAATTAAATTTAGGTAGGATAGTCTCAGTCAAATACTCGAAAATTCGTTCACCTGTTGTCGTTGTCGAAGGGAGAAATCCTAAAAACCTTTCTTTTATATTTGCCACACCCTTTGAGCAATCAAAGAATCTTACAATAAAAGTTAACTGCTCTGTATGACTTCGATCAGGACTATTATCCATAATAGTTGAATAATATTTAGCATTCTCAAGTTCATTTCTTATATTTTTTGTAACAGCATCACCTAGGAGATTAATAATCTCATTTTGAAAATCATGGCTAATGTAATGAGGCATGTGTGTTTTCAGTAGAAGAGATTTTTTTACATTTGCTAAGTGTTCTATCATTACCGGATCAAACTGACCAATCATTTCCACTGCTTTCAGAAAATTACCGTTATTGTATTCATATAACTTACTAGAATAGTCCCGAAACGCTAAACATGGTCTCGCCAACTACTGAACAATTGTCTTTCAATAATCGCATGCCATCGTTATTTTCTAAATTAAATAATCTTTCGTGTTCGGAGTCATTTGTCAAATTTAATTTTAAACGGCAGCGCAAATCAAACCAATTTGAATAAGATTTTAAATGAGAAGTAGATGTTTCATGACGTTTTAAATTAATTGATCCAATCAATGTACCCATTTTTACTAGTAAGAGATAGGTATATCAGAAGAGCAAAACAAGTTATAACAAAAGCAAAAAATTACATTGGCTTTGTCGGAGTAAACTGACCACTCTTAATACTTTTTGAAGATTTGTTAAAATTCTAAAGTAATAAGTATTTAAAACTTCAAGCAAAAAGTTTTCACGTAACGCGTATCTACCCGCGCGTGCGTAAGGTATTTATTGTAATTGTTTTTTCTATACATAAATGCGCCCCCAAATGAAGGCGCCTGCGTAAAAACCACGCACTAGACGCTTATCAGCTACGGAGCTGACTTGGCCACATATTTTATAAATTTGAGTTGGCTCTCCTACCTCTTCTTGTTCAAGTAAAAGGTGTGAGTCAGTTCCTGAACATCTGCCATCCTGTGGTAGATTTGGTTGATCAATTTTCCTTCTTTCATAAACAGCATTTATGCTATCGAAGAGATTATTTAATAATAATATTCCAGAAGAAAATTGATGCTCATATACAAGCATATAATTCAACCAATATATTGTTCAGTTTGGTGTTTTTGTTGGCTTTTAAAGATGTTTTTCCGTATTTGCTGTGGAATTTGAGAATCTACGGAAAATGAAGGCTTTGCTCCCGATGCATCAAGACTCCCAAGCAATTTAAAGGAAACCGTCATTATTACACTTTTGGTTTCCACATCCTTCAATGAAATCCTTTAAAAATACCTTCAAATTCGTGGTTTTTTTCTAAAAAGTCTATATTAAAAAGTTAGGTAAGAAGGGTCTTCCCATTAAACTAGAATGGTTTGAAATGTTGCGTCCACGCTCTTTTGAAGTAACGAGTTCTAAAAGGAGGTCGAAGTAACTGGAATTGCAACACTAGAAAAAAAAAACTCACATCAATCCAAATCAGAATTTCTTTTTAATAAACTCAATATAGATAAAACATTGGTAACACCACCACAACGTTTGATTACATGGAACACATGTTTCGGGAGCGCATGGGCTCCAATCATTAACTGCATACCGAATGTCAGTCTTCGTATTACGACCCCACACTCCTTGAAATTACACCAACCTCAATATGATTTTTTAATTGCAAACCTAGACTGCTATATTGCTAAAATATTGAGTTCTTTGTGTATCGATTTGGAAACCTATAAGGTTGAATGCCTCTACTGCCGAGACAATAGGTCTAACTGACCTACCAGATTTATGAATATTAGGAGAATAATACAACTTAAAAATGGTAGGATTCGCAAGATGTCGTTTATATCTAACATGGGGAATGAAAAGTTTGTTACAGCTTTTAAACATATTAAGGACGTCTGTAATCATATTAGCTAAAGGATTTTTGATCATTGCCTTGCAAAGCTACCAGTTAGCAGGTCATTAATCTGGTTGTAGTATTTCTTTTTCTCTGAAATAACAACCTTAATTCTTTTGTCAGTTTTGAAATAAAAACCATTTTGTTTGTCAAATTTTAATGATTTTAAAGCTTTCAGATTTTCGAAATAGTTTCTAGGGTTTCAAATTCATTTTTTATATAAGCTTTTGGCTTAACAAAAATGATTGTCTGTCCACTAATTTAACCTAGAACACAACTAGATATCAAAAGTGCAACTGTTTCAATTGCTCCTTCTATATAAGTGTAGGTCAATGGTTAATCCAAGGAAAACATTTTCTTTAACACTGCTAAATATTTCTCCATTGTGTACAAGAACAAGTGTACAAGATAAATAATATAGGTCTCAATATGGATCCTTGTTTTTTTTTGCTTCCGACGCGTCAACAATTATGCAGTCAAGTATAAATTTTTAGATGTTTTTGAAAGTTAAAAAATTTACAACGAGTCAAGATTAATAAACTGGGAACTGGTCCCATTCGACATATGCAGGACATTTTGCCGTCCTCCATCTTTAGATCACAGTCTAAATAGAACAGGTTCACCAGCTTGTTGGCCTAGTGATAGAGTCATCGGATTTAACACCTTTTAATATTTAATCATGGGGTTTTGTCAAGATAAATTGAGTCGATTATTAAGAAATTTTAATGTTATTTTCCTATTTTTAACTTTAAGATAGCACGAGACATTTTCTAATAATAATAGCTTTCGTTCGGTTTCGTTAACGGTATTGTTAAATGATCTTAAAAAATGAGGCTTTCAATTGTTTCTTAATCTTGTTATCATAATTAGACCTAATTTAATTAAACTCGCACTGCAATTGCTAATAAAGTGAGCAATATTAATTTGAAAAACGAGGAATAATTATTTAAGTATGTCTTTTTAAAATTGTCAATAAAATTTGGTATTTTATAACTTATATTATAGCTATTTTCCACTTGTTTTGAACGAATTAAAAATACTTTTTCGTTCAAAACGAGTTTTACAAACGTTTATATCCAGTATATTTTGTAACTTTTATAACTGTGAAAAATAATGGTAAGAGGAACTAATTTATCTTCCATATGTACACATTATTATCATAACAAATTCCTAACGGTTTATAATAGGAAATAGATCTGTTCGACCCTCATAACAACGAAAATAGAAACCATACATAAGAATCCACTCATATACACGTATACCATCCATTTCTAAAACCAACTGTATATATATATATGAACTAGTATGTACTACTGTCAAATCTTGTCGCCATACGCGTGCAACAACCCATACACAAGCGCAAGCGAACCTAGACATCGCCATCGCATACATAGCTAAGTGGAAATTTTATAAGGTTGATTGGATACCGAATGCTGGTTTAATATCGCCCTTATCGAATTTCCAACGTTGGGTGAAATTAAAGCTCGCGCGCAGGTAGTGTCTCGAGATTCATTATTCCGCGGCAAAAACTTACGCGAATATCGGACCCCTATGACGATAAAACAAATATTTGTCTTATCGGCGTAAATATCGCTCGGTTAGTTCTAGTCGCTATGTGGTAGGATGGGAACCGGTGTCATAAAACGAAAGCGTATACTCAATGCAATATATATACATAGGTAGCATACATTGTATGTTTATATTAGGACTTCTGCAAGTGCTATCGTGTATATAACAATACCATTTATATGATTGAAAAGTATGAGCATAGTATCAAATATGTCTTTGGCAGAGGACTGGGGATGATTTATTGTCTACTGATATACATACACCGGGGTCCATACATTTTGGCACATATACTTGAAAGTACTTTAACTCAAAAATCAAAATCTTTATTCAAGTGATTGATATCAGACCAAATACATACCTATAGAATTTTTTCCTTAGAAACTTTGGACTGTCCTTATTATGGAGTTCAGATAGCGTAATTAGGTTCCGCGTACTGTGTAAGACGTTAAATGTCTTCTCCTCAGAAAATCCCACTCATAATCCCATCTTATATGATCTTGCACAAATTTCAGTTTTGCCTGTTTATGTGCGGCTTTTAACGATTGTTTTTGAAATCTGTTTCAGTCGCCGAGAACGTTTACTTCTGGATAAAATTTGTTATAAAATTTCTTGTTAGTTACTGGTAAATTTAAATTACATTTTATTTATTGTGTGGTTGAATTACCAAGAGAGGCTGATCGAAATAGTGAGAGCTGACTTCGAGTTAGTTTTACTATCCTTAGCGCGTTTTGTTAGTCATACGAATTACCTAACTTTATAAAATTGTTGATGAGATTATGAAATTGTTCCATTTTCTTAGCTATTCGTTAGGTTCGTAAACCCTATTTCTTTGTAACAATTTATTTTTTGTTTTTTTCCTCTTTAAATAGAAATTTATCTCTGCTCATTTTTATATACATATTTAATAGAGTAATAAATAAATTTTTGAGGATGTCAGGTACTTCCCCTACCTACATATCTGACAAAATAATGTCTCTGCTATTTCGTTACCCTCGAAAATGTAATTTTAGGTAATAGAGGAATAGAGGAACTACAAAATTAGGTGAAACTACAGAAATTTCGCTGAGTGTATTATTTGAAAAATGTGCAAACAAATCGATTAAATTATATACAAGCTCATAGTATCTCTAAAATAGTTGGAAACGCCAAACATTTCTTTGAAAAACGGACTCTCCAAATGCAATATATGCAGTTATTTCTAGTTGATGCTATTCCGGTTGAATTTGTGTGGAATTTATTACATCAATTCCAGATAAAAGTTCTGATATTGCAACATTCCAACAGCTTACTTCCGAACGACGTTAAAAATATCGATATAGAATAAAAATATAAAAAAAATTAAACAATGTTTAGAGCTATATCCCGTTTATTGGTTGGCATATTAAACAATAGTTTTCTATTTTTAGAGATGTATTAACACAAACATGAAATAGAATTTTCGAACAAAATTTTCGACAATAGATATTTAACTGACATCAATAAATGAATTATGTATGTCTAGATAAATTATATATATGTGGTTGGTATAGTTGTGGTTTATATATCTACTTAATTATATTACAAAAAAAGACTAACAATTTATTTTCCTAATGGTTTTTTTTACAAAAAAGGAGTTATCAATAATTTGCTTCAAATTTAAAATACTAGTCAGTTTTTGCTTAACAACCTCTTTCCTTTCGGATTTCTCTCGTGTTGAAATGTATACGAGTCGGTGAATCGCACAAGATCAGCGCTAAACACGAGGCTGCTTTGCAATATATATATTAGTACACAATACAAGACTGCGATACGGAGTGTAGTGACTGAGTGGATAGCAAAAGCACACCAACTACATTGGAACAACGTTGAGGGGCAGAACTACAGCAAACGGATGATGGAACAGCCATCAAAGCAATTAACAGAAGATGTGCTGGCTCTCAACCGAGTACAGACACGGCTGTCTAAGGGAACACCTACACAGTATTGGCATCTTTAAAGATGAGTCTATTTGTAGACTATGAAATGAGGAGTAGGAGACAGCCTGCCATCTTTGAATACCTCGCATCGGAGCGACGGAGACTACCATTGTTGGGAACAAGAATCCTCCTTACAGGAGTACCGGAAAAGGATTTACCATACAGGCTACTAAACTTAGTTAAAGGGACTATCCTGTTTATCTAAAGAAATTCAATAGGCACGGAGTAATACAATAGGCCGCAATAGTAAGGAGATTTTATTTTGTATGTGTGGTGGGTGCAACTCTCGCGGTGTAGTTTTGTGTGTATAAATTGTGTTCAAACGACTTGGATGATGGAAAAAAAATTGACTAGTGCCCAGTGGTAAAACAAACAAACAAACAAATATTCCCGGGGCTTTCCATCTTACAATTTCCTTCAAGTCCCGAACAAAACAATTCTAATTTTATCAGCACAAATTATTCGCTTTCACTGTTTTAGTACCCAGTGAAATGCCATTTTTTTATACATATAATAGAATACAGGTCGAGATGGTGACCAGTGAGCTAATAGCTTCTTTTTTTAGCTAATAGCCAGAGTAACTGAAAACTCACTTTGCTTTATAGAATTTTTATTTATCATTTTGTGCTGATAACTGTCTACTGCACCACTTTAGTGAGGATTTAAACATTTCTAAACCTCTGTTTGTCCCTTTATTAAAACTATTAGCTGTGAAAAAATTCTGCATGCATTAATGGAGAAATTACTGCTACAAAAGACACTTTAGTCTTCTCAAAACAAATTAATAATAAATTTGCGACATTTAAACAACGTTACGTTAATTAAGAAAAATAAAGCTCTATGAAGACAACCAGAGATATTTGACTCAAATTTCGTTTCTTAAGCTACGAATCTAGTTGGTTCTAGATTTATTTCGTGTTGTACTGCAAATTGTGCCCAATGAATCTTACTATATGTCTCTAATCACTTTTGGTGACGTAACGCAAGCAGTTGCATGCCTTTCTTCTTTGTTTACTTCTTCCAACGACCTCATCTGTTAGTTGCTTCACAGAACTGGCTTCTGCTCTGTTATTTCTGGATCCTCTAGTGTACCTATTTAATTTCTCCGTTACTGAAGACATCTTTCGACATGTATTCAAGACGATCATCACTAAACGTCTGTTCAAGAAGAGTAAATGAAATTGCATCATTAATTATCGGCCTACTGGACATTTGTCGGTATTATTATGAATAAAAATTTAACCTATTATAAAACCATTATTAAATCAAATAAATTTGCCCTTTTTTACTAAGAGGTGTTAATTTCAATGCAACAATTAACATCGAACAAGGAGAAAGTTTAAAAACACTTTGACTTGAGAAACTGCGTCAGCCTCAGTTTTACAATTGACTGTATTTAGCTTTCAATGAGACTACGAATCCTTTGTATATTTTTAGATTGCACGATATGATTTCGACATGGAAAATTTTGGCAGTTATTCCTAATTATTGATATCTCTTTGATATTTTATGATAAACTGCACATTATTGTTATCAATTAATTTAGCGAACAATTAGCGAAATTTTGTCACCTGTGAAGGGGATTTTGATAACGGCCAATTCGAAATTGCAATGCACTGATCGTATAGATTATTTTTGGCAAGTATCTATGCAAGTTTTATCTGACGTACATTATCACTTAAATTAAGCTAATAATTCGTATTATTTTTCGGGAATTGTCACGGTTAGTTTCACCTAAAACAGTATGATACCACGGTAGCGGAAATAAACTATACTCATTCATTAGTGGGAATTAAAGCTGAACAAACATTTTAATCATCGACGTAATACGTACACACAATTAATGTCAGCACAGGTTTCAGAAACAAATCTGCTTATTCTATCAAGTGCTAACGCGTATACACCATTCATTGTTGCACTATTCCCCTGTAGCTGGTCTCGTATTGTTATTTGTATATTTCCTCTGTGTGTACATTTCAATGTATGCAATATACGTGCACCGTGTTTACAATCTAATTAGTGTAACCATTGATTACTACAAGGACCATACAGTAACAATCAAATATTGGACTGAAATATGCTTAAATAGCTCTGTAGCTTGGACAATGTGTTTATTTACGCATATCTGTATATAGCGTTGGAAAATTTGATGATTTGTGCACGATAGCTATTAATAATTTCGTCAAAATTAGTTGGTATGATTCAATAATGAGACTCGTTATATATTTAGTTGAACAAATTCGATATAGGTATTGCTTGTTTATTAAAAAATAAGCAATAGTTGAATTTAAGGCAAATTTAAAAGGCTCACAGATAGGACGATCCACTTTTTTGCATAAGCTTTATGTTTTATATACTTGTCTTAGATATAGATTTTTCCTCAAAATTTATCTCATCTAATATAACGATTGTGTATCATGAAGAATAGAATGGAGCCCTTATGTTGCGTGGAAATAATGTCAAGCTTTCGATTGCTTTAAAGCTAATTCAATCACCTATCAGTACAACAGATTTAGGTCCATAAAACAAGAGCATATTGCCTCATATGGTTCATAATTTGGTTAATAATCAATATACCATTTGTTTGACATAACTGGTTGGTTGTATAATAATTGGATAATTGTCATGAGAGGAAGTGTTTAAATGGTGATGGTTCTTTGAATTTAAATTTAAATTTATTCTTACGTGATAGCAATACTGATGGTAGCTTTGTTTTTAACCTACGACATTGGTGCACCGTACAATCATCCAAAATTAAATCAAATAATTTAAAGAAATCAATCTTAGAAAGTCCCCAATAGGTAAGAATTCATTAAGATAGTTTAGTGAGCACATTCTTATGTCTTAAGTTTGAAAAATATATACTTTTACTTCAAAACGAAAACACAAAAGTTAACGATGAAAGTTCAGGTTATGTTGAAAATGGCTAATTGTGTAGAATTTGCTGAAAAGTCTAGAGACCGAATATCAAATAGAAGAACTAGCTACATTGAAATTAATGTAAGGTTCCTGGACTCGAAATAAAATCTCTCTACCAATGAGAAAACCTGTTGTTCAAGCGTTCCTAGGTATGTACTTTCTAGTTCTTGATTTCGGCGGTCTCGTTGCTCGTGGCAGGGGAGGGGGGGGGAAGGGAGGGAGTTCAGAATCCCTCAAAATCAACTACTGATCAATTTTGTGGTGTTGATTGCGAATGTAGTATTAGATATTGAATGTTGACTATAGGTTACATGATACATTGATTAATACAATGAAACTTTCGACGTATTTAGGAATTTTTGTCCAAATTCGCCTTTCTTAGTACTGTCTAACTCGATACATGCCAGTTTGATGCCACATTCTAGTTTTATTGTGGTTTTATTGTTGCAGTATATCAGTTTTCACCTCTAAGGGTCGTATTTATAGCCCGGTTGCAACCTCAATTGCTTGAGTACGTGATTATGACACATGTTGACATTTACGTCAACGCAGCGCTCTTATGCATTGGTAAGCATGAAATATAATACTCCTATAAATTAGGGGTAAACTAAGATCCAGATTTATAGTTCATGCTTACGGTTGTGATTGAGGTTGTGTCGATGCTTGAGCACACGAATTTGACATATTTGCAATGACATTTACGTAAAAATGACATGCTTATTTAACAGCATTACCATCAGCATGAATCTGGGCCTTAGCTTACGCCTTGATGTATAGTTCATATTTAAGATTGTGTCGATATTTGAACACGCTAGTTTGACACAAATGTCATTATAAATGTAACAAGATCGCGTGCCTAAGCATGGACTTAACCTTAAACATGAATTTGGCCCTAAAAGTTTTGATAATTTTTGTTATATCTGCGGTAATTACTCACAGAACTGTTTTGAAACTGCTTGGATGTAAGATTGCAGCATCATTGCAGTTTCATGGTCCTATGTTTGATTATCATCTGAGTTTCATTTTAAATCCGATAATGATAATGGAGTAAAAGTTCTTACAAGTTAGACAAGTTCTTAACAAGACTCTGATTTTACTGTCGAATTAGTAGTAATGTAAAACTACCTGTCAGCTGAAATTGTGACCAGAATCTTATCTTTTTCGTTACAATGAAACACATATTTTATACACCCAGTGGGCCCCAAAAAGGCTTTCAACATAGATCACAAATCTCCATAATGGAGACCTTTTATAGACGTCTTCAAACTGAATTTAAAAGTAGTGAAACCAGGCTTCAGTCTGTCGCTGTTTGGCATGTATTGCAAATGAATGTATTAAGTATAATCATTAATGGAAGATTTCTAGGAGCTTTAAAATTGTTGTTCCTTTGCTAGAGTTTCGCTTTGGATGCAGAAAGTTTTGAAGCATCATTTGAATAAGACAGCAGTGCGTCTCAGTTGCATTCCACAAAGACGAAGCTTCCAACATGATGCTTTGGTAGATTTAAAAAATATTTCGTTTCTACCTATTCATATTAAACTAGTTTTAACGAAAAATATTGTTAATGTAATGAACAAAGTTTTGGAAAATTCAATAGGAAATCTATGAGGTGTCATAAAGGTTCTAGAGTCGTATCAATATTATTGCATTTCGAAGTTTAATATTATTCCTATACCTGTATATTATTGGTGTACCGAATTTTTCTTCAAGAATTTCTTCATTACCTGGATAATGAACTTAATTCACTGGTTTAGAAGTTCATTATAACTCTTGTGTAACTCGACTGACGGCTAAAGTTAAGCCACATCTCTACAGGACGTGAACCTTTGTTAATCAGCATAAACGCCTCTGGTTACGAAATTGTTATTAGTTCAATAACCGAGAAGTTCTAAAGATACAGCGTTAACATCAAGTACTCATATAGATTTAGTGTTATCTATAAATTACGTTATTTACTAAAATTGTATAGAATTAGTTTGTCTTCTGAACAAAATTTGTCTAGATATTTTTAAATCGATATTATCTGGTAGATGAGGGAAAAATCTCTTCTGATTAAATTCTGTAAATGTTGGATCAGTTCTAATTTTAGTCTGAGTCAATACGTCTACACAGTACCTCTGTTCTCGGATGGTTACATACCGCCATAGCCGAGATAAGCAATCGATCCGTCCTAAAATAATTTCCACTGACATTTATGTAAATGAGATTTTTTGGAAACGAGCAAATTCCCCGGCTAAAAATATTCTCTTCACCATTGGACGTAAAAGCGGAATTTTATTATAATTCAGGATGATAGTTATGTATGCCAGTGTTAGTAATATGACATCTTTTTAAAACCGTTATATATATTCACATATACTACACGATGTATTTCATAATACGAATTATTTGTTCCCAATTCTTTCATACGTAGAATTTCATCTCTCCTCGGCTGACTTCCCTGCTTATAAAATCAATATTACGTATTGTTTACGAAGTGAGAGAGCAGCGTGGGGTTATTTACGTGGAAAAACAACCTTTTATACTGCGAAGTTACAAGTTTTTTGAAATTGTGTGATATCCAGATCAAAACGTTCAGAGAGCAATGTTCAATTTTTATTGGAATTGTTTTTCTTGTAATCAGTTTCCTAGAATAGAAAATTGCATATAAAGACTTAGATTAGAATCAATCATTAGAGTTGACAGAGATAGTATATATCAGAAGACGATCATCAAGTGAAATGATCATAGAATATGAACTTTCATCTCATTATAATCACATGATCATAGCAGATGAAATTGTAGACATAAAAGTTTAAGGAACTGTAAATCTATATAAACTAGATATAAAACAAAGGATATATTTCATTTTCAAATGCCATGGCAAGTCTGTGGCGTTGCATACCCGTTATAATATTCTGTAAAAATATAGAGTTTTCAATATTGAGCAATAACGGAACTCGTTTAAGAATGTCATCTTTGAATTATTGCCAAACAGAACGAGTAAGGAAACCCAACAACATATGTTAAAGTGAAATAGTTCTCTGAATCCTTACAAATATGTTACCGACTTTAGAAAGTATTTCGGCCATTATCAAATTGGCAGTAGAGAGAATCTTGTTGATGTCCATTATAAATAGTTTCAGAAAGGCATACTGCCGTTATATACAACAGGAGACTGAATTCGTGGAAATTAGCTGGCAAGAATCAAACTTATGATTGTGTCGCTAGTATAACGACTAAAAATAAGAGACAAATATGGGCCCACAGTGTAGGAATCGGAGGATCTAAAAGAGAGCCTGGGATAAAAATTCTTTGTACCGTCTATGGTGCATACAATCAAGCAGCAGTAGTTACTTTAAAATTCTACACTTTTCAGTGTAAGCTGACGTGGAACTCTTGGGAAACAATCGAAGTTCTAGCTTTCTGACTGATGCAAAGAGCTTTCTCTCTTTTTCTGTTTGCTGGTGATCACTCATATCCAGTTACCATATTTGTTTGTATTTACAGTAACTATAAATTAGTTTCATCTAGTTAAAACTAGTCGTCAGTTTATTATTTCAATAAATCAGTTCTGTTTTAGCAAAGCATTTGTCAATACTCTATCTGTACTAGTCTTTCATTACACATATGTACATATGTATGTTTTCCATACTGACATTTTTCAAGGTCCATTTTTTTTTAATCCATATAAAGTTGCTAGATATGTATAGGCCCCATTTATAATTGTCAGTTTATGAAATGTGCAACTTAATCTTTTACTTACACATATTTTAAAATAAATGCATATAGAAATATAGACTTTACTCTGAGTGCATAAAATGCATTAGTATTCGTCGTAGTGTCCTTGCATGAACATTTAAATTTCGCTATAAAATAATTACTATTATTTGAAAAAAATAACTGGCTGACATTTAACTAACGAAGAATTTCAAGCATTCGTTGCGACTTTTCCAAGCCACCATCCCAACAAATGAGTTCTGCGCGAATAAAAGAAGGAAACCGTGTAATTAGAGATTTTTAGTATGCATAGCTCGTTGAGTTGTTAAATATTAAAAACAAAGAAATACACGTTGAGTGTATGAAGATTACATTTGCATTTATAATAAATGATAACTAATAAATTTGCGAATGAATGAAGCTTGCTGCAGGCAAAAGAAAATGCATTCTGGAATATTTCTAGATAGAGGTATTATAGTAAATTAAGATTTGATGCAGAATATCGTTAGTTACGAATGTGTAGTGTACAACAGGGATTAATATTCCTAAATACAGATGTTCTGTGCTGAGTACAGCAAGGACAAAATTAGAAAAACTGAAGAAGAAATTACTTCTTTGCAAGTGTTTTAACTACTGTTATATTTTAAAAAAGATTTGCTTTTTAGTAAAACTTTGAACTACGAGAAGGATGAGATAGTTTCTCCAATTTAGTTCTTCTTTTCTGCAAGGAAGGTTGTAATATGGTTGGAAAAGGTTGAAGAGCAAAACCTTTTCAGAAAGTAGTCAAGATTTATTAATTCTTGTACAAAAGTGAAGTCATCAGGTCCATTCAACTTGAAGCTTTTGTTTCACCATTAAAAATGGCTTGAGAAACTTCTTGGTTCACCAGTTCACGTTTCTTGAACTACCATTATATCTAAATCAATATATATTTCTTGTATGGTTTCACACAGAAGAGGCTATTGGTGAGTCCTAATGATCTTATTTAAATTGATAATTAATCTATGAAATCGTCTCATGGAAATATAATTATATTCTGGAGGTTGTTCATCTTATCCACCTAACGAGAATCATTTTTGAATATATAAAAATATCAGCTCTTTCGGCAAAGGCAGGGTGTGATCTGGGGTATATATTTCATTTGTAAGACATTTTCACGATGCCAAAAAACCGCTGCTACCAATTATTTCTAGAAAATTATGATTTTGTTTTCTTTTTCTTTATGTGGGGAGGTACAGTTCCAATCCAGTTTTACAAAAAGATAATTGCTATACTTGTTCAGCACAGCGTGATAATGTATTCGATTATTTAGGCGTAAGTTTTGCAAAATGGACATATTATAAATGTTCATATTACCGAAAGTTTTTAGTTAAAGTTGATCGTATGATAGTTTGTATTTTCATTAAAGTCTAATTTCTGGGAATGGCCTAGATGATATTGATAAGAAGTGATAGGAATACAGGGAAGTTGGAAAGACAGTGCAAACTATTCATTCTAGTTTGTGAAAACCTTTGTACTGAATTCTGCACTAAACTGCACTAAATATGCTACCAGCGCTTCTTGTGGTCGTTTAACACATTTTCAATGTTCAACAACGCTTGCAAACACTGCTCTTAATTTCAAGTTTTGGGTAACAACACTTCTTTAACACTACTAATAAATTTGGTAATGGGCGATGAAGTGCGGTTCAATACTTTATTATTCTTTCTTCAAGTTTGCTTTTCATCGATACGTTTAAGTAAATCATAACACAATAATGGTACAAACTCCTCAATACATTTGTGATACATTTGATATATGAATTTTTATACGTGAATACTGTTGTTAGGTCTTCAGGACCGAAATTTAAATAACAAATGAACTAAATATAGTTACTACAAATTTGTTAGTGGTCCACAAACCTTTTGGATCCAAATACATATTAAAAAATTCATTATTAACGTTTATAAAATTCAATATATATTTTTATGGCCCATGCTATTGCAAATTGGTAAATTTCAGCTCAACAATTTAGAGCTTTTCCTGCTTTTATTGTTCGCTTACGCCCCAGTAATGAGTTTTTGCATCTGCTATCTGGATTTTTTGTTCCATTTTTTACGTAGAAGAATTGCATATTTCTATGTCCAAATTTTTATTTTTAATAAATTTATATATTTCACAAGTTTTGGAGTGAGACTTCTGGATAACCGAAAGCTCTTAAGCGTTTTACATTATTGTTTAGCAGTTTAGCGATAGTAAAACCAATATATTTTCTAAGTCGGTATCGGGTAACAGTAACTGTAATGATTCGTAGCCCTAGTAACTCAGAAATGATGTTATGAGATGGTGTTTGGTCACATTCATGTGAAATTTTGGAACATCTTTAATTGTTAGCATACCAAATATTTTGTATATCATTTGTGTTAGATTCGACAACTGTCTTATTATTGTTCAAATTCTGTGCCACTTTTACTTTCACAATTTCATTAACTGACACTTCCTGATCACTCTCGCTAACAAACTCAATCATGTTGTCTAGATCATCGTCTTCATTGTTCGCTATTACTTTATGTTAATTTTCTATCGAACTACTATTTCCTGTACTGAAACTTCACCTTCAGTAAAACTATTCAGTCAAGAACTTATCCACAATTTAGAATATTTACAAGTTCCTTATCTTGTAAAAACTGCTTAGAATATGTAATTCATCACAAAAGATATTATTTGATTCTAACATTGATGATTAAATAAATACGCTAGTTATAAATTAATTAAATGTACAATAACGCAAAAAAGACAGGAAACTACTTTAGAAACCGAAACTTCCTAGCCGTTACTTTTTCACAAAGTAATGTAAACAGAACTACTAGGTAAAAAAGCGATCCTCCAAATGCAAGACCTAATTTCACTTGGGGTTGGAATTAGTCCATGGTGGTGTTACACCATTAAGGTCGAGTGATGAGTTGCAGTGAAATTTGGTCTTGCACTTGGAGGATCGCTGACGAGATCGGTTAGATCGAATCCACGTGGTCTGGTTCTAATGCATTACAGGCATTCTTTGGTTTTTTATATTTTGATATTGATCGACGATTTTACAGGTCTAATTGGGTCTTTGGATCCATCACGGTCGATAACACAAACTCTACACTATTAATCAATTTCGTTAAAAATGGTTTCTTTTACCTAACCTTCCTTATTATTCAATCAAATCACCAATACTATCGCAAACTAAAATAATTACGATATATTATATATTAAGCTTGAAGTTTATCGAAGCTAACCTCAACGCCAAAAATGGATAAAATCATGTTGAATATCTACCTTCCTGTCTCAAGTAATCTCGACCAGAGTTTGCCTTGATTAGCGGCTAGTAGGAAGTTCATTTTGGGTATTCATTATGTAGGTGATATACTCTAGCTGCTTTGTTAGCAAACATCAATTTGAATTATGATAACTAATATAAATAGAAAACAAATAAGAAAGAAAATCAAAGAATATTTAAATTATGTAGATAAGGTAATTCAAGAGAACAACAACTTCCGACAACTTGATGGAGTATTTATTATACCTATAACCTGGTTGGACATTTAATACTTCAGGGAATTAAGTTAATTTTACAAATTTATCGTAAACTGTAGCATGATATTGACGTTAAAATATTGTCATATAATGCGTGTGTTAACGTAATATGCATATTATAAGCTACTAATTGTTATGTAGGCAACCTGTTATTAATTGCTGAAATCTCTATTAAGTTGACAAGTTGAATTGAATAATTATGCGATTAAAAATTCATCATGAGTGGAAAAAGATATAAATCAACCCAAGATTATGAGAAATATGGATAATCAACAAGAAATCAATAAAGCTTGCGTTTTCTATGAAACTTCTTTAACACTTATACATACAATATTATTTCTTTTACATTTACAAAACGCAAAATGTTTTTGATTTGAATGATATTTAAATTCAAATATTCTTTATTTAATTTGTTCTTCAAAACCTTCTATATGGTTTTTCTTTACTTAAATCTGTAGATGTATCATAAGCTGCAAACGTTTTCCTTTATAATATTATACATTGCGTTGGTATACATGTATTCAGGAAGTGGCTTTCACCCAAACACAATTTCAGGTGTGCCGTGGCCAAACTTGCGCTGACTGACCGTTTATTAAAAAGCGACAGTGGTCTTGCAACAAAGTACATATCGATAGTATATAAAAGGTGTATTTCATTCAGCGAATGTTGTATGTATACAACATACGAGTACGAATACACATACATAATGTACGATTTTTACGAGTACTTTAACCTTGAACTTGAACCAGATAATTATGTTTACCGCGACGATGTGTATGTGCTACATCTCGGCATAATGTTTTATTTACAAGTTGTATAGTTGGATATTTTTTAATAGAACCAAATAATGGTCAGTATAAAATGTGTATCAATTGCTATCTATTTTTTTCGTCGACAAATTAAAAGCCTATTCTAATTATGAAATACAGCTTAATAAAAATTCTGCAAGCTATAGATTTTGTTGTGTTTATATAGCCTAAACGCTTGAGATTGCATTAGTAGAATATATATTTGAAAAGACATGAAAATACTAAACAATTTAAGCCTTTTACCTCAAATTTTGATATTTTGCATTTTCCTTTGTTTAATGGTATTTATATTAATACGGGCATATGTTGCATGTTTGAAAATTTATTTATATTTTTTGAAAAAGACTCTTGGGACTTGCATGTCTCAGAGGTATTGTGCTGTGAAACAACTTAGTCCCAGAGGAATGTAATACAGCAAACTTTCCAACTCAATATTGGTGATTACCTGCCAATATTAGTAGAAAACTTGGCTTTTTTTGAAATCCTTTCTTACTTTCTTGTTGTTTTAACTGTATGTTGTAATCGATCTTCTTTCGCTAATTATACATTTAGCCACTTCAACAAATAAATTTATAAATTGATTTGTCATGGCAGTTACTAATCCGCTAAATATCCGTAGTGTCCTTCAAGATCTAACACCTAGTGTACTTTCTGCAGACCTAACCATTTCACTTTCATCGTTTTCTAATTTACCTTCGCATCTTGGTGTATCTTCTCTATTTCAGATATACGTTTCTAAAGTAGGAAATTTTAAGTTAAGCCTTAGTAAGTTTGTGGACAACTCGTTCGCTAAGTGTACTTTCGCTAGGATCAGTTTCTTTGCCACTACATATGGCTAGTATCATAAAAATGTAAACAGTAACAGCATGAAAACTATTCCCCAATTTAATTTTACGCTTAACTGATTTAATTGGAAGGTATTGCGTTAGGATTGATCCTCCTTTCAACTTAGCTGTAGCTTCGTCTATAGATTGATATGTGGAATCGGTTCGTACTAATAGAAAGGTTCTTTTCAAGCAGGACATAATATTTTTCATGTAATAAAATTTGTAAACAGCAACTTTGACATTAGGTGCAATCTCCTTTTCCTACATTTTTTTAAGTAACTGCAAATTAATATTAGTATGATGATTTATTTGCATTCAAAGATTTTTGGAGGGCAATCAAGTACTGTCATGTTTCGTTTGATATCTGCTGTTACAATTGCTTTTTCTATTCTCGGAATGATGTTCTTTCGTATGAAATTATGTACATTTCTGATCCACAATAATCTTATGGGTGTTGTTGCTGAAGAAGGAGGATCATCTTGATTACTAGTCATCTTTTCATTATCACTACTTTCGCTTTTGCCTTCATTATTTTTTTATTATTACTTCTTATTATTCATTAGCTTTGTTTTCTCGTTCATAATTTTCGCCTTCATTTCCATAGTCTTCGCTTGAGAATTCATAGTTCGACAAGGTCCTGTATCTGCTCTTTAGTCAGCGGCTCTATATATGTTGAATAGATATATCACAACCTTATAAACACTAAGTTAGTTAGTTTTTTTAATCCTAGGGCACACGTGGTGAAAAATTGTTTCATAATTTATAAGAGGTCCTAAACACTTTTACTAAAACTCTGAAAACGTATTTGTATAAATAAAAAATAATTTTTCAACTGTATAATTAATTTTTTTTTTTTTTTTTAATGTGTGGTGGGTGCTTAGTTGCAGTGAAAATTACTTGTCTGGCTATTGCAACTCTTGCAGTTTAGTGTGTGTAAGTTGTGTTTAAATGGCTAATCATATCGCCTTTTATGATGCCGCGCTGTTAATCAAACAGCGAATTTCCGGGATTAAACTCTCTGAAAAAATGTCACCGTCCCTCCAGAGAATTGAACCCCGGCACCTATCGTCCTCTCACGACAATAGTCAGCCGCCTAACCACTGCGGCCATCGAAACTAATTTGACTCTCTAAACAGTCAGAATACACCATACAATAATGTTAAATATTTACTGCATTTTTAGCATGCGTACTTATTAGAAAAACAAGTTTTTTATTGTATTGACAAAGGTTACATCTTTTTCGCTATTGTGCAGTTTTTGATAATGCATTCTAAGTTGTGGCTTCATTCATATTGTCATCGATAACGATAAGAAACTTCTATCTATATTTATTATTGAATCAAATAACTCTGCTGGGCAACGTTTCGTATTTTAGTAAACGCCATAAGTTTCTCATAACTCATTTGTATCAACGCCTCATTTCGTATGATTGTAATAGCTTATTATTTCAGTTTTTTTTTCGGTTGCAGTATCAATGGCTGCATCATCGTGCATACTAGATGCAAAAACCTCTATCTATCACAGCATACATTTTTGTGCCACATTTTCTGGGCTTCGAACGAATATATTATTTAAAAATACACCGTTTTCCTAGAAAAATGATTAATGTATCTCTAATGGGAGCTAATTTGTCCAATTCTCTTCCTTCATCATCAAATCGCAAATACAAAAAACAAAAATTGTTTTCTACTCGTAGTCGCTCTAAATATTTCTATTCCGTGACCATTAGTGTCCCATAAATCTATTAGTCTATTGGTTTTTCTTCTACCATCTATTGATTCTATTGACTTTTTGTTTATTTTGCTGTACCCAGAACCTCTAAACTTCCAGGTGGAGTTTTTTGTTTATTTTCTAATTTTGTATGGACCTCTTCCGTAATTCTTGTCATTTTTAGTTTATTGATGGTAATTTTGTTCGATTGTTTCTGTAGCTGTCGTTAATGATATCCCTTTCGCTGTCTAACAAACATGTTGTTACCTTGTCATTTTGGTTGTTTTATTTTCTTCATTAGAAGGATTTCTAGCATTGAATCTCTCTCATAAAACAAGATTTGTTTGCTTACATAGAAATTTTTTATCTACATATATGTATTTTTATTAGTTGTTAAAAGAAGCTGTTGTTTTTAAATGAGCGAGCATAAAAAATTTGAACAATTACCACGGCATCAGATTCAAAGAAAGTAGCTCACATTAATTACACAGATATTTAATTGCGGCAGAATAATTATATTATTTCCTAAAATGACTGATTTTATGATTACTATTATAATTTTCTCGTCTCTATTAAAAATTTATTTTTAATATTAAATTATATTACTGTTTATACTATTAACATAATTCTATGTATAATATTTAACACCAATCACAGAACTAATACCATCCGCTTCCATTCGATCTCATTCTTTTTTTGTGAGAAGTTAATTAAATCCTAAGACCATTTTCTTCTGATCGGAAGTAACAAATTATTTCTAATTAATCTCTGTTATTCGTAACACATTCTAAACGACTAATCATCGGCCGAACATTCGGAATACTGAATTCAAATTTTCACGTGAAAGTCTAATCTAGATTTGAACCGGATGCCCGACGTTTTTAGTCGTTCCTGCGCTGCAATTCAACGCCAAAAGGAAATGCTTTAGTTCCTTGTTTTTAGAATAAACTACAACGGTTTTATGCACTTTATATATAGCAATTTAACGTCACTTGTTAGTTGTACAGTAATAGGTAATGTTAGTGCCCAGTTTGTTATCGTCGACTGAATGACTTTGAACATAAATGTAATAAAAGTCCAAAGATATACATAGGCAATCGAAAAATATGGCAAAAAAGCTTAATCAAGAGCTTAATTTAATAATTTTTTTCTTTTTAAAAATTATAATAGGTTCGGAATCAAAATTATATCGTCTACTTTTTCGAGAGCTTAATCAAAGTAGTTTCAGCGGTTATGTTATATAAAACAGTCTATTGGTGATTATAAATTCGTTTCTTTAAATATTTATTAGTTTAACCGATATAGCTTTGATAGAGAACATTACTTATTATTATTATTATATTATTACTGATTACCTTTTTCATTAACTTTTAAATTAGTAAATCAATTTTTTGACTTACACAGTCACGATTACGCAATAACTTCTAGACATTTCTCCCACCAATTCCTAAAACATTAAATCGAACATATATACAGGGTGGGGCACCACATTCGCCTCGGTTGATATACAAAAAACGATAACACATATTTAAAATCTTTTTGTTGGAGCATGTGTAGGTCCATTAGGAGCATTTTCTAAAATTATTTTGAAATATACAGGATGTTCCAAAAGAAAGTTACACATCAAAGTTATCAAAATTTAAATGGAATACCATGTATATTATTGGATATTTCGGTGACGCGTATTAAGTCTATGATGAAAATTTGTATGTAATAAAACATGTATTGGTGAATTGTTGTTTTGTTTCCAATAAATATGAAGCAACGTCCATTGCCTACTTATCAAAAATAAAGTAGACAATATTAATATCTGAAATTAGTGTCATTATGTCAAAGCTACCTTTATTTAGCCAAATTTTTAGTACATAATCCCCAATTAAAACACTAAATTGACTTTTACAAAAAGAAACTATAAGAGATAGGTATAGGGAACCTTAATAACATTTAAAAGAGAAATAAAATTAAAATCGAATGACGGTGTTAGATATAGGATGTTCCATTTAAAATAAGCAAGTTATTGAGCATTAATGGTACCCACAGTTAGAGGTAAGATTTTAATCACCCTGTATAATTTTTAGAAAACATCTTTATTTTAGCATTAGATGTAATGGTTGTGCTAATGAAAAAATACAACTTGAAACACGTAACTTTAATACGTACGCCAGGTACTCGTTCTAAATATTGATCTACATTTTCAAAAATTGTTAAATATCTCAGAAAATATTGAACTTAGGTATAGGGAATATAATAGTAACTTGCCTTTATTTAGTCTGCGTCATCGAAATATCCAATAATATACATGGTGTTCCATTTAAATTTTGATAACTTTAATGTGTAACTTTCTTTTGGAACACCCTGTATATTTCAAAATAATTTTAGAACATGCTCCTAATGGACCTACACATGCTCCAATAAAAAGATTTTAAATATGTGTTATCGTTTTTGGTATATCAACCGAGGCGAATGTGGTACCCCACCCTGTATATATAAGAAATACAACATTCTAAGCGTATGCGAATATTTCAAATAGTTTTATCGGTTTGAAATTATTCATTCGAAGCTTAACGTTCGGTTATTCGCATAAAACAGTTGACGGTTGGAAATGCACGGTTAACCAGGGAAAAAAATAATATTCTAAACATGGCGGTCACGGCAATTAAAAACTAGATATTTCTAATGCATGCCGACCCACCGTTTCCCACTCCTATTCATTCGTTTTCGGTACTCTTCAAACTGTTCAGTGGTGGGACGGCACCGGATCCCTACCTCGATTGGCCAGGCAACAAAAATACTGGTTTAGAAAGACATTTCAAGAGGAATTTGATATTTATATAATGGATACGGATGTTTGGGTACACTAACGTTAAGTAAATAATACATACATATTTATAATATGTTAATATATTACTAATGGTGTACTTAGCGATTTATTTAATTTAATTTAATCGATTAGTATAATGAGCTTGAAGTCTCAATTAGTAAATTGGTACCAATAAAAGGTGGCCGTTACCGCCTTACGTAAATTGAAGAAAATTTTCCAATAAAATTATCTCTCGTTAAGACATTCCTAACGATCAAGAAGCATGGACCTCTTGGAAATGTGCAGGTGGTTTTTGTTATGTACACGTAACATTAGATCAAATAGTATCTTAGATTAACTAAATTGTTTCAAGTACTTATATAAATATTTTCTTGTTTAAAAGGAATTTTATTAAGTAATTTAAACATATTTCTATTTTTATACGACCAACAAAACAATGTCTTCAGTTATAACTAGAAATATTTTGCACAAGGTTATTATTATTATGAAAATTTCAGTAAATATTTCAGGAATCTTAATTTTAAATAACCAAATTATCATAATTTGCAACCCTTAATAAATTATACTTTCCTGCGAAGGTAGGAAACCGTGTTCAAATAAGAAAGATATGAGGCAATTCGAGAAAGGATACCAAATAATGTTTTAAAATGATGCTCGGTGCACATTATAAACATTAAAATTCTTCACGAAACTTAAAAACATTGATCAGAATCAATAACACAATGATAAAGATGACAAAAAGCTACTGCAATTGTACTCACCACAGATAACACACAACAACATGTAATAATAAAATATAATTTTCGTGAAACTTGTGAACAATTTATATTGACATTTTAGCCTTTACTTCTTATTTCGTTTACTCTTTCTGCAAGTTATTTTGCTTCTCCAAATTTTCATCCAACATTCTTCGTTTTGTTTTTGTCATATTTCTAGTGATGCAATTATTTCGACGTTCTGCTTTATAACATTTAGTTTAGTAGGACGTGTTATCACAAAAAACGGATGAATTTTTTCAAAGTCTATTACTCTAGGTCCATGTCCATTTTCTTGGGGTGTGGTTGTATCTTGAGGGACGATAGGTAACTCCCGAAAAGATTGTTCATTTCTTTGTTGTTAGTATTATAAAAGCATAGGCCAGAGTTTTGATACATCACACTTCGAAATCTGATATAAGTAGTGTTTTTGTTTTTTCTTTTGATTTGCAGGAAATCCCCAACTAGTAGTATAATTTACCGAACTCAAGCCTTGTAAATCTTCTCCCAGTGTGTGTACAGAACCAGATCGCACAAGTTTGGTTCCAATACCTTCTAAAAGGTTTGAAAGAAGTTCTATCAAGATGCTGTACCTCAACTAGTATGCCTGAGACATTAAAATGACTGTAGTGGGATTCACAGCCATCAACCATAAGCACAACTGGGCTGGATCCCTGTCGTAATAAGAAATGGCAAGAAGATTTTTTACACAGGCTGACATACATTTTAATTACTAATCCTAAAGGCATTTGGACGTTAAATTCTCCTTCTTAGTTTTTAGCACAAAAAATAGCCAACAGTGCAACGAACCACCTTTCCGCATTACAATACAACAAACAATTCGTTGCTTCGTATCTTCTATGCGTTTGATATTTAATTGTAAACGGGTATAGCTTATGTTAAAAACTCTTCGTGATCAAAATTATAGGATTTTAGTGTTTTTGATAACAGGGCAGAATATGCATTAATTTCCGCACGAATCGTGCCTAGAGACCGAACAATTGATTGCCTCATTGCCCGTTGAGGGTTTTGCTTTTAACGAGGTAAATTGTAGTTAAACATATGTTGCCATTATTCCTGTGTGCAAACCTAAGAGCCAAATATTTAGTTTTGTTACTAGTGGGAACATCGCCAGCCTAACCTAATTTTTAGATGCACTTTACCAGCTTCATTTTTATATTTTTTATTCCGAGCCAGTCAATTGGTCTTAGACTAATTTTGTTCAAATTTCCGTTTGTAGCTCTTTTTAACAGCGGCATTTTATTACAGAATTACCTTCTTCTCATGAACAGATTAAGCATTCATTTAATGTGAAGAAGCTAAAATCTAGGAAACTATACAAAGGTTTGTTTCAATATATAGGAAAGACGATCTAAATTTGCAAAAGTTATTGCACTTTGGACGCTACAGCACAAAAGAAAAAAATATTATTATGTATCTTTTTACATATTTAATTCCATTGAAGTGAGTCTTCACCTTATAGCAAGATATGTAAACTAAACTTGGCAGGTTATATGATTATCTTTCGTAAGTTTATTCAATAAAATATTAGCATACTCTATCCACTTTTTGCTCTTGAAGAAGCCACTATAGAAGCCACATATTTGGGGCAAAATGTCGAGTTAATAAAATTTGTATTTATATGCTTTTATTTTACTTTATTTTGTATTTAGTTTATTTTTGTATTGTATACATATTACATTGCTGTGACGCGCTTAAAACCCGGAAGCCTTTATAATAATTTATTCAAGTTTCTTTTTATGTTCTGATCTGTCCCTTTTTGACATTTTTCTTTAATTTAAATATTAAAATTAATTCCAGTGACCTAAATGCACTACACAATTATGTAATTATTAAGTAATTTAAACTAATTTTATTTGCATCAATTAATTGATCAATTTCTGTTAAGTATTTCTACAGTTTTAAATTTATTTAAACTAATTATTAGAAATCAAATTGCATAAATATGTATTATTTAACATAAAAAGAAGACAAAATTCTTAGAAACAGTTTAAAATATGTAACTAAATGGTGAAACGATTTAGCAATGTTGACTATTGTGTCGTGCATCTTAGAATTGGATTTCCTAAGAAAACCTTTATCCACTATTTATTTATACGATTCCAGTTCATCTATCCAAGGTTGTTGCATTACGAATCGAACCTAGAAATGCTAATACATTCAAAAGATCGTAAAATTACGCTGGTGAGCAGTACACCAGTATACATATATACATATAATCAAATACCAAATGCAACAACGTTGCTGCAAAACATAATTCATGATTCATGAGCTCGATGGCGAAATTAAAAATCCTAAATATCCTTGATGTTCATCATACAAATTTATGTACTAAGTACTCGTCGATATGTTTGTGTAAGATGTAGTCTAATGTTGGCATTTCAGCTGAAAAAATCAGTTAACTAATGGCTTTGTTTTTGTATAAAATATTCTTTGACGTGTCTAAATGCATACCTAGTATTTTACGACAATACGTTTCTACATCTACAGCAATTTTTCTTTGTTTTATTGCAATTTATTTTTACAAATTGTTGGTTTGTCTCTCTCTTTATATTAATTTTAGAGAATTAAACATATTTAATACTTCAACAAAAACTTGTCAAGGCTTCATATTAATTGATGAATATCGTAAATAATATTATTGCTAATATAGAAACATCAAATTAATTTCGATAAAAACAGAAGACAGATAGATCCTTATGAAATATTTGTAATGTTACGCCATTAAGTTTAAGGCTGCAAAAAATATACTACACTCACTAGGATCATACAAAGTGTATTTACGATGCTGAAGGTCTTACTTGCTGCAGCTTGCTGTACTCTTGAGTATCGATGTCCTGATTATATAATAAGACTTCTCGTGGCGTTATTCACATTTAATTTATTCGGATGAACCATTATTTCTGAAGAAGTTATGCTTAATATTCATAAACATTACCTGTGTTATTATTATTATGATTGTAGCTGTTCTTAGGACATGGTATTCGAATAGTATTTGCGGATAAGTTCTTACAAAAGGAAAGATTGAATATCAAGTCAATAAAAAAGTCACAATGACTCTGTTTACCTGTATGAAGAAACTTCTTAAAGTCCTGTAGTTTTTGATTTTTGATCAAATAGGCTTACAGGGTTGGTAGCATAACATCAATTTAAACTATACTACAAAGACTATCAGTAAAGTCCAGTTCATCACCAATTAGCCATCACAGTAACCATAATTTGTCATAAATACTATTGTCTTGCCTTCTGTTGCTACAGCTAGTGATCTAGTGAGAAGCCAACCTATCTTTAACATGGTACCAACTAGGAATATAATGTTATTAAATTTGATTAGGATTATTTGCCATATTTTTACTCTAGTCCGTGAACAGGATTGATTTGAGGATAATTATATTTATTCAAATAATTATATTTCGTCAAGCATTTTTTGATCTTATTGAAAATGGATTAATTATTAAACACCATTTTATTGAGCTACAGGTGAAATATCAGAAAAAAAAGATAAAAGTAATAAGCTGTAATAGAACAAACAACCTATAATTAGTTACGGCAGTGATGCATTCCATTTTCGAAATAATGCACAAATTCATCCTCTGACGTAATATAACTTTTTCGATAATGTTGCAATCACGAAAAACAGGAAAGCGGAAATAAATAACGATTATTAAAATTAACGATAAGCACTATTAAAACCACATTAAAAAAATATGTTGCTTAATATTATACATCGATGACAAACTATAATATATCAACAGTTACGATAAGTTATTGACGTAGGTAAAAAGCAGAGTAATATTATGCGTACCTAAGCAGGTTTTAGAATAGGAATCCTACTCTGTTATAATATTACGATTACGGCATTGGCGCTTAAAAATCACACCACCTGTGTAACTCAATCCACTCGTAGAATTAGATTTTCTCCAAACTAAATATAAAGATCTTTATATTTTTTTTAACAATATCACGAATTTTGGTTGCAATTATCAGAACATGTTGGGAAAAAACGTCTGGTTTTTTTCTTGTTCTTCTAAACAATTACATATCTCTAAGATTTCCGTAAGGTTTAGAAGTGTTTTAGTTTAGAATTTTCCATATTATATCATAAAAAATATTCAGGCGGTTAGCAAAAAATTACACCTAATTGGTTTCAACAAAGAATAAGATATCCTGAAAAATCTACTATAAAATTTTGAATTTGCTACATGTCTTTCGGGACACGTATGTATCTACATATGTACATATATTGATTCGCGTGTTTCATTTTCAATCAATTATATACAAGTCTAAACTAAGAGGGGTAATAACATACGTCTCTTAACCTAGAAATTCTGTCCCATATTCCTTATTTCGTAATGATTATTTCTGTATGCATACGTGTACTATACAGCCATTAATATTTTTAATAACCCAGTAGCATTTTGCGTTGCAGCCTTCCTGGATTGATAAAAGCATTCAAGGTTAGTTTTGGCGATAATTTCGGTCGCACAAAAAAAATGGCGATTAGAACTGATACGAATAAAGCATATGCTGCTTTCATTATTTGTAACATAAGTCACGGCTGCTGCTGCTATAAAGTATTACATATTTGCTGATTAGGTATGTATATGTGGGATTGAATTGGATAAATTTTAATAGTTTAATTGGTTTAATAGTAGTAATTTATATTGCAAAATTGTAAAACAAATTCAAATTATTCTCTAATTGGAATAGGGATAGAAGGAGTTGGCTTAGTGTTGATTAAGCAAATAAAAAGGAGTTAGACAGATTGAAACAAACGTAATAATCCCTCGTAATGAGAGTTATTCAATAAAATGCTTAATTGTTTTTCTTTTATACTTGACACATTTAAGCAATATTTTGTAACAGGACTACATTTTTGTTTCGAATTTTCTCCAACCTTAAATATAGCGAAATATAGCGTGCTGTGGTCACTCGGGGCCGTACCGCTCGCGTCTGAAGGCGCGTGCGACCTTGTTCATTCTATTCTCGCCATTCCTGTTGCACTGCCGATAACGACCACTCGGCACTGCACACCATTTTACGGAAGGATACACCTACGATGTGCATATCCACAACCATTTCTGGCTCAAACTCACTCAGGTAATGCGATCAGTCTTTTAACTGTTAGGCACTAAGTACGACTTCATAGTACCCCTTCTCACCACAGTAAAAACTGCCAGTTTCCATCCGTTTCGGTTTGTATGTCAACAGAATCTTGCACTTATCGGAGCCGCTTAGTAAACAATGCAGCTATAGAAGAATTCGAAACTCGTTGCAACAACGAGCGAGCTGTGTGAAATTAGAAGTAATTAATTTATTTTGGATCATTGTTTTTCGATACATATACTGAGCTTGTTACAGAGTATATTTACTTGGAATATTAATAATGTTGTATTTGTAGAGACAACCGCGGTGATTAGAATTCTTATTAATACTGCTACGGACTTAAAGTATATTTCTATAAATGCGGAAGATGATTTAATCAGTAATTTAATCATGAAACTAATTACCTGTCACTTGGTACATCCTTTATAGGTAGATAAAATAAGAAACAAATTCTGTTTCATTGGCTGACGTAGAGACTGTAACTCAATAGATTAGATGCTTCATTTACAACGAAATGTTGTTTTTACTCTATGATGACCTGGTAGGTAACTTGATGCAGTGGTCCTCTTACGGCCACAAATCAAAAACTAAAAATAAACGGACTTCATTCGCCATTATCAAAAGCTCTATAGTTCAAGGAGTTTTTCTGGATACAAATTATAACTTCTGCAGAAAGAATAACACAAAAATTACTTGGTAAAACTACAGAAATTGTCTATACTACAAATAAATAATAAAGGAAGCCAAGGAATTAAAATCCTTGTGGCAATATCATTTTGAGGTCAACGATATGATTCTACAATGCATCTAAGACGGTATAAGTATTTGTGGCCCCAGTTTCGCACAATATATGTATTTCTTACTAGCAAGGAAACATCATTAATCAGGTTCATGTAATGAAATTCAGACGTCAGGTACGTTTTTCATTGAAAATTTGATTGACTGCTTTGAGTATCAGCCTTCGATTCGGTATAGCAGGATGATCTCCTTTAGAAGATGTCCAGGTCTGGGCAGGACTTTTTCTCGACCATGTTTCGGCACCCAGGGGGGCTGGTGTCCCGCAGGGGTTTCCTGTTAGTCCCAAAACTTTTCATTTTCTTCGCCAGCAACATCTTGCGCTTTCCCAGTATGCGACTCGCGACGTACCCTGACGATATCGTAATGTATACCTCTTCGGCAGAGGTTGGTTGACGATATCGGCGAATGTTTGTACATGTGGCGTATCTCCATTAACGGCTCGAAATGCGTAACATCTTCTGAGGTCCAACCCCCAACCAACATCTCTGTGGTGGTGACCAAGGGAGCCTTGGTCAACTAACGTCGAATACCTCTACAGCATTTTTTTTCGATATTGCTGTCAAGTTCCTATGTGCGAAGTCTGTCTTGTATCCGCTCCTCTATTGGAGAAACTCTCTGAGCTTAAAACTAACACTTCTTATCTACGTTACGTTTTTCAGATAGATAATAACTTATGGCTGATTGACATGGTTCAGCGCCTCTCAAGTCTTAAACACAAAGACTGAATGTGCTTCATAATTGCATCTTATCATCTTAACTCAGTTACGTGGTCATACCAATTAACGGACGTTGTTTAGTTTAAATTATGTGTAAATCATTTATGTATGTAGTTTGAAGCAAAAACAAGAAATGTTTCGTTCGTTACTCCTATGCATGTTTCGATTGCTTTAAGGAGGAAATTTATGGAGGTTTGGATACAGAATTAGACATTATATCGTTTGGTGTGCTGTAAGTCCACTATGTATGGTGTAGAATGTTTTTAATTAAGTTATTTATGTATTCTATCATAATCCACAATAATGTCTAATCATAACATTGAATGGTAGGTGAAGTTTAATTGTTATGTACTTGGAACAGTGTTGTCTTTATAAATCGACGATATCTCTCGGAATTTATTAGAATCAAACTGTATTATTCGATAAATGTGCTAATAGTAGCAAGTAAACTGCATAAAGAACAAGTTAAACGTTCAACGAACCGTACCAGTAACACAAAAAACTGGACTCATCGAATAATAATCATTATTAATACTTTGTATACACTAAACGAGTATATTCGAGAAATAAAGGGGAAAAAGCAGAAGGAATTTAGCCGACGACGATTTTCTTGTTTATTGTGAGTAATTAACACTTTACTTTAGCATGTAAACAGCAATCAAGAGGGTCATTATTCGCTCGATTGTAATTGCACACTTATAAAGTCAAAGTGAATGGCGCGCGGCAAAGGAAAACGAAGCGAAGCAAAAGCGAAATAATAATAAAAGAAGGGAGAATAGAAGAAAACCATCTCGATTGTGAACGTATCCCGTCTAGAATCGAGTGAGACAAATAAAACTATAATATAGCAGCCGCGAAAACAATAGCAGTATTGAATGTATAGTTTCGCGTATGTATGTATGTATGTATAGGAAACGAGTTTTCTTAAAAGCCGTAAGTACATCGACAGCCAGCGAGATTCAAAAATAATACGCATGCGCCAGTCGTAGTTTTGATGTCCTTTCGTGTAATTTGCACGACAGTGCTGCGCTCTGCTGGCGATATTGTAAAATCGTGCGTCAAAAATAGCTCACGGTTAGATTGACATTTATGTATATGTTAATATTGTCACTGTTTGAGTTAGTAATAATACTATATATGCAATAATCTAGTTTTCAATACCATATTAGATTGACGATGTATTTTTTATAATTATGCATTCACTAATAATTATTTAATTATTTATGTTAAATGTATTTTACTGCATTACTTATTTGAAAATTGGTCGTTTCGATTTAATTAATAGTATAAACAGTGTACAGTATTAATAAAGTAAGCATTTTATTACATATGTATATATGTATGTACAGTATACAATGCCAATGTAAACGTAAGGTCATAAGGACATTGAAAGTGTGAGAATTAGTTAATAATTTATTTCGCGTAGATATTCCAACAGGTATAATCATATTCAAGATTCTTAAGTAGATACGATACTGAGGCTTCTAAAACTATATAGTTAAGCTTTTTATATCAGCAGTTTCTAAGAGGTCTATCTTGTGCAATGAAATAAATCAAATTTGGGGATTAGGGATCAAATTTGTTTTCTAAAGGGAGATAGTCGCGTTATAAATTTAATTTTTCAGCTTTATTCCCTCAACAAAGGGCTTATTTCCTCTATTATTATGATAAGGAACAGGGGTCAGGTGATATGTAATTTTAAAGGCAATTAAGAGTATTTCATTTTCATTAACTTTTTGTTTCCTTTTTTTTGTCTTATATTTGATCAAAAGTCCCGTACTTTATATCACTTGGAATGTCAACATCTCTTTCTTCTTCAATTGCAATAAGCTCTTGCAAGTTTTGGACATCTGAATGAGTCACTTGTAAAATAAAGTTGAAAAATTTACTCTCTCTCTCTACAACTCTCTTTATATCAGCTATTTTGTCTACCTTTACCATATCTTTTAGCAATTTGCATTGTTCCAGATCCTCTTCTTTGGGAGTTTTGATGATAATTCGATATTTTCTCTTGTATATCCAATACTAATCTAGACTGAGCTTTCGATAACCATATTTTTTTATGTAAAGCTCAAAAGATAAGCCACCTCGGGATCTTAGTAAATTGAAAGAGAGAACAGCAGATTTATAACATTTTGTAAAGATTAGAAGAAAACCAAAATATGATTAAAACTGTGTTTACTCTTTTACATTTAATTGTGCCTCTGGACATTATCCACAACTGAAGCGACTGGATGTTGATTGGAGGTTTCCGTGTGCTTTATAAAATGGTCTAGAAACATTTTTCACAACAATTTTTTTCACTTTACGAATTATGAAATTCTTGAAATAGACCTTTTAAAAAATGAGTAATAGGGGAACACTGTTTCCAATTGCTCTAATTGATTATTGACTTTTCTTGAATGTGATGTTCCTAATTTGCATTTTTGAAGCCATATATATTTCGTCTTTCTAACATCCCCTTGTAATTATCAGCTACCTCGTTCGTAATTTATCATTTACCTTATTGCAGTTTTGGTCAATAAACTATTTACCTACCTCGTTCGCAGTATTAACATGATTACATTTTGAATATAATAATTTGAAGATTTTGGCCGTTTTGATTTTTTTCTTTCTGCGATGACTTCGACAACATTTTGAAGAGCATTTTGTTTTCCGTTTTGTTTATTCCGTTTTGTTTATTCCGTTTGATGGTGTATCTTGATTATTTCTTGTTCATTTTTGGGCTTGCGATCATGCAAGTGAAATTTAGATAAAACTTAAAAAAGCTTTGTCAAGAAATAAGTAATCGCGCCATTAATAATTCAAATGTTAATTTTAATACCTACATTCCTGGCGAATGCTCGTTTCTCTAGATCATCTACTTAACAGTCCAATTGTGGATATTGCTTAGAGTCAAACCCGCAAATATTTTGGGAAAACATACGCAATAGTCACAAAAATTGAGCGAAATTTTTGGCGACAAATTTTTTAGGCTTTCTTCTTAATTGATAATTGGTGGTGAGGAACCCTGCTTATATGATGAGGAACTTGTCCACATGGTAACATGTGGGCGAGCCCAGCAGCGGGCTAAGCGCAACTTAGTCCTTTTAGGCAAAGCCTCTTCCTGCTGCCGACCGCAGAGCGGGGTATAATTACCCCACCCTACCCGAGGTACCATTGTGCAAGCAGAACACTGCGGTCTAGACCAGTAAAGGTCGAAAATAAATCTCCTGACCGAGATGTCGTGTCGTGGCTAACGGTCTGCACCAGGAGAGAAGCCGCCGATCGCATTGTGAAACATACCACAAATGCGACTGATAGACCTCCTCCGGGGGACACAAGTGCTAACTTAAAGCTGGTTTGGGAGCCCTAAATGAAGTGAGCACCCCAAGGAAAATAACTTTGGCCTGGGTCCTCAGCCACACGGGCGTGAAGAGAAACGAGGCGGCAGATGAGGTGGCCAGACGAGGTTCGTCAAGGCCTTTCATAGGAGCGGCCCCTTCCTTCGGCATTACCAAATCACAAATTAAAATGTCCATCTACGAATGGTCACAAAATAAGTCCAAGGAATGGTGGGAAAAATCACCAGGACAAAGACAAGCTAAGGAGTTCCTAAGGGAGCAGAGGCCCAAGTTTATTGAAGACCTACTGAAGACTGTCAAAATGATAGTAGGTCTGATGACCGGTCATTGCAGACTGAATAGGCCTATGTTTAACATAGGCCTGGCAGATAATGCTCTCTGCAGAATCTGTCAAAAATAAGAAGAAACCCCAGTTCATGTTTTGTGCCACTGTCATGGCCTAGCGAGGACAAGGTTTCTAGCAATGGGTGTAGAGAACCCCTCAGTTAACGGCTATATAAAAGAGCCGCTCTCAAAAATGATAAGTCTGATTAAGAAGGCGAAACTAGAGAGCGTTCTCTAAGGTTAAGGGGATCACAATAGACCTGTAAAGGTCGCGGTTAAACAGGCTCGCATGCCACCCCACTCCTAACCTAATCTAACCTAATTGATAATTTGAATGGGTAAATGTATTTGAAATTATTAATATAACGTTGGTCCGTTATTAAATAGCATTATGGACTACTTCCTCATTACATTTAAATTGTTCAACAATATTGAAATCAATCTATTGAATCTCTATTGAGTGACCAGAGTGGTCACAAGATTTGCTTAGATTTCTTTCTGTGAGCTAGAATTTCTTTTATTGTATGGAAGTTTACTGCACTTGGAATGTTGGAACTGCGTTGGAATGTGGTTGCTGTTCTTGTTAATGTTTGCTTTAGTAATAATGTTAGATATTATTTCTTAACGTTCTTCTTTCAGATCTTCCTTTTTTTCTCCCGTGTTGGGCTAAGATCCTTAAACCCCATTATGCTCCATTGGATGGCGAACTTATTCCGTCGAGTTTTTTTTGTTTTTTTTTCATTTATGAGATCGCGAATGAGGGTCAGGTGTCCTGGTAAGGAAGAACGGGGGGCTTCATTGATTAATCACTTCATAAAGTTTAAGGAAATTAGAAATAAATTGTATCTATATTTCGGAAAGCTAGAAGTAACACAATATATTGAAACGGACGAACAAAAAATATAAAATGGGAATTAGAAAACATAAAGTAATGATTCAAATAAACATATTCCAGCTAACTTGTACCAAGGCAAAAAACAGAAACAATAATAATTTGAATATGAATTATGTATTGTCCATATGACATGGGTATTCAATTCGAAACTTAATTTAGAGTTATGTACATATTAATAAGACGAAGTGTGCCATTTCTTGAATCTAATACAAAGAAATCATTATGTATATGTATACATTTCCATATAACCTTTTAATGCACCTAATACGCAATTACGAAAAGACAAAAATGAACCAATAATGGAAAACTTCATATGTAAAGTTAAGAGTCATCGGCCACGATGTTTTTTGCAGTTCTAATTTATTCTACTTAATCGTACTTTTACATTCATCAATATTTCGTTTACGTATATTATTATATGACATATATTAGGTACAACATTGAAATATATTGCTAGAAACAATCACTGGGTATATAAGTCACTGCAACGAGTACCATTTTCATTGCCGAGGTCATGCTCTATTATCTAAATTGCGTTAAACAGTCGCGTTCTCTCAAGATTCAACTCATCTCGCGTTTCTATATGTATACTTTCTGCTCGCTCAGTGCTCCCCACTTGTATCCACATTGAAACGGCAGCGCATATTACGTGCCATCTCTCTCGTCAAATAGCTAGACAAGTTCTTTTCTTCTATTCAACAATATACTAACAGGCCAGGCCAATTACGTACCATATATGCGATCAGAGGTTCCATGTTTGTTTTGCCTAGCAATTAGCGAAACACGAAAATGAAAGAACCGCGAATGGTACTGCTAAAAATGGCGCGTTCAAGGTCAGCGGAATTTTCCATCGTGATTCGGCGACAACAATCCAAGGAAAAACTGCCATGCCGAAATACGAGTTTTTATTGTCACGTATTCGCATGCAAATTGTTTCTGTACATACCCTATTTTGATTTAAAATGTTATTACAGGTATTTCTATTCAATTGTGATATAATTGGATGTGTGTGTGTGTTTGTATGTATATAAATGACTTTAAAAATATTGTAATGGTAGTAATTACATGTGTAGGTACAGGGTGACCCAATTTTCTTCCTACCACAAGGAAACTTGTTAATTATCATCCTCGGTGGTTTCTTTTAAGCAAAATTAATTTCTCTTAAGCAAGGTTATCTATCGTCTTTTGTTTTTTACTTCTACGCAGAAGTTGAGATTTTTAAATTTTTTACGAAAGCTGATATCTTGGTAGTTATTAAAGTTTGTATAGAGTTGTTTGCATGTTATTGGTGCGTTTTATTTAACACTACAAGATGGTATTCACAAATTTTTGGTTATTCGGACAATTCGTGGAACTCGATTTGACGACTTCACGTGGAAGGATTTACTATAAGTAAATAAAATAGGCAATGTCATATACCTAACTCAGTATTATTTGCTTACAATTAGTAGTGTAGCCTTCAAAATTTTAAAATACGATTTCTTCTTTCCAGTATGCAAAATAAGCATCTTTCAAAATTATTTTCCTGGTTTAAATTTTGCAAGTACTAATTACAAAATCTATTCGGCGGTGTATCTCTACTGAGTACACAAGTTTTGTACCAGGTAAGTCTATATGATTCAACCTTGTTTTTTAAGCTTGTTTAAACACTTCACAGAATCTCTTTCCTGCAAGACCTACTTGAATTTGTTTCAATTCAATTCAAGGGGTTTTAAGGTCTCTACAATCTCACCACACTCTATTCTTCCTACTCTATTCTTCCCCTTTCCTCAAAGTAAGCGTACGCTTTATGGCAAGTGGAAGAGTGGGGTACAGTGTCAAAGGCAAGACGATTTGCTTTCGATTCGGTGTAGTTTTACTACAGAATATTCTGACAAAAATGGATAAATTTTTATCCTCTAGAAGACCAAAGAAAAATTGATGATTCATAATTAATTAATGATTAAATTATTGCACATACAATGTCAGGGTTAGCCTTGCTTGACAAAGGAGAAAATGGCATTAGAAATACAGAAAATGGTTGCTCAAATATTTGTTATTTAATTTTATTCGGTATGGGGTTTCAGAACATTTACAAAAGAGTTTATTGAACTGATACACAGTTAGGAGGACTGCACAAATTACGCAGTTTACACTTCAATGAGACTAAACCTGACCAAAGTAGATTTGTCATATTTCTATGGATGGTTTTCATAAAAATGACCTAATTTAAACAGGATAAATATACCTAAACAACCTAATTAAAGTAAGAACTTGCCTCATCATCCTAATACAGCTCTGAGAATGCCATGTGTATTTAAAACGTTTCCTTCATAATTTAATTGACTTAAATTAACATCCACATACATATGTAATGATAAAGTAATCGTTTGTATTTTGTTTGACCTCGAGGATCGTGTATATGTATATGCAATTAAAGAGAAGTTCTATGGTTTAACATTCATGCTGCACTTTAAATACAATAGCTACATAAAAATACGTCAAATATTTGTTTGTTCAAGTAATACATATTCTTCTTCAACTATGTACATATGTACTAATGTGGGCTATACCTCTAACACCCGTAAACAATGAAATTCTCATTTCAATTTTCATATTAATGTAAGCAGATTCCTTTACAAAGATAAATGTGCTCACTAAGTGAAAAAATTCTGTAAGTTTGCCAAAAGTGAAAGAAGCCCAAATTGTTGCGTCTAATTTGCGAAAAATGATGTTCGCTTCCAAATGTAATAAAAAGTGGCTTTAAGTGAGGGGGAGACTTGGATATCATTGGAGCAGGTTGTTGCCAAAATCTTGAGCCACAAAAATAATTCATATTATACTTCTATTGTACCCAACCTGGTTTAAAAGTTGAAAAACGTCGGACATTTTATTGGCTTTAGCCTCAGCTATAGTTATGTAAACTGTTCCGTGACTTTGAAACTTACTGTTAGTTAGTTTGAGATTGTACGGATACACATAAAAGATTATTGAGTGATTTATAGGAGGAAAAGCTGTATTATAGAGCTTTATATAGACGGACATTATTATTAACATAACATTATTATTATCTAAGTCATACTATTTCTTAGAATACATTTTTAGCTCATTTTTAAAGCATGAATCACTAAATATTGATATTTTTTTTGTTTCTCTTTGGTTTCCATTCTATGATTCAAAAAACCACAATTTCTGATAATGCGCCAGATAAAAGAAAGAAAATACAAAACAAATATAATGAAGCCATGACCTCATACTCTCTTAATTTTAGATTAAGTCAAATTAAATTCAGAATCACGGTTTCAATTAATTTATTAATTCGTAAACAGTTCTAAGCCTATCGCAAATTAATTCTAACAGACTACAAATATATCCGAAGCACCATCGGACCAACCCAACTTGAGCAGCTTCTACTAAACGCGAGGATTCTAACCATACGCGATTTTAAACATTCGTTCAATTGGAAAGTTGTTAAAGTTAATTAAATCACTAATCTGACTATTCAGTCTAATTGGCATTAAATACGTCTAACCGAGTTTGAATCGGATCACTAAATTGCCTCCGTTGAAAATAATTTAGTAGTATGTATAGTAGCTCCGCTGCAGATTATTGTTTCTCAAATGTTTCCTGGAAACAACTTCGAATGCACGACGTTGTTTAATTAACGCGTTTAATTTTATTGATACCCTATAAAATACCCGATACTGCTGTACATAAACAGTTATTAGAAACTGTACTGTTTAGCTCAGAACATCATGTTATGCAAATTTACTTTATGATATATGTTATCTCACAGAAAATCTGTAAAATTTTTCTTGTTTAGATTTTCTTCCAAAGTAAAGAAGGTATTTTATGTATTTATAAGTTATTATATAGTTATGGAAAATTGTTAAGATTCGTATAAAATTTACATTTTATGCAATACAAGCAACATTTTTATTTATTTAAACTTTAATTGCAGTTAAAGGTTATGAGAAATCGGATTTTTTAAATGGTTCTTTCTTCTTTAGCTTTTATTTTAAGTTACCAACATTTTTTTAAATTAGCTTTTTTTCTATAGTAAGAAAGCATAATTTTACTAAACTAGTTTATGACAGACATTGCTTCAAACTACAATTAGAATTACTAATACAATAAAGACAGTCTTTCTACTATGCCGCATATCGGTGCTCGTTCTCATAAGTGATATAAAGTGAAAGCAATTTTTCGGCTGCACTGGCAGTTCTCAAGCCAAAATTGCTGGATTTCAATAAATCTATGATAAGATCACAATGTTTACTTCGTTTACTCGTTCATTTTCTGAATAAATCCGCAATTCATTGAAATATGCCATTAATATTGCCTCGATTACTTGAACTATATTTATTTTGGATCTTTCGGATAAGTGTGCTGCTGTTTCCGAAAGACTGGAAGCCTGATATCTTCAAAAGATTTCCAAACCTATAAAACTGATGAGCAGTTTAGATTTTTAAAAAGGCTTATCAAATAATTTTCAGCTGCCTCAACTTCCAGAGGAAGTTCTCAATACTTACGAAATAAGGTTTTAAGGCCTTCGGTAACTTGGAAGTAATGTTTGTGCTGCGTGCTATTGTAGCGGTTTTGTAATTTGTATTGCTTGTCACAACTCTCACTACAGTGCTTCTTGTGTATTTAAGTGCATGTGAAGTATTTTGTGGCTTTGTTACATATATATATCCGCTATCGTAAGTGACATGACGAATGGTCTTAAACATCCACCTAGTGGATCTCACTCACACCAATCAGCCGAACTCGTCATTTTTTTGCAATGTAGAGCATATATTGTTTTACTAGTAGTGAAGCGGTGATAGAACGGACAGAAATTTTCTAATAAATGGTAGTGGTAGAATGTCAAATTGTATTTTTTTTAATACAACACAACAATTTTCCAATAATTTTCGATTTTCTGAAAAATTATCATTAATTATACTTCAGAACAAATCAACCAAACTGTGAAATATCTTAGGACACACATGCTTTGATTTTTCAACGTGTTTTTAATTGTATTTGAATCTATTGAATGTTAATTCTAATACAAACTACTTACTAACTACAAACTTAAACTAATTCTCAATTTTTAAACGGCTTTAGTTTTTATTAATTTTGACTTTAGGCTTGTTTAAATTCCAGGAACATCATGTAAGCGTATTCCAAATTCTATTTGTCAAATCTTCTCGAGCTGTTGGAAACTGAAGGTAAACAATCTCCTTTACATAACTTCACACGAAGCAATGCGAATCTGGTGGCCTTGTCTACCATTTAACTGAGCCATCTATGCCAATGTATCTGCTAGGACACAGTTAATTAAAAAAATGGTCCTTCAATCAGTTCAAGCCACATTTGTCTGTTTATTACAAAAGGTAATTGATGCGAAATTTATTTTAAAAGAAATGTAATTACTAAACAAACAAATTATCTTAAAACAATATGGATCTAGAAGTCTGTTAGCAATAACAGCTTCCTTTGCATTAACTGATTATTTATCTATCTTGGTGTTCTACAGTTGACAATAAAAATTATAAGGGGTGACGTGGCCACTCTTATGGAAAGTGGGATCTACTCTTCATAAGAATGGATAGAGCATCAGTAAATAAAACGTTTTCTAAGAAGCCTACTTCTAAAGGTTACTGATAAACATTTAGCTTTCGATCAGTATGTTTAATTCGTTTTCTTCGCTGGTTGCAGTTTTAAGTTCTTGAGTTTCTTCTACTGGTCAGTCCTAGTGGTTGTCTTTTAGCGTTTGCAAAATTTTGTTCACCAGATTCTTCCAATACTTATCCGTATATCAGCTAACTAAAGAGTGCAACATCTTCTTTTAAGAGAACATCAAAATTAATCAACGCATTAAAAAAAATAATTGGCAAATAGTCTGAGTGCAATCTTTCATATTTTCACCCTGTCCGTCAACTTTGGAAACCAAATTTTGTTTCATAACCATCCACAGATCGAGCAACTATGGTAAATATTTTAATTTTTCAATTAGTTTCCTTTGTTTAGGACATTGCGTGTTTAATTATTATCTAGCATGCTTGGAAAATTTATTTTTGTGATGTCTATATGTTCGTCAGTGTTGAAACTGTCTTCTTTCTGTAAATGATCTGCATAAAATTGATTTTCACTTTCTGCAATCATTTTTTGGTATCCATTGGCACAAACAGTTTTAGTTTTCTTTTACTACATTTTATACGAAATGGCGTTGACATAGTCTCTTTCGCCGTAGTGTTAGTACTATTACTACGTAACTGTTTTCGTCATTTCTTTGGGGATCTGATAATAGTAAGCTCTATTGTCCAAGGACTAAAGGCCGCGAATATACGTGTGTCCTATTACTGAATATTTGTGCTCTATCTGAGCCAATTCACCAGAACTAGCTTGATACATTAAAGCCATTAATACTGCCCCGATTTTTATTTTGGCTAATGCAGTTGTGGCTCCATATGGCTAGTTTGTACTTTGTAGTGAAGCCTTCAGACATCAGAATTTTCACAGGATCTATTTGATTTTTGCCTTTTTAGATTGATGCCTCAGTTCATAAAAATTCATAACCTGACGACTATAAAACCTGTCAGTTATGTAGCTGGTTGGCTGCTGCCACACAAGACTATCTCTATGCAAAGCTAGCCGAGCAGCTTAAGCTTTACGGCGTAATCTTATTATTTAATATACCATAAACGAAATATGTATTAGATCTTGGCCTACTAATCTTAAATGAGGAAATTGTCTCTTAATTTTTTTTTAATACAAGTGTCAGATAAAATTGCTTTCCTGTGTATTAGTTTTTGAAAACAATATTTCAGCTGGAATCTGGGCTAAGTAGCTCTTTTGCTGCGGTAAATTTATAATATAACTGAGACATAGACTTAGACATAGAAGCTATACTCTTCAATTATTTTTTTAAAAACTTAGTAAAAAGTAATATACATTTGCAGTTTTCATACTATCTCGTATTCACAAGTAAGATTTATTACTTGTTTTATTATCACTTAATTTGTAATGCACCACAATGAATAATAAAATCTATATAATATTTCCCTTTGTGGCATTTATTGTATTTGACACTTAGTAGTATAGTATTGCATTTCACATTTAACGTATCGTAAGTAGGTACAGTAAGTATGTAGGTTTAATAAATATTATACTATGTACAATAAAAATGATGATATAATTTTTATTATAAAAATTATTATTATATTATAATTAAATACATTGTATTGCGTACATTTCTCATAACTTGTAAATGTATTATTTCGAGTGTAAAACATGGATGCAGAAAAAAAAAACAACTCTCAAATATACACATACCTGGTACAAAGAGTTTTTTAATTTGAAATTAAAATGTTTAATTGGATATGTTAGTACACATAGTTCAGAATCCCTTAACAGCTTGCATATATGTATATAATTTGACCTCAACTTTAATGGTTGTCGTGTGCTTCTTCCTAGAAATAAAACGACTCATTTTGACACAGGGCATGAGAAGTTTTATTATGAAAATATAAAAAATTATATTAACATTATACTAAATAACTAAATTCTGAAATATTAAATCGGAATTGTAATTGTAGTTAATATCAAGAGTACAGTAAAGGAATAGTATCTATGGAATATTCAATTACAAACAATTTATAACAAACCGTTTCATTAGTATATTGCAGCTTATCATTTAGATCTATTTAAAAAAGATATCTTTCTAGGGAAGGACGCTATTTGAGATAATTACATGATTACTGCGAAAGGTATCGATTTAATTTATCAACACAGCTAGTAGTTCTGTAATAGAATTGCATCAATTGCACCTGAAACTTTATCAACAGAACTAAAATAAATTCAACATCATTTAAAAATTTAAGTTTTATTTTTAGAGAAAGAAATAGAGTTAAATATTAAATATCAGATCTTAATTAATCGTTTTCGAAACTTATTGGGTTTAAATCGCTTAAATAGGCGCTAGAAATGCAACGTGTTAGATTTTAGCAATACATCTAAATCAAGTGTATTAATTCATTTCCATTTATTCAAAACCGATTTAATATGCGCTTTAGTTTTAATATTTAGGTTAAATAGGTTAGACATTCAAGGTAATGTATCGTTAACACCGTAATCAGTTGACACCAGACTTGGTAAAATTATCATTATGAGTTTCCAATTTACAACGTTCTGCAAATAGAAAATGTACACGTTAAACTTTTCGTATTATTTACAGTACCGATTAACGATAACCTTCTAAGTAATTCAAGTTTGATATTACCAGTGTCTAATTTCAGTACTTATGGCTTTGCTTAAAATTGCACCATTATAAAAACTTTGTATAGATATTGCTTGCACATATCTACAATTCTACATACATGACAATGGTCAAATAAAACTGAGTAAGTATTCATATAAATGTAAAACTGTGGTATTGTTTAATTATAATTATATCTTCTGTTTGTAATTAGCCTTTCAAATTGTTTATAATTCTAGTCAGTGTTATATTTTTTAGTGGATGCCAAAAAATGATTTTTGGTTCACTTATGTAGCTGTTCAAAGGAAGGAAGACAAGGTTTTTTTTTCATATGGTCTTCGTAACAACATAGTTAGTTTACTAATTCTGATATCCAGAGATTGACATGCGCGTTTTACCTGCATCAGTTGCCGCAAATGCGGATATCCAGAGCTAAGGAAAAGCTCGAGATAAATAAATAAGTCTAGCCATTGTGAAAATTACCTCCATATGCTTCCAGATCAAAATGGGTTAAAACCCCTAATCCTCTAAACAATTATAGGGAGATAGGTTAATTCTTATAAAATTTCTTTAACAGACTATGATCTATACAATTTCTTTCCGACTGTATGGGCGGAACGACCCCGACAGGCAAGCTATTGTGCCTCCATGCTGTTTTTGCCCTCTCTTCTGCATCAGGACAAAGAAGTGCACAACCTGATCAAAAATTAATTGATTTACTCCGAGATCATCTAATCCATCGACCCCAAAATATATCTGTTTCTCCCTGTCCGCTATTGGACAGTGAGCAAAGAGATAGACTGGAGTTCCCTCCACCCTCTCTACATTACGAAGTCTTTTCTCATTTGGGCGGATCCCAAGAGTTTCAGATTTGCGAGCGAGTTCAGATCTGACAAAGCCTTTGATGCTGCCATAACAACTCTCATACGTGGGTTTTGGACTTATGAATGGTCGTTCGCTGGCAGCTGTTGCTAATTTCTCAGCTATTTCATTGCATATGATTCCAAAGTAGCGTAGTGCTGTGATGTTGCCCCAGTTTTTCGAGCTCCCTATACCGATTCGTTTGTCTGCACAGGTCTGGATGACAATTATTTCGGCTTGGAAGCTGATGTCATCTACACAAATACTTGATGGGGTTTCTACCTTGTAAATTAGCTAAGAATACAGTGAACTTGCAGAAGTTGTATCCGAATATTTTTTTTAGTTTATTAATATCATATCAAATAGATTTAAAGAAAATAGTAATTTTTAATTCGAGACAAGTTTATTTTAAACAAAACTTTGTTAATAGTTTAATTTACTTTCCTCTCACGAAGTTTGTTAAGTGTAAACAAGAATAACTGTATTGTTATATTATACATATTTATGTAAGATACTTCATTACCGCATAAAAGTTTCAACATGTTGCATAAAACAAGTGCAATGCCGTTGTAAATAAAATAAATAAATGTAAAACGGGGTAATTGCACTTTGCTTATAAAACTTGTATTTTACATAAAACGAAATGAAAACATGTCTATTAAGTTATTAATAATTTTGTAGGCGCAAACAAATTTAGGCCCAATGTTATTAAAATAGAAAAATTAAGTGCCTCTGAGTACAGTTATATAGCTATACGAGTATTTATCTACATAATTACGTTGCACTCGAAAATGAGACTTCGACTCTGTTAACGACTGTTCTGGTTATAAAACTGTATATAATAACTTTGTAGGAGTATTTTTTAACTGTTGATTGCAACGGCGTTAACATTTATAGGGCATATAGTAAAGACCGTTGATAAGAAGTGTATGGAAATCCTTGTTACTGTTGTTTTATATGAAAAAAAAAATCCTGTGATTGCACTTAAATAATTGGTCATAATTAAAAAGGTTTTTAAAAAATAATTATTATTCCATTTGTCAGCGAACAATTTGAAATAAAAATAAAATTCTGGTCATAAACTAATGATCTAGCAAATATAGAATGTATTTCATTGATGAAAAGGATGCATTCTAGTATGCGATATTGGTACGGCAAAACAAAAATCTCCAAACCCTAATGTCTTAAACTTTTTTTAGATATTTAAGTGTACCCTGTTTCCTTTAAGCCAGTTTTTATCTTCCTGACGGCAATTACTATTCAAACCGAATTTTCTAGTAGTAATAACTATGACCGTCAACTAGGTGGGATTCTTTATTACCTCAGATAACGTTGGTATTAAGTCTGAGATATCGATTCTAAGAAACCGACACCAGTGGGTTAATTTTACAAACCAAAGCGAATGATAAGGTATAAAAATAACACGGGAATTTTTTTTAAGTTATGAAGAGTGCTTTGTTTTCCCTTTAATTAAAATGTTTTAGGATTTTCCAATCTTTAGATAATAGATACTTTAAAAAATTAAGAATTAAATTAAAATGTTTTTAGCAAAACATTAGGCTAATTATCAATATCTTGAATATTGTAAATGTTTGCTTTTCGGATTATACACCAGTTTCATATTTTCGATGTAAGTAGCACAGGCGATCATCTATACATCTTTTAAAATTTTAGAAGAGAGGCAACATATCGAGAAAAAAATTAGAATGAAACTACGATAAACTAGTAATTGTTGTGCATCCTTACCTATGATTTTTTTGATACTCTAATTTCTTACGCAAGGCTACACTTTCGGTTTCGGTATCACCTTCATACTGCTACCAGAAATAGTGTAATAACTTTTATTTTTAGAATACATTTTTAAAAATATTTTTAAAATTTAATTTTTTTTTTGGGGCGAGGTGCAAGCCGATGTTGAAGTTTATCATTATGTAGCTAAACATATGCGGGGAAACTAGAAATAGGAAAGCAATAAACAGTCAGCCCTAGCCTACAAAATAAAGCGTATCTGTCGTTTGCAATTAGGTCAAGTTGTCAAGTATCGTATGATCATGGTTATCTGACATTTAAATTATTCTCGCATATTTTTGTTAAATTATAGAACAAAAATAATAGATTTTTAGTTTATTTGATAAGCTGATAAAAATTTTGTTCAAATTATCGAACTCTGGAAATGAGCTTTTTTATTTTTATTTTTATTTTATTTCTATAAAAAGCCACTATACCACAAATGAAGATTACATTAGTAAGATTAGTGATTAACTACTAAAAAAATTTAAAAAATCTAAAAAATTGTAACAAATTATTGAAGATGTTGTAGAAAGTTGAGAAAAACTAATTTGCACAAGTAATCGAATCATTTTACTTGACAATTTGTTTTAGAATTAATTTTGGAGTTACAATTACTATTTTTAAATTTATTAATTTCGTTAAAATGTTTACGTCTGCTAATTTTGTAAATATAAGTTTGTGACTATCTATATGTGTTCATTAGCATTTTTAATGAAAAATAATCGAATAAATCGTCCGAATATAAAATGTATCTATTAGGATTAATTGGATTGTTAAAAGCATTCGACTTCGCCCACCACTACCTATTACATGCATACATCAAAATTCAGCAGACCGTTATATTGGTCATAACACCCACCACAAAAGAAAATATATAATTTCGTATTTGAATTATTTGTATTGGTTGTTTATTTATTAATCAGCAAAGAATCTTTAGCATTGCACCTTATTCTGGTAATCTATATTATTAACGTAACACTTGCGTAAGTAATAATCACAACTATAGATTTTGCACGTGTGTTCAAAATTGCTACTGTAAAGTAACACATTTTAATAGAACGAAAGAAATCATGCAATGTTGGATATAAATTAAGACAGAACTGAAACAAGGAAGCTAGATCACAAACGTCGGAACTGTTCATAACAATTACAAACTTAATAATTTAATGTTGTTATCTTCGATATACCTTCAAAAGCATTTAATAATTGTTGTGTTCTGCTATGCGACACCATAGTATAAATATCGTTTCAGCTGTTTGATGCAAAAGTTCGCGAAAGGATATTTGTTGGTCTACAAATTAGGAAACATTTTGAAGATGACATTTTTTAATGTACCATGAAATATTTAGAGCTGGCAATATGGACTTCGTTTAAAAATGCTTGCAAACATTCTCTGGGGAATTAAAAGAGTGAAAACTACCAATATATCATAGCTAATTTGCTAGAAAACTATCGAATGTCGTTCAAAGTTCATTTTTTGCAGTTACATTTGGATTCCTTTCTTGCTAATTTGGGAAAGATGAGTGATGAACAGGGGGAAAATATTCCATCAAGATATTGCAGAAATGGAAAAGTGACATCAGGGTAGGCGGGATCCCATCATGATGGAAGATTATTGCTTGTTTCTCATTAGAGAAAGCAACAGGCAACATAAAAAGAAAAAATAACTGCAAAACTTTGATATTTCGGCAATTCTCCTTTGTGTATAGTTAAATGTTTTTGTTTTCTTCATACTAATTAAACATTTTAGTACTTGTTATGTCAGGTTTTTTGTGCTTATCTATTTTTTATAACTTACTGTTTAACACAAGTTTTACAAGTTATTAAAAAATCCTTAATTAATTTTTGAATATTAGATTCAATTATGTGTAATTGCTTCAAAATTACTAATTAATAAGATTTAGTGTATCTTTATATCTCAATTATTGTCGACTTCAAGGACCCAGTTTTAGTTTATAAAAAGTTGAAATTGGGTAAAGTAATGTTTTCAAATTACGTTTAACTATAAACGTGTTTTTTTTTTTAAAGACGTATGAAGCGGCAAGAAAACTGTTAACTAGGTAAAGTTTTTATTACATCAAATTATATTTTAATATCTCCGACAAAATATATCAATTAATAAGTTCCTAGATATTATAAACAAAAAGGGCGAGGTACTAGGACAGCATATTTGACGTGAACTTAAAAATTAGAAGACCGTCTGGAACGCAGAAGGCGTCCGTTATAGAACGGCGCACTTTGGTCGCCGAAAAACGCTACGGTGCGCATTTAAAAAAGTGCATCATCTTAAAAATCATTAACCAGCGTTGCAGCAGAACCGGCTATAGCTGCTATACGACGGGAGCAAGCACCCCGGAAGAAAGCCCAGCACACGCAGAGAACAACGCGGGCATGCACCACCACCTGCTGATATAGTCCGGAGCGAGTCCGGGAGCGAGGCGGGGGTTGTCGGAAATTCGGCAACGCAGGAGCGCAGGCCTAGCGAAACAGGAAATACACACAGAGCGAGATGGCGAGATAGAGAAGCCCGTCAATTCGCAACAGGTTATTACAAATCCGCGTATATCTCAAGATGTACTGGGGAAAACGGTTGACGTCTTATCCTAGATGCGAACCGACGCACATAGTCTACTGTAATATCGACTGATCTGATATTGGTTAGGTATATCGCGATAATCTGAAAACGTTTCCGATCGCGTTTTGTTTTGTGCGCTAGAAAATAAGTGACTGTATTATGGAATTAATACCAACGTAACCGATTAAAATTACGATAATACAAATAGGTTTAAATAACGATTAAAACATAAAACTCACCAACTATGTACACCATATTTTTTGTCCATCTTTGTAGTTCCCTTCTAATGTTTCTCTTCTGTTGAATGCATCTGGAATATGAACAGTCGGCCATTTTTCCGAGGCGTTTGGTTACCTACACTGACGCGAGGACGTACGAGATAATGTAATGATATTCGGTTATACGAGCCCATTGCTTCAAAACATTCATTACACTGAAACGGAAAACTTTGACAAGAACACTGATCCGGCTTCAATACTTTATTGATATTATATTTTTCTTCCTTTTTTAAAGAGGTAATACGAATATCCTGTTTTTCTTGTTATATCTCGTGTTTTTTCTTTTTATCGGGATTTGTTTAGTCCGTGTAAACGTTTAACAGATTGGAGAAAATAAACTGCGTTTAATTAAGAACATAATTATTATAACAAAAAAAAAACACACACAACTGAGTTTTAAAACAATTTTCTCGCACAATAAGATGTAAGTATTAGGTTATTATTTGTTTGTGTTTATTATTATTCGTCCTTTTTGATTGTCACTATAAAAGACGGTGTAATTGTCTATGTATCGTAGTCGTTCCCTTTTATAATCGGATCAAAACACGTTTTTCTTTACTTTTTAAATTTCAAAATCTACAGCATGTTAATTTTATCACACCTGTTTTATATATTTTATACACTTCCTGCTATAATCATTTAATTTGAATTTTAGTCCGATCACAATAAATTCATCGCGAATCACATAGAAGTAAACGTCGTCGAAGTAATTGAAGATCGCGATGGTCGTCATAGACGTATAGATGATGCTGTTTGTAGCTGTTTTTCTTGATTATTCTGTATTAATCGGGCTGTCAGATGTAACAGGCGGATTTTCATTCTTCTCATTGTCGTAAAACGTTGACTAGCCGATTTCTGAAAGAACAAGAAAAAGAAGTGATACATATATATGTAGATTAAATTGCTAAGATTATATTGTTTGTTACCTTATTAAAATATTTCGTTTAATTCTTGTTTTGTTTGAAATTATAATAATCGAATTCTTGTTTCATCAATTGAATAATTAAAATTTAAACTTAACGAAACCAGTATTCTTTCTAAGAATGTTTTCGTGAAATACGTCCTCGGCGACGCTAAAAGGCCCTGAATGAAAATCGTCGCCGAAGTTATAACACACACAGAACGAGACTCTAATGCAACGTCACACCAGACTGACGCAACAAGTACGACGCTGGTACGGCGCTTGTATGCACTTGCATTTGCCCTCTCCTTTCTATGCTATTCTCCTACCAATATCTATGACACTGCACTGTACTATCTTCCTCAGATACATTGCCCCAGCCAGTTCTAGTCTTCTCCATCTATCCCTCTCCGTCTAGCATTCGGTAATTACGTATACGCGCTTCTGCATTCGAGGGAAAAAGAAGCGAAAAATGAAAAAGACGGCGGGAGGAGAAGAGTATAGAGCTTGAAAAAAAATATACCCAACAAGAGAAAAGGAAAAAAGATTCTCTCCTCTGCATTCTTTGTATACATATCTATATATCTATATATATATGCCTGCGATGGACTTCTCGTTTCTCTAAAATACACCCGTCTTTATCTAACCCGAACGCTTCTACTCTATTCTTTCCTAACGTATTAATTTCATAGGTTAAAATATTGACCGTCTCTCTTATACAGTTCAGCGGTGGCTATCTTTTTTCCTTGTTTAGTGACCCGCGGATTTTTTTTTCCGTCTCTCCGCTGGTCTACGACGACGCATTCGAATCTTTTTCGTCTTCCTTCTCGTCTGTTGTGTTGGCAGGCCTGCTCCGCTTGTTGTTTCTCTGTCGCTCTTCCTGAATATCCTGCTGCATCTGCGAACGCGAGACCCTCTTTTATTGTATCTTTTCTCTTTAATATAATGTATTTTTTCTACTTTTTACGCTAGATTGTCCTCTTTTTTTTCGCAAAACTACGTATGGAGTTTCGTCTTAACGTTGTTGCGTTGTTCTGATATTTTTGAGCTTTTACTACTTATTACCGGAGCTTTCGGAGTTTTCCTTAACATGAGAGGCGAGTAATTTAGTTGTAGTCCTCTCTCACGTTTTATCAGTATGTGTATGTCCTTTCTTTATTAGACTGGTTCCCCTCTACGCGCTCGTTTATTTTTTTCTTTCGCGCGTGATCTGTTGTTTGTTGTTATATTTTTATTGCTATTGTCACCGGCTTCCTTTATATTACTATGAAGAAAGGACTCTGTATAACTTGAATAATTCTTTTTCAATTATCGATTTAAAAAAACAGATTTTTTTGCATTTTCTTGCTACATTAATTGTGTTTTATTTTTTTAGTTCCTATAGAGAACTTTGCGAATGTAATTGATAGTATTTCGGTTTGAATTTTAATAGATTTTCGTATAATTTTCTTAAACGCAATATATATATATTTTTGCTTGAAAATTTTGTTGCAATTTGTTTTGGTGTTATTGGTAACAAGATACAGTTGTTGGTCAACATTTAAATTTAGCGCAAGTAAATTCACCGCTATAAAAAAATCATTTAGCAACATTTTATATAGAACAAAACCAAGAATACTGTACACGTTCTAGAGATATACTATTAACCAAATTTTCATATTTTTTCAAATTTTGATGGTAATTTGTCTTGTTGTGGCCAAGAGCCTGGAATCGAAATGCTTAGATGTCCAAGCAGTCGGAGTAGATTCCAAAACCATTTCGTGATAATTGATGGCATTAACTTTAATGTCAGGCTCCAAAAACACAGGCGAAAAGCGCCCATCAGTATCTATTGCGGCCCATGGGGGTTTGGCTTGTTTATCAACTACTCAATGACGAAAAAACAATGTTGGAAGTCTCGCTGGCTGGGTGGAAATGTTTCAACGGTTTCGCTTTTTCCAATAGTACCTTCATCTGGGTAAGGTTGAGGAAATGAACTTTCTGTGTCTTGAATGCTTGACACGAAGGTGATTTTTCAATATTATTCAAACACTCCGTCAGATAGGTACATTTCTGCAATCTTGGTAGCGTTTTGACTTCAGTTTTGTAGTACCTTAGCCTTCACTTTACGAATTATGTCAGGGTTATTAGCAGCTTTTTTTTATTTGGCTCCATAGGATATTTTTTATACTCCCAGTATCACTGTAACGTTTCATGTTTCGAAACACAAGCTTTCTATTTATTTTCGAATGCTGGGGTTCTTTACCGATAGGTGAAGTTGATTTTATAGCCCAATAGCACGCAATAACACCATTTCTGGACTAATTTCTTTTACATTTTTCGTAAGTGATAAAAATGGCAAAGTATACAAATGTTTTTAACGGGTATATGTCATATTATATTTTGATCTAAACCAGAACATCTAGGAACTGTAGCAAATTAGTTAAAACATATCTAAAGTAGTGGCAACAAAAAACATGATTGCACACTAAATTATATACAGCATTTTTCGGAAATAGAAACCAAATATTTGCCGAATAAAAGTATCTAGCAAATAGTAAGTAATAAAGTCAAAAATGTCAAGTGTGCAATCTATCAAAAAATTCAAGAAAATAATCGTTAACATTGCATAACAAACAAATAGATAACTACTGGAACACTACACTTACACAAACGTTGCAAATATTTGCTTAAACGTGTTTGTATGTGCGTTATTGAACACGAAACAGATGAGAATTGACGTTAAACTAACCAAAAATTAAGCAATTCACTCAACATCGGGTATTGTTAACACTTTAGGCTACTATGAAATGTCAGCTCACTTGGCAGTTTTATTCTGTATAACTTGTGACTCACGGATGGGTTTGTACAGGTGCTTATAGAATGTGCTGAAGTAAATTTGAAGCATTTATTATAAACACTAAATGCTGCTCAAATATTTTTTTAAAAGTAAATACCACGGTATACTGATGTATGGCTTTGCGGATGAAGAAGTGTTTAATTAGTGTAAGTATTCAGTCAAAAACTTTTACTGGTTGGATATAACATATTATTATCATGTTGCAGTGTGCATATGCCAATATTTAAAGTGGTTATTGCTCTTATTCTTCTTCTTCATCTTCTTCATGGATATTTGAAGTGGCAGTTGAATTTTCGCAGAAAGTGAAAGACTTGCTAAGTTTTCTAAAATTTTGTAGCTTTAAAAGAGTGTAGCAGAAGTGTAAGTAAGTACACCATTCAAAGAAGTGTTGATATATTTGGTTATTTCGAACTTCAGCTTATTGGTGGTAATTTTTAATATAATGGAGCTTAGATAGTCCGTTGACAAAATCTTTCATCATACCTTTATTAATTAGCCAATGATTCTATTCCATTCTGAAGAGGAAAGAGGAGGAAAGAGAGCAATTCTCTCTTTCCATGCGTTTTTTCTGTCATAGTAGCATGACGATCACATGACCCCATTTTGGAAAATAATCCTGACGTTTTTCAAATCTACTATTCAGTCTCATATGTTGTCAAAACTTTAACATACATTGATTATGGTTCTCACCTCTGGCGATGATGAGTTAGTACAAATAAAACTACGGTCTAAGTGCTGCTATATCTGCTTGTCCTGCATTTTTATGAAGCCAAATAGGTGTGTGTTACATGTTTATATGGGATTAGCTACTTGTAAGAGTTAGATTTACCTCGAAATACCTAGAAATAGTTTGACGAAATTTTTTTAAACGGTTAAGAAGTCATTGCACAAATAGCATTATTATTGATTCACCAAGTCCTTGAGCTAGATACTTCAGCGAAAGATATATCAAGCAATCAGAAAATAAGGAAATTGGTGGGATTGGAAGATTTGGCTTCCTAGATTCTTTTTGTCATAAAAAACAACTTTGATAAGAGAGTAATTTTCTATATCTTACTAGGAGATCATTTATAAATCTAAATAGCAGACTGTTATAATAAATAACTACTAAAATACTAAAACTTTAAATTAGTAGGTAATAGAAACAAAATTTATACTAATTCGAATACCAGACGTTCTATAATAACATCTCAATCATTAATATAACTATTGAACATTGTTTGAAGTGTACGGTTAGTTTAACATTAATTTTAAAGCTTGGCTTTCGAAATTAGCACATTTTTACTCAATTTACAGTTAACACAGCACCTTAGTAGTAATAATAAAAAAAGATTGTTACACCGAAATATTTTTCTTCTTTAAATATTCGGCATCGATAACTATACAGATGCTATTACATAAATGTTTCTGTATCTTATTCTTAAAAAAAAACTATACTTTATACCTACTTATGAATTGCAGAACGTGAATTATTTCTTCAAACATCTCATGATATATTTATTATTTATCAAGAGCCAGATGCATAGCTGATCGTTTAAATCTAATACCTAATGCTTGTGGTTTTTAAAGAACGGTGTGCGCATTTATATAGCGGTGGAGAAAACAGAGCGTGACTGATAAGTTACTGCTGACATGAGCACTCCAATAATATCCATAAAACCGTCATAAAATGCAGGACAATGCTTAAAGCAGGAATTTGAATGCAACAGCCTAAAAATCTCATCTCCGCTTCCTTTATTTCTTATGTAAATAGGTCAAACGAGTAGGATATGACTTGGCGAGCTTTGAATTTGGGTATTAATTTTAAACTTTACTACTAGATGGTTATACTATCGTTACGTACAGTTTGTTTCTATTGTGTTTTAATAAACAAAACATTTTTGCAAAGTAAATATTTTTGTTGTGTTTAGTTTGAATATTTCATTTAGGTTTAAACAATGAGAAACTGGTAATTAGTAATAGAACTGCATACCACAGTGCTTGTATTGTGATAGTTATTTTACATACTAACCCAACTTTCTTTGATAACCAAGCTGTTTTCTTTAAAATTTAAAATGATGTACCTTGGTCCACCAAGAGGTGTTGTACTTAGGTACGACATTAAACTATAAAATACCAGTATGTTTTTACGTTAACTACAAAAATGATAGAAAATTAAACCTTATTTACAGACAATTAAAACTTAAAGTAAATGCCTCGTAGTAAGAAGGGTATTAAACGTAGCCCTGTTAACGAAGTTGATTTAGGTGCTGCAGTAGAAGATGTTTTAAAGAATAAAACAACCGTTTATTCAGCTGCAAAAAAATAAGCATTTCGAAAACCACTTTATTACGACATATTAAAACGTTCAAAGCATCAGGGCTTAACACTTTTACTTATAGAAAAAATAATGATGTCAATAAAGTTTTTAGCGACGAAGAAGAAAAATTACTGGTTGAATATATCCTTAAAACCTCACATCTTCAATACGGTCTTACCTTGAAAGATGTTCGGACCCTAGCTTATCAGTTTGCTAAAACTATAATAAAAAATATGATGAAAAGTGGGAACATGACAAAATGGCTGGTAAGATGTGGCTTCGAAACTTTCGAAAACGATACTCAAGTAAACTAACATTAAGAAAACCGGAAGCTACCAGTCTGGCTCGTTCCACAGCGTTTAATAGAGCAAATGTTGCTCTTGTATTTCAAAATTATAAAGGAGCTTTAGAAAACAATAAAGGTATAACTCCATTTAACATCTGGAATGTAGATAATATCAACCGTGCACGTGCCTCCAAAAATACTGGCGAAAAAGGGGTCGAAACAAGTAGGAAGTATGACTAGTGCAGAAAGAGGTACCAACATCACCATCATAGCAGCTATAAATGCTGGAGGAGGATTTATCCCACCCATGTTAATATTCCCCAGAGTTCATTTGAAGGATTTTATGCTACATGGAGCGCCAACAGGAACAATTGGAGGTGCCAATGCAAGTGGTTGGTCAAATGAAATCCTCTTTCTGCAGTTTTTTAAACACTTCCTAAAATATAGTCGTGCAAGTAAAGAGCATCCAGCTATTTTACTAATGGATAACCACCAGAGTCATATTTCGGTTCCTGTAATTCAACTAGCAAAAGACAATGGTGTAACAATGGTTACGTTTCATCCACATACGAGCCATAAAATGCAGCCCCTGGATCGAAGTGTTTTCGGTCCATTCAAAACTATATTATAATACTGCAATGAATGAAATGATGATAGAACCTGACCATATTGGTAAACCAGTAACGATTTATGACATAGCCAAATTAGTAGGCAAAGCATATCCTTTAGCATTTAAAATAATATCTCAAAAGGTTTTTTCTGGACTAGAACCTCTTAATGAAAATATCTTTGAAGATTATGAATTTATGCCGTCCGATGTGACAGATAGGCCATTAACTCAAGAAAATGGTTCTACTCTGGAATTAATTGTAAAAACCATCTGAGACCTTTGCTCCGATGTTACAAATTCCGAAGACTTCAGACAATCTACCTCTAAAATAGTGAGCCCCGAGTTAATTAGATTCCAAAAGCTGCGCCAAGAAAAGAAGCACGCAAAGAAAGACGTTAAAATCGTGTTTTTAACTGAAACCCCAGAAAAAATACGAATTGAGGAAGAGCACTCTTGTTTCTAAAACGAGAACTTTTAACTCAAAATTAAAGACTGTAAAACGAAAGGTAATGTCATCAAGCAGTTCTGAAAAACACAGTTTTTCCTGTGACAACAGCTCTGATGAAGAAGAGTTTATAGAATCGACGGATAAGAAAATGGTGAAATAGAAAAAGGAGCCTTTATACTTTAAAGAAATTGAAATATTTTGTCGCAAAGTCACTAATATTCAGCATTCTAGTCTAGAAGTGAAATATTTAAAAAAATATCGGAATAGTCAAAAGTTTACACGAAATAATCAATGTCTATATGATTTAGATAAATAAAAGATGTTGTGCTTAAACTTCCTGAGCCAAAATTCTCTGAGGGCTCAACACGTCAAAGAGAAACACTTGTATTTGGCGGCATAGATTTAAGTTCCTACAATGTGGAATAAGTTTTTTTTTGTTGTTTTTAATCCTACTTTTGTTATATTTGATGTTTCAAATATGTATTTAATTTTATAAATAATAGGTATTTTTGTTTCTTGTAATTTTTTTCTTTGATTTTATGATTAAAAGTTTAACAAATTAAATTTTGTTCATTATAACTAAAATGCAACTTTATATCGAATAAAGACCCAGTCCAAGGTTCAACTTATTAAAGGTATAACACTAGTGTTGTAAAATAAACTTTTCACTAATATTGCCAAAAACAATCGAAAATTTATAGATATCGATTCTAATAAAATATATGTTTTAAGGGAAATGCCATTCTATCATTTAAAGCATTTACTTATTTAGTTGCCTTACTAATAAAGCCAGGAAAAAAATATGTTTGAAATTAGGACCTAGGTTAAACACCTTCCCTTACGTCAAACGAGCAGGATAGATTGCGTTCTGTGGGTATTATTACAGAATCTGTTGCTTTGTATCTATTGTGTTTTTATCCTAAATATTTTCAATTATTTTGTGATCATTTGAATAATATAAATTTAACCGCCGTTACAGTAATTGTTAAACGTAGGTTGTTTGTCAAATTCCACTTATATGATAATTATTTGTACGTGTATGGAAAATTATGGCCAACAATGACAATGGCAGACCTCTAACCTTTCAATTGTGTTCAAATTTTCAATCAAATTCTAAGTTAGAAGTAAATTTACTCTCATGACTAAGCATTTCATATTCTAATTCAGTATAAAGAGTAATACATGTTTGTATATGCTTACACTAAAACACGAGGTAGACAAAATTGCATCTATTATAAAAGAGAAGCATATGAATTAAACTTCGTAGTAGAACAAGAAATTGTGTTAGTTGAAATATCCTCTCCTAATCAGTTTCTAAATATACAAGCCAATAATTTGGCCCGCTTGCCTCGAAAATAAGTACCGCCCACCCGAAAATTCTAAACATAAAAATGGAGGTCATCGGCAATAGTAAGTCCGCTTAACTAGTTTGGGCGCAACGAAGAACCAACCAATCGCTATCAAGTTTGGAAAGTATAGTGTGCGTCAACACTATTAAGTTGTGGGATTTTTATTGGTGGGGAAATAATATACAGGTTTTTTTTAACATTACAATTATGTGGTTCAGTATATATTTGCGAATAAAACTATGTTGTGATTTTAATTATACATATTTAAGATTTGCGGTTTTTCTTTCGTCAGAAAAGCTCCATCTTGTTCTATTTTGTTCGTATTGTGTTGAAAAACAATTTCTTGCAAATCTTGTACGGCAAAATTAGTTTTCATTAACGCATTTTTTAAAATTTTTCAAGTGCAATGCTTAAAGCAGTTGCTAATATTATTGTAAATTTTGTAGTCATATTTTTGAGGGCTCAGTTTTTCCTTGTCTAATACAGAAAGTAAACAATAATTTTAGAATTTTGATTTTGGAAAATATTATGCTAAATGGATATAAAAAAAGTGCTTTATTAATTGAGAGAAATTAAGCAAACAAAAATCAAATAATAATAATCTCGAAAATTAAGACATAAACGGTGAAAATTTAGTCCAATTTTTTGGCAGAGTTAGAACAAAATCATTTATTTTTTATTTTAAAATTGACCTGGCACACATATTTATACAAATGTCTTCTACTTATGTAGGGATCAAATTTCGTGCATTAAATTATAAATTTGCCCATATCAATTTGACAATCGCCAATTTGGATTAGAATGTATGAAATTGGAAATTACTTAGTACTAGCTATCCCTTTATGAAATAACGTAGGAAAGACAGCTATAGATTTTTCCAATTTAGTAATAGTAACGCTTTAAATAAACAACAATCAGCTGGCCTCTTAAGTTAACCAAAAACCGCTGGTGCAGTATCGGCATTATATCTTACAATTAGTTAAAGCTAATGCCAATGTTATAGCGTATATAGCGGTATCTAACGCGTTAAGACTGCATGGCCAGCGGGGAGTTTCTCTGTACCTATATACGGCAATAGTATTTTTTTTAATTTTGATGAAGATTTTTAAGAAATTTTAAAATTATGTGATAAAAGCAAATTACAATAGCAACTGTCACCTTACTGTCGAGTTACTGATAGTTCTAATTTGGAAAAAATACAAAAAAAAAAAATCAAAAAGTTTTTGCATTGAAACTAAACTTTTTTTTTGAAGTAGGTACTAGTTCTTCTTACATTTTTTAAATTTCAAATATGTCAGTACCTCGGCAAAATCATGATAGTTGCTACAGTAATTTTCTGTTACCAAAATCTTTTATATTTTTAAGAAATTTTCTTGATATGGCTTCCACGGTCTGAGTCTCTGAAATGAGGGCTTCCGAGTTTTGACCACGTCATAGTAAAGTTCATATATACAATACAAAATAAAACAAAAGTGAAAATTAAAACATATATATATAAATATACAACTTATTTGAACTCGAAGTTTCGCCACTAATGTAAGTGCCTTCTTCAGGAGCAAAACTAGGTGAGGGGCACCAGAAGGTCACAGTAACTCAATGTGTCAACCGCGCTAGAAGGCTGAATATGTCATTGTATATACAGGGTGCGGCTAAAGTATTCCACCAAGTGGAATAACAGGCAAACGCTTAGAAATTTAGATTTGATATTTGGTTGCGTTGAACTGTATATTATAGCCAAGATTTTGACATAAATATCACTTGTTTTGTGCAATTGATGTGGGCAAAACGACGCCATCTTGCTTTTTTTAAATAGGAACAAGGGTTTAACTTTAGAGCAATTGAGAGCTACTTACTCCCAAAATACAAAGACATACATTATAAAGTTGTTTATTGAGAAATAATTTTAAAAAAATCGTGAAAAATTAATAATGAAATAGAAATATAGATAAATAAACAAACTCATAATAAATGTTCAAAATGCTGCCCGTTCACTTCTTGACACATCAATCATTAGACGCTTTTGTAAGACGACTTTATTTGTGCTAAGAAGTGAACGGGCAGCATTTTGAACATAAGGTTAAGGTTATTAACAAAATATGTAATCCAGGAGTAGAAGCAAATACTAGCATTTAGTATCCAATTGCTTATCTAAATAATTTATGCAAAATAATAATATAAAATAATAAAAATTCATTTTCTAACTTCAAAACAAAAATAAAAAAGACGATCAAAGTAATGCCGTCTATAAATTAGATCGCAAAGACTACAAAAATCGGACAAACATAACAATATTCAAAAAAGTTCGTTTATAACCACTAACTGCTTCTCATAACACAACCGCTGCAATTGCAGTGCCTAGATATTCTGAACATAGGCTGCATAATTTTAATTTTCCGGAGTCGTTAAACAGATTTGTTACAGCTTACAATTAGTAGAGATAAATTGTAGAAGATATAGAATTAGGTTAAATCTAATTCTGCTTTAATATTAGATATTATATAAACATATATTTACTGCTATTATTGATAAATCTGTATGTCAATGATGTCTCTGCTTGTAAATATTATTATTCATTGTCTTCCGATGGCAAAGTTTCCAAACGAAAACATATTTCAATTAATTTGAAATAAATTGGTTTTTAGTTGATTGTTATTTTATTAAATAAAGATCATAATATATCGTAGTTGGAATGATCCAGTACATTTTTGGACATTTTGTAGAATTTGTAGAACGGATTCACATGGATCTTCATTCATTAAATCTTTTATTTTTCGCTTTCGGAGATTCTTCAACAATGCATCACAGAATTTATAATAAATTCCGAATGGACTGATAACAAAGATGCAATAACTATATCCCCTAATCCAATTCGAAATTCTTTTAAGGAGCCATTTCTTACGTTTTGAAATTTTGTAAACAATGAATGAAAATAAAAATATCTCAATTATTGAAAAATTAATCGACCAAAAGTTTCAAATATGAAGAAACGTATTTTCGAAAACAAAAGAATGGTGGGAAGAGCACCCCACAGCTGGCTTTTTAAAATTCGCCTATTTTTATTGACATTATGTAACGATTTACTTCAATTCTTTGCAATAAACTCAATAAACTAGTTATTATTCAGTTTATTCGAGCTGATCATAAAAAAATTAATTTTGGATGCAATCAACATTTTGGCATGATTTTCTTGTCATTTTTTATAATAAATCTGTTAAAATGAAACCTTAATTTTCTTGAATGTCAAAATTTGGAAAATTTGGTCTCAAGTCTACGAGCGGAATACGAGGGTAGTTGACCAACATAGAAGCAAATAACCGAGAAGAACAAAATAAATGATTTTTCAACATAATTTCCAAAAAGGTTAATGCATTTCGTGTACCTATTTTTACGTGTCAAGATTGCCTAAGAAATCATTTTCGATCTTGTTCCATTGACCACTCATTTGCCGTCGTGATCACTCACTTCATCGTCTGAAAAATAGTTTCCCAGAAAATGTTCTTTTTGTGTTGGGAATAGGTCGCCAAAATTAGGGGCCTTGTTTAAAAATTTTAGAATTGTGAATGGCAGGCATTGAAAGACAGACATGTAGAATTATGAGTTATTAAAAGAATTTTTTTTGGACTTTCAGTTGTATTTTAACAGTTTCGTATAGACGTCGACGTGTGGTGGTTGTTTAGTTGAGATTGAAATCTTTTCATCTACTGTTATAGATCTGTTTTGGCATCGTGAGTGGTAGTCAAATTAATGCAATATTTTTGTAAAACTTGGGTTGTGGAAGCGCAAGTACACCTTCTTACAAGCGGAGTTTGTAACAAAAAATTTGTTGGACTTCTTCAAACTATTTCAATGAAAGATATCAAAACTGTAGATTCTTCTGATACCAAAAATATATATAAAATAATATATTATAAACTTGAATAAAAAAATTTAAAACAATTAATTTTATCTAAATATTTAAATAATCATCTATAAATAATAAACCTGTTGCTATACGGTTAAAAAAAAACAAATGTTCTAACTAATCAACTTTCACGTTTTAATACCGTGTTATTACGGCGTTATTTTTGAATAATATAACAATACATTATAATTTGAATGTAAACAACACAGCACCTATCTGCACAATACTTAAATTACCTTAAAATTGAAATACGTATTTCTCATTGTTCGCCGCTGAAATCTATTTCACATTGTCGACCGTCGACTGTTTCTTTCTAATTATTAACATTTGAAAAATATTCGAATCGAAATTGCAACGTTCGCGGCCGTTACGACTGTAACAGTCGTCGCTTGAAAATTCGTAACCTTGGCTTTAATTGCAAAATTACGTCAATCTGATGAATCACTGATGCGATAGCATTTTAAAATTTAATGGTTAAATTTTGCCGTTGTGCCGTTCTCGAGGTCATGCCAACGCTATTCCGCGATGGTGGTTGTATGCTAGTCATGCTCTTCTCTTTGATAAATTATTGAAAATCTTCGCGATTGTATAGTCCTTGGTTCTATTGTATTTCGCTAACGTATAGAATTTATTCTATTTATTGTATTAATTACGAATAGTAGGTACTGCATAGATATTAAAACTGTGATAAAATAGCTGCAGGTTTTTTAATATAGCTTTTTTAAATGAAATCTTTGATTCTTTATGTTTTATTTTCGCAATTTTCTTTCTTTAGTCAAATTTGTCAGTATTAGTAGTACGGAATAATAGATAGATCAAGATCTTTCTTAAAATATACCAATTTTTTCATTACCGAATAATCTAACCACAATATTTAAAAAAAAGTAAAATTATTACCCTGAATTGTAAACCTCCTGGAGTTAACCTCAAATTGAATTATGTATACTCAGAAAGGATAATAAGGTCCACAGAACATTGGGTGGGCCTGTTTATCCTTTCGCTTATGTTTATACCTTTCTACAGAATTACGGTTGAAAAATGTGATGGTGTGATGGTTTATTGGACCCAGTACATGACGGAGGAAACCCAATAATTGTTAAAGCGATGTGCTACTCCAAGAATCGCATTACGAAACCACATAAGAACAGGAACTGTTGGTACGACGACCAAAGCCTTTCACAGAACAACAAGAGGATGACTTGCTTAAGAAAATTATTAAATTCTCTGAAGTAGCCGTCCGCTTGACATCTAGAGTGCTTAGAAGAAGCGTCTATAAATATTTTGAAAATGAAGGTATTCATAATTGTTTCAATACAACAAAAGAAATTACAGGTGATGATTGGTACAAAGACTTTATGGGGTGCTTATGCTTATCCCGAAGAAAAGGACAGGCCAAGAATCCTGCTTAGTCCTGAACTTATTCCTTATATATGTAGTGTATCATTTGCTATTGGGGCTAAAGAGATCAACAGTACAATCTTATAAATGGTTAGATAGTGTGACAGCAAGTCTACTGAACACTTTTGCACACTCACAAACTACACAGCAAGAATTGCTGCGGTAGCTATACAAACAATACAGCTTAAGAAGCCGTGGAAACTAGCACCCACCATAGACGAAAACGAATGGAATCTAGATGATATATTTTCTTTACTCCTATTAACAAAACGTTTGAATAAACAAGCTACTCCCTTTATATCAAATTTTTCTCAAATTTTTAGAAGAAGGGGAAGCATTAACCTATGAAGTGCAGAAAGTAACCAGAAACATTTTTGCTTTTCCGAATATAGCATTGCAATATCTTACGAAAAAGCTAGATCAGTTCCAAAGTATAAACTTGGTTTTGCATTATTTTAGATGAGTAAGTCATGGATGCACGAACAATATTTTGGGCTTACCAAAGGCGTTACAGAAGTACGGCAATTAGGACATAGACCTTACTTGATATACTGTTTAAAGGTCGAATGCAGAATTTCTAATTCCATGTTATTTTTACGAGAATCGCATTGTTTCTGTTGATGTTTACTAACGAAATTAAAGCCAAGATGTGCAAATTTTCCAATAAAGATATTTATTTATCATATTTAATTGATTTATATGTTTATTTTTAAAGTTAATGAGCTTTAATGCTAATTGGAACTTTAATTATATGCTACTTTGGAGAGTCTTCTTTTTAACTTTTCTTTTAGATTGCGATTCAAAGCAAAATGAAATCAACGGCCAATAAATAGTCAGCAAGCATCACGCTTTTCCATCTGGCTCCATAGCGCTTCTCGAAGGTGGAAACATTTTGATGAACATTTTTCTTCTGACTAGTCAGTAAAATTGCCAAAATTTGGGGGAAAACACAGGCACAAATGCAAAAAAGTGTATTTTGAACCTTAATGTTTGGTAATTTCTCAACAGTTCACTAACAATTTTCTCGCAATTTTCAGATTTGCTATTGCTTAAGAAATTATATATCGCGTCATTAAAGCTATACCAATTTGATTTTCTGGTAACACATCCACCTGGGGTCTTATAAAAGTTCCCTCAGTAAATTTAGCATTAGTTGTGTTAGGACACTTTTGGTTAAGGTATTGAAATCCTGCTCCCTCTTAATAAATTGCTTTGACAAAATTCTTCATTAGATAGATGGTTAAATGCGTTGTTGTTTAGTCTACTGCTCAGTGTAATCATGATTCATAAATTTAAGCAATAACCTTCTTTTTTTAGTTACACCAAATTACATAAAACTTTAATCTGTCTGATATAAAAATGTAATCTGTCACATCATATATCAAGTTGCTGTTGCTGGTATTCTGCTTACGAAGGCGACCAGTGCACAAGCTATAATATTTAGTTTTCTGAAAAACGAAAATTACAAAGTATTGATTTCTGTAGAATTCTTTTGTACAAGCCCAAGCACTTTGTACCCGTATTTCCACAATTTTAGTATATGCAGCTCAAATAAACAATATCAAATACCATTCCACCAGGTCCTTAACGATATTTTTATTTATTAACTAAGTACCCGGAATATCATAACTGCATGAAGTTTGCTTAAATTTAACCTTCTATACAATTAAGCATTTAATAGGCGACTAAATAAATAGTTGCTGGTGAAATATCTGTTGAGGCAACTGAATGCAATATTGAGTTAAAACTTTATCACAATCAGGCGAACTAACGTCTGTAAAGTGAAGGATAAATTATTTGTAACAAAAAATCTTGTATAGTCTAAATAATGATTTTTTTTCATTTTTAATACAACTTTAAATTTTGAGGTCAATAATTTCAGTCAAATTTAATTTATAAATGCTAATACTCATGGATACTGCGTCTTTCCTTGGCTTTCGCATATACTAAAACGACGGTAAGGATTATGTACACACTTAGAAACTAGGTCACGCAGATTTTGCGCTACCCCTAGCTGTGTTAGCAAATATATTTCACCCTACATCACGTGCTTTGAGGAATATCCGTACCAATATGTCATCCGCAAAAAAAAACGATACTCGCTTACTTAGAATAGAAGCGAAAAATAATTCATATCACTTAATCAAGACGGAACAGCAGCAACAACACCCTCTACCGGCGGCCGAGAATAATATTCTATCTTCTTTAGGTGAAGTGAAGAACATTTGAGTGGCGTGCAATTAACCGGAGCTGCAACGTTTTGGTGCATTTAGCGAGAAAAAGAGATGGTGGGTGAGCCGGGGGTGGTGGAACGCGGGCGGGGGGTAGGTGCCGGCAGTTACGGCAACGGTAAAGGGGATGGTAGTGGTGGCTGAGGCGGTGGTGAAGCGAAGCGCGAGGAGGAAGCGGCTTAGGGATCAAAAAATACGATCAATAGCGCTCTCCAACTTCTTACACCCCCTTCAATTGCAACGATGCGCTGTCAAAACTATCCCCCTGAGAGCGAACGACGTGCACGCCGTAGCAAGCAAAAAAAAACACGAACGCAACTGGAAGAGAAAATACCACGCATACACGTGAATGTGACGTGCCACGGATATGCATTCGTATTAAGGTTCTGTGTATGTTAAGGATATGCGTTAGGAATACTTTTTATTTTCCAGACTGTGACATACTTTAGGGTTTTTGTTTTCGTGCTTGGTTAAATTTTATAGTAGGTAGTCGGTCAACATAGTTTAGGAAGAGGAGAAAAACTAGTTCCAGCACATACTTTTTCATAAACTTTAAAGTATCGGAATTGTATACTGACGAATATATTTTATTATATTGACATGAATATTGGTTTAGAGTACATTGCACCACGAAATTTTCACCAAATTCTATTATTTCCGCGTTAACTTAAATAAAATATAAGAATAAAGCTCATGATTTAATTACGATAGATTCAAGAGCGGAAAGCAAAGTAGAAAAAGGCAACCGCAGCAAAGTAAAATAAAGAGAGAAAGAAAGTGACGGCCTTTATGTAAAGTTTGGAAAAAAATTCATTCTGAAGGAAGATGTGACGAAGAATTCAATGCAAGAATTAACATATAGAGTATGTCCCTCGATCAACGAAGGAATGCAACGCAAGAAGACTGAAAAGTTTTGTGATGATATTTAATCTATTGACGATCAGTTATTTTGGTCTGAAAATAATCCCGATTGCATCATAAATTCTAAACAGCAATACTTTACTACTTGTCTGGTGTGCCATTTCATATTAATCGAGGGAAGGCTTATCGACCATAATTATTTAAATATTTTCAATCAAACTCCCGTATGGTATGTTGTGTCGTTGTTTTTTTTTGTAAAAGTTATTCGATTTTGAATTAATAAATTATCATTCTAAAAAACTTTTCTTAATAACATTTGCTCGTATCCTCTACAGAGCATACATTTTATTGGTGGAAGAAATTACCCCAGAAAGAATCCCAGAAGATGAAATTTTAGTTCCTAATTTTTCAGCCTTTTTGTCCTATTTACGCGTCGATCCGGGAACGCACTGAAAATTTGCTTACGGAGCAGCTTGTTAGTGATGTATTTTGATGTCATTTTACATTTTCTGAACTTAAATAGCGATTCGGAAAAACAAGCATGACATCAAGGCGAAAATTAATCTTCTTTGGATATTTTGAGTAACTTGTAATGTAAACTTTCGTCTCCTCGTAGCCATGCAGTTTTGAAATGCCACGTCAGTAAACTACAATTAGTAAAAAGTCTTCTTATTATTGAAACACTATTAATATAAAGGTTTTACCATAAATAGTATGGAAATTGGATATTATTTTGTAACAATAGTTTAATATCTAGAATCTATTATATTCGTTTGATAATGGATCATTTCTAAAACACTAAACAGGTGTTTTTTTTGCTCACTGTACTGCCTTATCAAATATATTTCGAGGTAGAGAGTTGGAGCAATTTTTCTCCACTGAATTTTTCTCCACTAAGTACTAGGCTAACATTATGCTCCTATAAATTATCCTTAAAGTTCAAGATGTGTAATTAGGTCTTCATTAGTTTACTGGTAGAAGTGTTCCTTACATCAAACCGTATCATTGTGAATGCATATACAGGTATTTGAAAAATAGCGGCCAATTGCCTAATCTTCAGCTTTGTTTACATAGTAATCTTTTTACTAATGTTCAGATGATTCCAATTCAAAAAATCGAGAAAAAGCTCTGACTTGTTTACATGTATTTAATTAATGTGTTTGCAACTTCTTCATTCATTTAATCGTCTTTCATCTTTCATTTCTTCATCAAGTTTTGAGTATAAACCTAGAGACAGTTAGTTTATAGCCATATTATCCTTTAGTTCTCTTTTTTCTATTACAACTATGCATGCAATTCTAATCCATGATAAAGAAAGATACGAATACTAGAACTGACTAGTGTTAGTTTACAGTTATTAGTTTCATCTCTAAATTTTTGTTTCCTTCAAGGTTGTTTTCATTAAGATATTGTGTCTTGTATATAAAATGTCTAAGCTTGAAACTGTAAATGTTGAGACCTTTATTATGAAGCGGCTGCTATAGCCAGCAAACAGCCCCTTTGTATGTTACTTATTGAGACAGTAACTAATAAAATAATTAACTAATAAAGTAATTAATACATAAACAAGACAGTCTAGCTCTCTCGATATGAATACCTGTACATTGGACTAGTACCTCAGCAGGATCTTGAAAGCAAATTATTAAAGCTTGTCGGCCTGTCTCTTTTTCATGCGTTATATAACTAAAATTATCACTGAGTTCTACTTATAATTTCACGTGATCTTAAATATGTTGTTGTTTATTGAACAAGTAGTCAACATGTTTTTGCTTTAACGTTCTCTTTCTTTTGTTTTACAACTTTCCAATCAATTTACAGACGGGTTTGGATCATACAAAAGGTGTACTCAACACATTTTTAGCCAACTTGTTGGCTTTCTGGTTGCCCTTTATACTCAAATGCTCAGTAGTTCAGATTAGTTCACCAATTTCCATAGCCAGGAGCCAACGAGAGCTGAATACCGAGTATTATGGAATATGTCGTATAGATGTACACACTAGTATTCGTATCTTTCTTTATCATGGATTAGAATTGTATGCATAGTTGTAATAGAAAAAAGAGAACCAAAGGATAATATCATGGCTATAGTGGAGTTTGTGTGGGATGAATTACATATATACACATGGATGGTAGGTTTTCATATTGTACAAAATATTTCCTTTAATTATTTACCATCCATGGGCTTAAGAATGATCATTACATCCCTTTGGTGGTTTTGTATCTTACGGGATAAACGCAGTGAAACGTATGGCAAGTTATTTGCAATGCAGACTTCACAAATTTTCGAACGGTATTCCTTACGATTTTAACCTATCGAGGTGTTCATAGATTTTGAAACTGCTATTCATGTGGCAGTGCGTAATACATGGTCAGCAACAAAAGTAAATGGATGCCGCTTTCATTTATATCAAGCATGGTACCGCAAAATTCAAAGTTTGGGACTAAGTAGTGGGTTCAAAAACAAAGATTCTCAAATAGGAAGATGGTTGAAACATACTTTCGATTTAACATATTTAAGCCCTGACGAAGTTGGTAATGGTTTTGCATTTGATTTGTACTGAAGATTTATTAGGTATATATTTAAAGAAACTTCTTGGTCAATCGACTGGTTGATGAGATATTAAAACAAATATGTAAAAAAAACAATACTACATAACGGCACAGTGACAAGATTTAAACTATATGTTGGTAATATAGTTTTGACATACTATTCAACATATATGTTGTAATTGTTGTATTTCCTAATATTGTATGTTTCCTATTTGTTTTAATATTTCATCAACCAGCCGATTGACCAAGAAGTTTCTATTATATGAAATCACATATAAAAACTCCGAAATAAATTTATTAGGTATATTTCATACTATTCAACATATAACAATATTTCCTAATTTTTCAATGTTATTATATATTAGTGTACCTAGTCTTTTTTATGTATGAGGGAGCGTTTTTATATTCGCGGAATGATCGGGTTGTAGGGCGTGATTGGGGGCGTGGCCTGTGCAGCGACTCATAATTAGTATAAATACGAAGTTTCATTGTTATTAGAGAGTTAGTCTTTGAGCTATCTTCAACCAAGTAACATAATCAGGAGTGAAAAGTGAAATATGGAAAAAATCGAATATCGTGCCGTTATAAAGTTCCTTACCAGGCAAGAAAAATCAGTCGTGACCATAATGAATGAGATGTCATTGGTTTACGGCGACTCTTGTCCAGGAAAAAGCATGGTGTACAAGTGGCATAGTTTTATTTAAACAAGGAAGGGAATCCCTTGAAGACGACCCGAGGCCGGGCAGGAACATTGAGGTGACCACGCCAGCACTTATCCAAAAAGTTGAAAAAATTGTACTCGAAGATGCTCGACTAAAGAAGAAACAACTCGCAGAAATGGTTGGAGTATCCGATACAACAATTTTTAAAATCCTATACGATCATCTCGGCATGTCTAAGGTCAGCGCAAGATGGGTGCCGAGAATGCTCACGCCGCCGCAAAAACAACAGCGCGTAGAGTGATCGCGTGCATTTTTGGACCTCTGTAATGAAGACAAGGATGGTGTATTGAGTCGAATTGTTAATGGAGACGAAACTTGGGTTCATCATTATGAACCTGAGTCCAAACAAGACTCCATGCAGTGGCATAAAAAGGGTACAGCACCTCCCAAGAAATTTAAAGTGTCACAATCAGCTGGGAAACTCATGGCAACGGTATTTTGGGACTCGGAAGGAATATTGTTGATTGATTATAAAGATAAAGATGTTTCTATAACCGGAGAATATTACGCTTCAATATTAGAGCGACTAAAAGAAGCCATTAAAGAGAAAAGACGGGGAAAATTGACGAAAGGTGTGTTGTTTTTGCACGACAACGCGCCCGTCTACAAGAGCCGCGTTGCGTTAGCTGCCCTGCATAAGGTGGGCTTCGAAATTGTGAATCACCCACCCTACAGCCAAGACCTGGCCCCGAGTGATTATTACCTGTTTCCGAAAATGAAAAAAGAGCTGCGGGGTAAAAAATTTACTGCCGATGATGAAGTCAAGGAGGCAGTTTCGGCGTATTTTGCAGATAAAGAGAAATCATTTTTTTATGAGGGTATAAATAAATTAATTGAAAGATGTGAAAAATGTATCCGTCTTGCAGGTGAATATATTGAAAAAGAAAAATAATTTGGTTTTTTTATTTCCACCCATTATCCCCCATTCCGCGAATATAAAAACGCTCCCTCGTATGTACATATGTATAATTAATATATGTATTTTTTGACCTTTATGTACTTATCTTTTAATTCCTGATTTATTTTCACTTAGAGGTCATTAAAACAATAAATAATTAAATACCAATTTATTCCATAACATATAATAATATGTTTTCGTTAAATAACATATGTATAATGTAGAATATTTTTTTCATTTTCGTTAAAGCTATGTATATAAATTTACAAATTAGTGTATTGTAAGACAAATCTTAATAAATACGTGGAGCAATTAGTACTTATTGCGTTACCATTGCCTTCACTATAAATATTTTTGTTGATGCCTACTTTTCCTATAGCATTAACGCAGATCTGCTTCATTGGTGCCCAATTCGCCTATGAGATTAAAACTTCGGGTACGTTGGTGCCCACTTCGCCTGTGACCAAGACTTACCTGCTAGCGGTGGAATATAGGACTTTATTAAACCCTACTTTTATACCTACGATGGTCAGTTTTTCTACATTATTTCAGATGCGTATTAGTTTAGTTATTGTTAGTCTTCCAGACTTTTATTAGAGACAATTTTTAATGTATATTATAACAACATATTTATTTGAATATTAAAATAATACTCATTTTATTGAGTAATACGCGTTTATTGATGGACAAATCTCACAGAGAATCCGTCCCAACAAGGATCCTTTATACGTAGTGGTAGCAGGTAAATGTCTTGTATATATAAATGTGTTAGTGCTAATGAACTGGAAAAAGCTGAAAACTAAATAGGTGCATAATTTATCAATAAAATCGTATCGGTATCTTTGTATAAAAATTGGAATGTCATTCAAACTTAGACGTCAAAAATTGTCTACTAACTGTAACACTGACCCAGTTTAAAAAGTGACAACGTCGATTTGAAATATTAATAGCTATACAAACAACGACTTTAATGCGATACTATTGATGCCTATATTTGATAATCAACCATTTCTTCTAATCCAACAAGGTTGAAGCAATTTAAATTCATTTTTAATATGTTTCTGCTCAATCGTTTCATATATGCTGCATGTTGCTATCCAACTAAAAAAAACACCACAGAAAAAAAAGCTTCTCATTTTGCTCGAAGAATATTTTCGGTTGACTCGGTAAACACACGAACAGCAAACGGCGAAGTACTAGGGATCGTTGTTTCACCCCACATCCAAATTAAAGAGCGGGGGTGTCTATGTCCCGATAAGGTACACGAGCACAGAGGGTGAATTTCCAAATATTTACCTTACATTCTAAAAATATTACTTTTTTTCGCTAAGAAGGGCAACGCCGGCATTCGACTGTATTGATTATCCAACACAAACAGCGTCCTTCAACTGATTGCCTTAATTTCTTTTATTTTCGTTATGATGGCGGCATCCCAGTAAATGATGTTTTCAATCTAGATTAAGTCGTAACCGAATTCCTTGTATTTCTTTATGTTCCAGGAATGAAAACATATTTTGATATCGATATTATTAATTGGATGTATAAATGTTAAGCACTATTTCAATGTAGTCGCTGCAATAAATATATTTGCATTTGAAATCTTCTACAGCTTCACAATTTCGAATATACAGTCTGAGTGATCAAAATGTAGTCCAAGATTTCAAGATATAAAATGATTTTGACCATTAATCTAATCCAGAATAATTTCATATCGTAGATCATATGAAGTCAACACTGTTTCCTTGTACTTACGTTACATACATCTGCTTCTTTGTATAATCTTCAATGTTTAAATTCTGAATGTTCAGAATATTTAAAACTCAATAATTTATATCAAGGATAAATTTACATTTGGTATTTTTTTCGTGGATATTTATAATGATTCATTCTTTTCTCAGAGATCCGATGATTTAACTGTTAGTATAAAAAACATATACTGATGCATTTTTATTCTATACTATTACGCAAGCGAAATATTAGATTCCTATATTGCACCAGACATGTCGAATGGATTACACAAATGTCACTTGTGGATTTTAAATCTGCGTGCGTCTACGTTTGAACATAAAAACTAGATTAACGCCGACGCTTTATGGCTTTTTTGCAAACAAATAACTTTAGTAAAAACACCATAAAATACGTTTTATTAGCGTAAACGTGTACAGCAGCGGACAAAAGTATGCAAATTACGATTAAAAAAGCAACTCATAATATATATTGCATTAAAATTATGTAAAACTGACGGAAATTTGGAGTAAGTATTTTGCTGAAATTGAAGCCTTAAGCTTTATAGTTATTCACTACGCGTTACTTTCCGAGTTACTTGACTTGAAATAAACTTGACATTCTCCGAATTGTCTACATTACGTGCCTACTTTAAAAGTTACAAGTTTTTCGGAAAGTGCAAGTCAGAAGAACGAGTAGTTTTTAAAAATGGAGGAAAATAATGATACGGCAGCTTTAGCAGCTTTTATAACATTAAGGATCTTTTACTCAAAAATAGAAAAAGGAAATGTAGACGCAAAAGATGGTGGGTAACACCTTTAAATAAGATTTACTTGCACAATTTTGACTACAAACATTGTAAACGAGAACTAACTTGCAACTACTCGCACTAACGAATGCCGCGTAGTGTAGCGCGATCATAACAAGTATCGCAATAATCTACTTGCCGCCTTTGACTTGGGAACGTTTTCCGACACACGACGGGAAGTACAAGTACTTCGGCGAGTCTGTGCAAAGTTTCATACACACTTTCTTGCTAAATTGTCAAGTAATTGGCAAGTATCGAGTAGTGAGTGCCCGGCTTTAGCATTTATAGTTATTCGAGTAAAAATTTGCACTTAAAGAATGATTTAGGATACGTGGTGCCGAGACAAATTTATACCACGGAGAGGGTTTGGTTAAATATCTGCAGATGCATGTTACATGCAATCATTCATAATACAGGGTAGGGAACGAGCTCCGTTGTCCCTGGTTAAGAGCGAATGCGTTTATATAACATGCATATAAAGATATTTAACCAAACGTTATCCGAGGCACCTCTCAGTTCTGGTACGGCTTTACGTGAATGTTGCTGTTAAGAATCCATGTGCCTTAGCTGAAATGGTTTAGACATGCTTGGTAGTCATTTGTACATACATACTTGGTGTATCTCAGAAGTACTAAAACGCTGGATTGGCCGCAATAATTTCACATTTAGCGGTGGTCGGTTTTCGCTAAAAAACATTCTGGATGACAGTTATTATCTTGGCGCACAAGGTTTCATTGTTTCCGTTAGATGTATTTAACATGTTGCAATTTTTAAAGTAGCTTTCGGTTAATGGATATAAGAACCAATATGATCCTCGGTCAGTATCCAAAATTTATCTTTATATTGCATTTTTGTAGATTTGCAATACCAGGTGTTGTCAAAAAATGGCAACATGCTATGCCCTTTCAGAGATAGAAGTTTTACGAGTTGATAAAGAAACGCCACCACACATCACTAAGGTAATTTTAACTAACTCATACATAATTTCTTGAACATTTAAAGTTGGTTTTGTGAATTGGAAGTTTTGATGAAGAGAAGGACTGGATTGGCCATCATCAATATCAAGGTTTCAAAGTGATTAATTATTATTTATCAAATAATTCTCACTGACAGCTACTTGAAAATATGTGTTAAGATTTTCAAATTGTCAAATGACATTGACGAAACTACCCACATGAACATTTTTCTCGAAACGATCTAGTGAACTCCCAATACAGCAAAATACTAGACAATGAGTCCAACGTACTGCGAGAATTTGATAATATTGCCAATCCCTCTATTTGTCATGCGTCTGCATAATTTAATGTACCCCGAATAGGAGTTTGGAGAACAATAAAATATCATTTAATCCATTTCTCGAATGCGGCAACATTTACAAGGAATGAATTAATGAATACAAATAGGGGATGGGGTTTTGAAAATTCGCATGATAAAACGAGTGTTAAATTATAAACATAAGCTTTCAAGTAATGTTTGGTATGGAATTCTTGATAGAATACTCTTTAATCGAAGGATTATTTGGGAAAATTGCTAAATGATGTATCTGTCTCTGCCGATTCGACTAGTCATATCATCGTATACGATGGTGCTTCGGCAGACTTTGCGTTATGTAAAAGACAACTTTTGAATCAATGGTTTGAAGGACGTGTATTTCTCTTAAAAGTCCGCCCAGTAAACACAATCAGAAACAGTTGTAGGTCTTAGGAGACACGTTTTTCAAGCAGCAGTTTGAATTTATTTTGAAGTTGAATTTGATGAGACCTTTTAATTGTATTTAGTGTATAGAATCCGTACACAAAGGTACCACCCCACGTGGTATACCAACGCATTGTAGTGTCGAAGCACCTTGCTTTCAAAATTTCACTTAACGCTTAACATACATTTTTTCGAGGAACTAGACCAAGTTGTAACTCAGTAAAGACCCAGGATCTTAACATATCAATATTGGCAAAAGGTACAAGACGCTCCCATTGGGATAAACAATTGAATTTTCAAGCAATTGTGTGCTAATCTCTCCCAATTGTTAGAATTAGTTTATTTGTTATTGTAAAGGCCGCAATAGCTTTGATTATTTCCGACTACTAGTTTGGAATAATTCTTCCAGGACAATCTGTACAACGTCTTCATTCAAGATCCGTGGTCGGTCTGCACCTTTTTTAATCTCTGAAGCTCATATCTATCTCAAAAAAGCGTTTGGACCAATCTGATACTATTCACTCCTTTATGTTCTCGCCTTCGTATACATAAATCTCTTTAACTGATTCAACCACTACAAAATGAGAGCTTTCACTATTTAGCGATATCTGGGGAAGATGATGCAGTGAAAGCATAATTTCTTCCTAAATAGCTGAAGTTAGGATTAATCTAATTAACTTCCAGATGTCCCAGAATCGATATGTTGCACTAAATATGCCACCAAGAATGCTTAACTAATTTCAAGGTCCCAACGAGCTATTGAATATTCTAATGTAATTGGAAATGCTATAATAAATATATCTTTACGTTGGATGAAAAAAATAAATAAACGATAGAATTTATAAATGTCATTTTTACCTGTTAAACTTTCTATCTATACTCCGCATATATAACTAGTATTGGATGTATGAATACTGAATTATTGTTAACGACAGTGATATCAAACGATTGCAAAAAAATATATCTGTTCTATACGTGAGCCTAACTTCTAGCAAATATACAAAGTGCTCTAAAGCACGTGAACCAAATTTTTTAATTAATATCATGTCAAAAGCAAGTCACTAGATACGTACATCAATTTTTTTTTACCTTTACATGTTTTTCTTTTTGATTATAAACAAAATAGGGAAATTTTTCCAGTACCTATAAACCATATCATGTACAAAAGGATCGTCTAACAATCGCGTGCATGTGAAATTATAAAGGCCACAAATGTGTACCCTGCGGTCATTTCAACCTACAATACGATAAAAACACAACAATAACGAAAAAAGTACATTTTTATAAAATTGACGTATGTATGTATGTAGTGTACTCTATAGAGCCGTGCTGTCAGGTTTAGAAGATACACGAAAAGATATTGTAAAAACATGGTAGTCTGTATAGCTCGTACACATATGTTTATGTTAGGTTGAATGTCCGTCGTTTTTTCGCAACGTGACACGCACTTCCGATAGAAAATCGGTTTTGACAGTTTTATTTAATACAAAATGGCTTAGTGTGTATTTGCGTATACCTGTACGCAATAATAATGGAAAATTAAAATGATGCAGGAGTAATTTGTAATCTAGGATGTTAGGTATTAGTAATTTTATATTTTGAAACAAATACTTCCATTATATGTGTCTTAATTTTTAGAACTCGTAGATTCCCAACATCAGGACAAAGTATAATTTTAAATTATATATGAAACACATTAAAGTAAAATTCCCAGTTCTTAGTAATCGATCAGTTATTAACACTTACATAGATGAGTCATTTAATTTTTAAATTGCAAAAAATAAATAACGGCTGTGATACATTTTGCGCCTATTTTTAATAATTCTTCAATGATTTTTGGGGTGTTTTAGTTTATCTGATGTGTGTCTTGTATCCTTCTGCATATGGTGGGTCGTTTTGTTCGACATATTTAAATAAATTTTCATCTATAGCTCAATGAATATCTTTAAGTATTTTTTGGGGATTATTTGCATGTTCAAAATATTAAAATTGATCACTATCTGACGATGCAACGTCTACGGTGGATAATGCAATTAGAGTTGTCGATAATAATGTACCAAGATAATTAGAAAAAATATGGACACAGTAAATAGAGGGCAAGTAACAGAATTTTAACAAAATTTTTAGAGAGAAACAGAGGAGCGTCGAAATACTTCTGACACTAATCATGATAAATTTATTGAGTTTGAACTAAACAACTTGGAGTTGGACTTGAACCACAAGTAGAATTAATTGGGACGCGGTTGTAGCAATAGAATCTAGGTGGCAGACATGAAAATCTTGTTGGTTTCTAGAGTATATCCTGCAATGATATTTAAAGTTGTCGATAGATATCATGACCCTAGTTCTTGGAGATTATTCATACATTTGTTAGAGCCCAACCTGAAAGCAGTGTTGTTATTTAATGAAAGTTTTCTCCCTTGCATTCCAATAGCTGCAGGTGATTAACACATGAAACTTGTTATTAGAATAGATAAAGTACGAAGACTGGTCCTGGAATATGTGTGCAGCTTTCAAGGCTATTGAAATTATATTGCTGCTTGTTATGCGTTTGAGAGCAATGGCCATTATAGTAAGCACAAATGGTAAAACTTGTACATCAGATTTTAATCCAAAAAAAACTTTATTAAGGTAGTCGAGCAAGGATTCTTGATTCATTCAAATAGCTTCGAAATTCCTAATAGGCAAGCTGAACGCTTCCACCAACACATTTCAGGAGTAGAAAACGCCACCTAGCCAAATGGAAACTTGTAATGCTGTAGGACGTTAAGAAAGGATGTCATGGATGTTGTTTGTAGAAGCCATTTCTGCACACAAAAGAGATGAAAGCACAAATAAATGAAAATGTCAACGAAGCAGCCATAATAAAGGTAATGCTTGATATGCACTCGCAATGCGTGGGAATACCTTTAACCAAAGTGCATAATAAGCAGAAACTGATAGCAATGCTTTTTAATGAATTAGCAACATCACAAGAACTATTAAAAGACAATGAGGTTAAGGTTTGTTAAAAGGAGGCAGTAGTTCGAGGCAACAAACTGAGGATCTATAAGAAAGTAGCAGTGTAGATCTGTTAAAATGCGATACTATGTGCCTACTAAAAGTTAGTCATGTGGGCTTGTTAGAAGAAAAACGCAATAAGTTAGTAGGGCCTGCCAGAAGGCAATAAAGTGATGGCCTCTTACTAGGCAATTATAAGTGGCTTGCACACTTGACAGCAGTTCGGCAACCGTTAACTCCGTGCTTCCTTTCTGAGTTTGGTTTTCTTTGTTTTCCAAATTCCACGGCAAATGCGGAAAGGTAACATCTTATCGGTCTAAGTAATAATAACTCATGGCCTTGGCGCAAGCTTTGGGGGATGCTAGGCAATTATATGGACCTGTTACTTAACTCCCGAGTTTTTCGTTTGTCTATTCTATTCCATAAAATTGGTTAACTAAACCCTTTGAAGCCGGATTTATTTTGCATTTAATTTTTTAGTTTCTATTTAATATTTTACTTAAATATTGACAATAAACACAAGAAATGTTGATTTTATAAATGTAGGTTATGCCCTTCATGCGACAAGGTCCGGAACACATGCGTCCCACTAGGCACCTTGTGTGGGATACATAAAACCCAATAGACGAGAAAAACCTATCAAATGTCAATACTACATTTGTCCATTTGATTGTGCCTGACAGTTTGAGAACAACTCTTTCGCCAAGTCTCCCTTCATAGACATCCAATTCTTTGCCAGTATAAATATTTAGATCATAAACATATCCTGTGAGTGAATCTGAGCGTACCCAAAGCTTTATGCCTCTTTTGATTGGTTTTGTTGGTAAGATTTGCTTGAGCGAAGATCATCCTTCGAATTTCGTCATATATTCGTCAATACTTTGAAAAGCAGAGTCAGAATGAGATTTAGTAAAGGTGGATTTGAGGCGGTTGACTACTTCATCTTTTTTCCGAACCGTTAGGTTTTTCTGGATCGTTGAAATACATTTTGGATAATAACAATTTACAACGATCTCTGGATATTGCTTTTTTTATTGCGCTGTTGCCCAATGATTCATTATTATTAGCCCAATAGTTGTTGAATTCTGGCACACGATTGTAGTACATTATAAGGGATACACCTACTACTATTATTATTTCATGTGAAATCAGTTTCTACTCTCTTTTTCTTGGTATCTTTCTCAAATATTTTCAATCAGGCGTTAGTGCATTCAGCAATTTGAATAAATAGGAAAATCTTCAAGAATACGTCGATTTCCTTCATTTCTTGGGGTAGATAACAAATAGCTGGTACATTTTGGGGAATGGGAAATCTAAATAATCTAAAAAGTAAATTGTAGGTTACTGCTAGTCCAAAATTTTACACCATCTGAAGCAGTAGCCAAGATTTTATTTTCAAGTATCTCATTACTTTCCTGGACAATCTCATCGTGATGGTATATTTCGTCATTTCATCATCACTAGAGTAGTCAGTCGTGAGTGGATATGTTAGACTCTGTGTCGCTATCTGTGGGACTATAATTTTCATCTGATGAATCTTCACAATGAAAAGGATCTTTTTCGTCATCACTCCAAAAGCACCTTCAAATATTCTATTTGCTTCTCTTTCGAGTTCCCTCTTGGTGAGCGGTCGACGGCTCATTGTTATAGCGACCCACCGCACAGACCACTAAAAATCGCCACGTTTTATGAGTACACTATGGTTGAAACTAAGTACAATGCTTATTACTAACCTTAGAAAGTCGTGTCAACAAACTTTACGCACTAGCACATTTATAAAGACTTAAAAATCTAGTTTATAATAAAGAACGTGTAGTCTGGAACGATTTCAATTGGAAACTGGAGAGGTTATGTGTGAATTTGTAAACAAAGTTTTGAATGGTGTATAGTGTAGGACTGATATATTTATATATACTGTAAAAACGGGTCGGATTTATCCCAATAGGCACCAGAAAAACGTACGTAGGACACATATGTCACGATAGACTCCAAAGGGTTAAACAATAAAACAACCTAATCTCGATTGAACTCGTGTCTCTTGAACGGTTAAGTAAGATGACGATTCACAACGAATTCGCTCGCTAGTAACTATCACTGTTCACAGAGAGCACGAATTTATCTTGACGATTCGCCGATTTGCCGACACTATTGTGCGAGCTTTAACAATCGAATTCGCTCGCTCGCTTATGTTCGCTCTAATTTAAATGCAGCTTAGGAGGTAATAAGATAATAGTATGATAAAATGTACTAAGCAAAAAAGGCAAACTTATAAAATTTAATTATAGATTTAAGCATTACATGTCGTCGATTATCACTCATCATTATTTACACATTACCACTAATGATACATGATCTCATTTATTACTAATGACTGGTTATGACTTAATCTCCTTTGTCGGTTCAGTATTGCAGGATTACACCTTTGTTATATGAGTACAACTCTAATATTCTATTTTTTATTAAAATCCGAATGCATTTGCAGCTAACTCGATCATCTATCTTTTATTACAGCGAATGATTTCAAATCCATATTGTTATGACTGCACACAAAACAGTTCCCAAAATGACCACCTACATACAGTTGAAATATGACAATGTGTTTTACAACGACATTGATCTAATTTATTCTCTTGTAAAGACCAATGTCAAATATAAAACTTTAGATTGCTTCATCATCAGTGTCGTTACTAAATAATATGTAGGTAATAACGTTTTTCTTGAAAATTTCATTAAATTACAATATTATTGGCAATTGTTTAAAAATAATATATATATATTATTAGTTGGATGTGCTTCCTACACATTTTTTTGTACAATCAGGTACATTACATCTTGTGAAAACAAATTGGTTTCGCTCGTTAAGTAATCGAAAATAAACGATATATTGTTTTAAGTATTCACGCATAAAAATATACGATAAAACAAATTTCAATTAGGCGCGGCTACAATTGTCTTATAGACGGATTTCCATTGAAATTATCGCATAAAGTGCTGTGACGAATTTTTTTTTTGTAACGGCAAAGCGATTTAGCCCACTATTACAAGTGATTTTAATTGTAACAAGGAACTGCAATTAAGTAATTGTAGGTACTTAAAAGCACTTATATTATAAGCTAATCATGTCGTGAATAGTAATGATAAATTTGTTTTATTATTAGGAGTAATTACAATTTAAATTATGGAACTATGTACAAGTGAAACAGTGTCAAGGATAAATAGAACAGATCACTAATGTTAATACGTATTAAAAATCTATTATAGTAAAATATCCTGTTTTGTTTAGAATGTTGGATTAGACACACCAACGAAAGCTAAATTTCAATCTACACACTTTAAATTGCAAAAGAATCCAATTGATAAGGATATTTGATAAGGAAAGTGTTGTTTAGGATTCTACGTTTTTAACTGCTGTGTTTATAGGAATGAAAATTTAGCAAAGTATATTAAGTACAGATATATTCTACGTCCTATCAGATGAACTATGAAAACTTCTCTAAATGTTTAACTTTCGAAATTTAGAAAACGGTTTCAATTTCCGTTTTAAGTGAATTTGAAACGTTAAATTCAACCTACAATGTTGCTTGATGGTTGGATTTTCTTTCTTGCAGATAATAGTTTTAGATTTCTATTTAATTCTATCCAGTCAAATATTTTTGTCAATGAGATGCTAAAAAAGATCCAGAAGTATCTGAAATTGTAGATCAAATAGTTATTATTATGTGGTAAACAGACTTCCTTTCTTCCAATATCAATATTTGCCACAGTAGCGTATTTGGTTCACAATAGTGACAGTGCGACTTTTTCTAGGTTTGCTGTTGGGACATAATTAACAGCGAAATCCGAGATACCCAGACCTGCAGTAGGTAACCTTGCAACTTAGGAAACTGCTGCAATTGCAGTCATCACAAAAAAGCTCACTTCTACTGCTCTTCAAACTTGGAGACAAATGAACAGGTACGAATTAGCTAGTAAGGTAGCCAAATACAAAAACAACCTATAAAAACACTGTCACTAAAGGATCTGTAAAATCATTTCCACGTTCAGTTTCAGGGCCACCGTAACTGGTACCATTTACACTTCAGGTTAAATATTCCACAAATCTTTTGGAAATATTAATACTTCAATACTTGATTGTAATCGTATCATTTATTAATGTTCAAAACAAAATTCTAGGTAGTCACGTTATTTCATATACATACCTAATACGTAATAACTATATTAGAAAAAGGCAACGGGTCGATGTCATAGTGTTTAGGCGGCTGTTTAGTGTTATGAAAGAATGCCGGAAGCTGGGGTTCAATTCTCCGAGGGGGCTCTCAAAGAATTTTATCTCAATCGATTTACCATTTCCTGTTAAACTAAAGTGATTAACAAGGCAAGATTATAAACACCGAAACGTTATCGTAACAAGGCCATTGAACACGATTTAACTCACATAATTTACACAGTACGACTTGCAGTGATAGCCAGAAAAGCCCCTGTATTAACCCCCACCACGACGAGATAGTTATAGTTTGTTAGCTAGTTTTAATTTATAAATTATCCAGGAAAAAATGAGTATGTGTTAGAGATAGTAGGACATACAACTACTCCTTTTCAATTCAAATGAATTCAAATGTAGCTGAAGATCATCTATGTTTTGTTTGCATAATATGCTTTGCAAACTTCACACGTAGCCAGACGTAAACAAATTAATGCTACTAATAAAATTTATGGCAATAAAATTGAATTGCACCAGCCTATAAACGCACACATACACAACGTCACAATACACTAGAATGTGTTAAAGTTAATCATCTGGCACGTCAACAATTAAGTCTGCAATATATTTTACTGTTTCAGTTGTCAATGAACATTCTAGTACAGACATACGGTGTACCCATAAAAGTGTATAGAAAATGTCTTACTAGACGGTACTAATGTTTCTATTATGATCTCGTTTATACTTTCCCAAATTGTAAGCCTAGTACACATCCACATCTTTTCTAATTAAGTTTATACCAATTATAATTTTACTTATATTTCTTAGAAATAATAGAACACTTAAACCTATACAATTTGCCTATCGGATTACGAAATTTCATCGCGTAATCATTTGGGTGCGTGATTAAAAATAATTTTCGTTTCTAACAAAACCGCCGGCGTCCAGAATTTTTTTCTACTTCGTAAAATCCTTATAAGTAAATAAGAACGATTACGAATCCCCTACAGATACACAAGCGAGATGTTCTACGACCTTTCAATATTTCCTAGCGCGTTGTTTCGCATTCTAAATACCATATAGAATGGTCAGAACGATTATAGTTGGCTAGAGTATTTGCATATCTAACATAACACGACGCGGAGAAGTAAAAAACAAACTCGATGCTAAAAGATAGCATTTATTTATTGGGCAATTCAGAACGATCTAAAACCTATAGGGTGCCATAATATGTCCCTTTTATAGTGTCACCGTTAAAATTAATGACTCATGTTAGTGTGATAGTCTTTATTAGTTCAATGTAGTCTACTGCATGCTGTAAATGATTATATTACCTATGTTACGTATGCTGAATTGAAGCAGCTACTGATTGATTTTTGGTGGTAATTAATAATCATTGATAAAACGGACATTAATTAGTATTACCATTCAGATCTTAGAGATGACGCAGTGTTGCATTGTTAGAATTTTAATATGAGGTAAATACAAACAATTTTCCTTTATTTCACTTTTCCATATATACAAAATATTTGACCTCATTTTAAAATTTCAAATAATAATTTAGTAATGTTATAGTATTCTGACATTATACTCAATTTTAGCAAACTTTTGCACACTATTACTTATATATTGGATGCGCAAGTATATGTTAAAGTATTTTCAACACAGGAGATTAGTAATATTAAATTGCGTTAGATAATGTGGGAACTATCTTCATGTTGAAGCGTTGTCATTAGGGCATTGAAATTAGTATTCGAAGTATAAACAACATATTTGATTCAATTCCGACTATGTCAACTTTTGTGCCTACAAAACTCCATTCTGGGGAAGGTTTGCTTTTTTGGTATCGTTTGAAGAAAGGTGCAACGGAAAGTCATTGCATGCTATGCGAGGCTTATAAAGAACATGCTCCATTACTTTCGATTTGTGAACTTTGGTTTAGACAGTTCAAAACTGGTGCTTTTGATACAAGCGACAAAGAGCATGAGGGAACGCCAACAACGTTTGAAGAAGGTGACATCGAAGGCTATTTTGCATATCTGAAATGCTGGTTTAGCGGTATAAAGGGAAGATTTTTCTGCATCGTATCGTTACTGCAGACGAAAAGTGGATGCAACCCTAAACGCAGAAAATCATATGTGAGGTCCGGCCAGTGATGGTCAACAACTCAACGTTTAAATAGTTCAATGTCTGGGAATTTGTTCAAATGGCACAGATAAAATTTGGCAGTTACGAATAGTCAATGATCCCTGATCCTTGTACTTATTACAAAATTATCACTTATTGGTATTTCACGTTATGCGACTCCAGCTTCATTTTTTTTTAATAGGACAATCTAGCTTAGCTAAAGCATTTCAGGAGTTGCGATACGACACGCCTATGTGATCTTAATCGTTAAATCATCTAAATCCATAGGAGATGTGACATACACTACTCCTTTTCACAATCAACTGAGAAAGAAATTCAAAAGTGTTATATTTGTAGAACGGGGAGACTACAGAATTGCTGCATTCTTTTTTCCAGTTAAGATGTCATTGGGATTACCCAAAAATAAGGGAATGCTTTAATTAATTGCCACCCCATTGCTGACTTTGTGTTTAAGAGAATTTAGAGAGATTATTTTGAAAAAAAATTAAATATCCAGCTCCTGCAAGTTTTCTTTCATATAACCACACAGTTGTCTGGACGTTGCTTTTCTGGTTTTTAGTATCGTCTTTATTGAACTGCTTCTAAGCCAAAATATTGATAATATTATCATCCATCTGAGCGATTTTTCATCGAGGAAAGCGACTTCTGTCTTTTGGAAAAGGACCAGTTATTAATTTTCACTCCACATGACGAAATATATTCATTATTGGAGTTATTCTATTCCTGTATTGAACATGGTCTTTATTTTTTCCACATTCCCTATAAAAATCAGGCATAATAACTGTCCACTATTGCAGTATGTGTTTTTTACAAAATATTGACTAATAATTAATGACAGGTCTTGACTACACATTAATAATAATGGCTTATACACCCGTGAGGTTACTACCATACCTCTTCTATTTCTAAACCACCCAGATTTATCAACTCCAATTGAAAACACTTATAATTTCGTTAGATTCGTTTTTAAAATGTCTACTTAAAAATGTAATACTATACCGGTTGTGTAATTTAAAACGAGGAACGTACTGGTCTCTCCTGGCGACCATATTTCGTATTTACAATTCGAACGCGATTTTGAACTGTTGTAATATCGTGGGTCACCTATGTAAATATTATGCGAATGTGGAATCAAGTAAGTTGGGTAATTAATTATTGTGGTATAACTAACCAATAATAGTCATTCTGCTAACAGAAGCTGAAATCACATTTCACAGATAATTTAAAATTGGTTAAATTACATCATAAACAAAATTTGTTTTAATTTAATTAAATTAATTAATGGAAATTCATTCATCTTCAAAACACATAAATCGAAATGCTATAAACATTAATTTCAATGACTATTTAATATGTAAGTACATACTCTTATTACCGATGCACACAATGCACTTTCTTTAATGCATGTTTGTACAGTTATGCAATGCATCAACCAAATAAAATTCGATTTGAAACAGGGGTTACAATCAACAGCATCAGTCGTAGATTTTTCGCAACTCTTCATTTAATAAAATTTCCTAATTAGCTAATTAGGAAGATTCCATTGATAACCTAGACCACTTGAACTCATCTTTCATAAATTTGAATTTGTTCTCATACTGCTGCGCATTCAAGGAAAAGGTAAGTGTTTTTGTTACCAGATCCCAGATCGAGCAATATTTTATTCACTACCCTACAGCGGTCACGTTTTTTAACCCACCTCTTAATCTATTTCACAGCATTGTAAGCAAGGATCAACACCTTCACTAGTAAAAGTGAAAAGTTGCAGAAACTCGTGCATATATACTAAGTGTTGCTTCGTTTGTTTCAATAAAATATTGTTTGTTTTGTGTGAAGAGCTTTGAAATATATTTAAAAAAAAACCTTTAATTTGGTTCTATCGATTACATTTCCCGGTTTTTGTCTTCTTTTTAATTGGTGAAGCAGTTGTAGAACATGAGATAATCCGAAATAGGCAGATCAGGTTAGCGATGGCAGAAAGCGTTTTAATAAATTGAGCGACGTCATTGATGACGGTGAACTGATCCAAAATTGATCCCGGCGCTAAATAAAACGCAGCTATTGTTCTATGTTATAAGTAAGGTGCTTAATTACTGCAAATTGTTCAATCACGTTCGTATAGCGCAAATCAATTCTCTCCCGCATAATAATCACGATTCAACGATAATTTAATCTTTCTTATATGATTTAATGCTAACATTAACAGTAGAATTATTAATTACCTTAACTGACTCATTATACACTATCTATCTAAATACATACATGCATATATACAACAGGGATTAGTTCGTGACGAGTTATATTAAAGGCAAATACATTAATAATGTTAAATATGACAACACCTATTATAAATTAAATATATGTACTTTGTTGTTGATGTACGACAAGATCCACAGTTCCTTCAGTCTGGCGTCACATATGTATGCCATGTTTAAACTCAGTTATCAATTTCAATATTGTTTTGTCGAAATCCTACTAGTGTTGAATTTTTTTGAAGATAATAAAGCTTACAAGAGTACCTAATACTGATTAAATTTGGTTGAAGATAAAAAAAACTTATTTTACCATACCATACCATTTATTCTACAACAGATATAGAAGATGCACATTAGTTATTATAGAAGCTGCAAGGGAAGAGATAGAACAAGTCGGAAGGAAAGACTGCATGAGATGTGAATGCATTATCAGGACTAGTAACCGAAGACCAAGAACTGCTAGAAGCGGATGTACATCGGATGTCTTCTTGGAAGCTAAGAAAAGAATGTAAACTTAATATAGAAGTGAGTGCTATTGAAATAAATAATTTTGCTTTTGAACTGAACTAAATACGTTCAAACTAATAACAATGTATGGTGATTAACTGATCTCACTCATCTAAAATTTTATTTTCTGAACCATCCTGAATTTGAGCCTGCTTTTACAGGATTGATAGAATAATGTTCTTTATTCCTGGAAGGATTTCTCAGTTGATAAATCTGTGGTATTGTAGTCTTCAGACAATACATCAATACAACAATGAGAAACACAAATAGGGCAACAGCTCTATAGATTACTATTATATATATACTATATAGGACTGATGGGACAGCACACATAAGAAATTGGATTGGAAAGGTAATCCCTAAATAAAAACAGGGAATTTGCAAAAATGTGAAAATATTCTATCCGGATTATAACAGTAAACTGGTGTGATACAACTTGTTTAAATTTCAACTGATTTTGATTCTAGCATCTGTGAAGATCATAATAGAAGGAAATTTAAACTTTCTCCTATTATACAACAACAAAAAGTCTAAAGAAACGTAATACTTCCGGGATGCGTGTCCAAAAAAACCATCTCTATGTATTGTACATTCTTTTTACATATCCGTATTACCCTCATTTAGCCAGGAATGGATTTTGTCGAAGTGTTAAAAATTAAAGAAAAATTAAAGGAATGACAGTTGAAATATGCAAGTAGAAAAAATGGATTCGTCATATTGAAGGGTGACGGAAAGGTACTCTTTGTTGAATTTGATTAACTAGTTTGAGAATTATTTGTATCAAGGAATGTTGTCTTTTAATTCAAACAAACATTATTATGGTTTCGTAATGGTATCTTTTATTCAAACAAACATTTTTATGGTTTCGTAGTGAAAATGGATTCCCTTAAACAATTTATTCCTCATTTGTGCTGTAATAGAGTGAACGAGATTTTGAAGTTGATCCCAAAAAGAGAAATCCATGAGATCGATATCTGACAAACGTGGTCATCATAAATGTGGTCCTCCATTTCCAATCTATCTGTCGGAAAACCTAGTTTTTAAGCAGTTATACACCCCAAGACAGAAATAAGAGGCGAAGGAAATCGTTTTGTAAAAAAGCCAAATATTTTTGCCCAGTCAATTTTCCATCAATAATAAACGGGCCTATTAAATAATACCTGCCCACTCATTAACAATACGTCTGAGTTGGTTTCTTCTGTGGACGATGCAGTGTGGGTTGTTTTCGTTCTATAAATGCGAATTATATGTACTATTTATTTCATACGTGACAAAACCTGCTTCATGCATATTACGTGCTCGCTGTTCGTCGAGAAATCAACAGGCATAAGGGAACGAACATGGAAAGGGTACAGAAGTTGTTGTCACAGTTTAGAAATCAGATAGAAACTATAGCCATAAGAATCAACATTGAAGACAACCTGTGTGGGTAAAATTTTAATTATATTTCCTTCAATAAACTAAAACAGGTTAATAAAACAAATAATAATATTGGGTAGTAAGTTGTAAAATTTGGAAGAATTATGTCTTGAACATCGTTACAATAATCATATGGAGGGGTTCAACACTTAATCATTATTACAGAATATATTTATAATGGAAAGGTATAGATAAAAATTTTGTTTATTACATTCCTTAAATGCAACTACCATACATTTTAACTAAGGAACCTTTTGAAGATAAACCACTGACATACCTATCTTAGAAATTTAAAAAAATAAAATATGTCATACATGTTGCTGCACGAAAACAATTTACTTAAAGCAAGAATGTAAAGATACGGTTTATGCAAATAAATAAAGGAATTCTTGAAAATATGCTTCAAAAATACAAAAACTACAAGTTGCATGTCATCGCAAATTATCGTTTCAAAAATACATTTTACAGTGGTTACTGACTGTTTAAAATGATAAGTACATATTTGGTACATATTTAACATGAACAAGATTCCACATATTTATTTTAAAGGTTACCCTAAACCACAATCAAAATAGGAATTTTAAAATATCTCCTAGCTACATATATTAGACTTATACATTATGTTCTGTATACTGTATACAAGGATAAATTTTTGTGTACTCGAGTAGTATAGTACACTAAAATATTTTTATTGCTTTTCTACTTGAAATAATCGAGGTTTTTAGTGTTTACAGCATACTTTCTAAAACATCCAGCGATCGCTACATAGTTTAAAATCGATAGGAAGACCTGTAATGTTGCTAACTATTCTGCTGGAATTCATTCGAACAATAAAGGTGTGAAAATTCTTCTCAACAACAATAGGTTTTTTTAAATTTTGAGTACTTTCATGCACTGTTCCAAAACAACAATTTTTTCTCTAGCCTTCACTTTATAGAATTTTTGCGATAATGGACTAGACATGCTTAATATTCATATTGTGCTGTTTCTTGCTGTCAAAAATGCGCAAGATTATTTCACCACTGCAATAAATTCATGTGCTCATGATTAACTTTTGTTCTTACTAGATTAATTTTTTGTAAATGAATCCCCCAGTCTCCTAGATAGATCTTAGACTTCAAGTTTCTCGTAATTTTTTAATCTAATAAGTTTGGAATGATTTCCAATTTAAAATATGAAGTGCTTCTGATACATCTTGTATACACATGCCGTTTCTTTTATTGTTATATATTATTAATAATAATAATCGCCTTAGCATTTCTCAACAGCTTGCGCTGTGTACAGGAGACTGCAGTGACAAGAAGGTTGAGAAGCCACCCAAACCTAAGCTCAGAAAGGAGAGGGCCAGGTTTTGAATGCGGCAATCTATTATTTGGGCAAAACAAAGATAAGGAAAAGGTAAAGTAAAACATAGTACTCAGTTTTAAACATAATACTTGCGCAAATAAGATTTACTTTGTTTTCAGATGATGTGTAGGGACGAGAGAAAACCTGTACACAAATTAGTCAACATCATCATGTAGTTGCTATGTAGTATTTCTCAAACTACTTTAGAACGTTTCATCAAAAAACAACAAGATAATAAATCAGTTTCAAAAGCTTTGGGCATTTTGCTATCCGATAGGAAGACGCTTCTGTTTCTTCTTAATAATAAAAACTGGTCGTTTATTTGAAAGACATAGAGATGAAACCATTTTGGAATGGCAATGCAAAAATGGCAAAACTTAAATTGAATTATTATATTCAGAAAAGGAAATGAAATCACAAGAAATTACGAAGATGTTGTGTTGCAATTATTTTATGAGAACTTTTTTCTTATATCAAGTACGAGAATGCCTTCAAACGAATCTTGGAAGTGCAATAACAAGTCACAAAATGACCTCATTGTTTAGAGCTATATATTTCAGAGCGGCTAAAATGTTTACAGAAGTATTAGTTTAAGCAAAATAGGAGTAACTGGAGCAATTAATCGCTCCATTTTATAGGAAGATACCAAAGAATACAGATATGAGAATATGATTCCTACACGGAGCTATTTTTTTTATTTCTTGCATGGAGATCTTGAAAACTAAAATAAATACAGATTTGGTTAAATGAAGAGAAAGAAGTTCTGGAATTAGTCGGCTCGGACAGCTATTTTATTATTGAATTTAGAAAAACAGCTACAAACTGATTTCAAATTGAATTTATTGCTTTTTAATTGTCAATCTTGTCTGTTACCAGTTAATAGTCCATCAAAAATAGAGTTTCGGATTCTAAATTTGATTACAGGTCTACTTTATTTAAGATTTTCGCGCACAAACGACGGATAATTTTTATAGCCGAAACTTATTTTTCACCACCTTTACTGTAATATGTTTGGAAAATCAGGTCGTACTGCAATTTCATTGGGTGAATTTGATGAGTTATGGATGATATAAACAAGGACGTCTGCGGCTGTAAATTAGCCAATTTATGCCTTAGGATAGATGTGGTTTTGTAAACGCCTCAAATTCTCTATTAATCAATTATCAAGTAGGTTTTTAAGTGTGGGTAGAGCAGGCTGATCAGGCATACTTCTTTATCTCACTGGAGATGTCGTGTATATTCTGATCAATATTAACCAGAAAACCTATAGTTATTTGAAAAGGTATGTTTCTCATATGGCTAAGTATCACCATGATAGGTAACGAGTCTACTAGGTTAGTGTTATGAGTCAATATATTATATTCACTAGCAAGTAGAGCAGGAGAAAAAAGTATCCGGACAGTGCGCGAAAGAAGGAGGCTTCTTACTCAAACCCTACGGGAACTTTATTGTCCTAGAGTGCATACAAATAATGTCCGTGCCACAGACAGTCCATGTAGGTATACTAAGTCAATAAAGTACCCGTGCATTTTGAGTGAAGGGCGTCTTTCTTACATGCACTGGCAGGATACTTTTTTCTGCCGCTGTACCATCTTTTTTAAATTAAATGCAATTTTACTTTTCATGTGTATTTAAATGTGTAATGTAAAAGTTTGTACATTTGATAAGCTTACAATCGTCACCTTGAGGAGATTACTCATTGTCGCAAGGAACATAAGAATCTAGTTGCACGTGTAAATTCATCAGCTGCAATAGTTTTGGGATTTCTAATTTATATTTTACGTCTTTGGCGGATTTAATATTGTAGGTAGGTGTTGTAGGTAGTTTTCAATTTATTGTCAAGCTCATAACACTGCACTTCTGATATTTATAAAATTCAAAAAATTTTATATTAAATAAATTATACGATGCTATGTCATGCAAATCATGCATGTATAAACTTGCAAAATTTACGCCAGGTGGACGTCACTTGAATTGACGAACCCTACCTTGATAGACCAGGTTCGAATAAATTCAATGCGTTTTATACTAAATAAAAATCAACCGGCTTTGGGCCGTTTTATTATACCGAGGTGGCATATGAAATGGAATTAATACTCTCACTCTGTTAGCAAAACAGGAAAACATACAATATCCAATCAAGAAAAATCAAGAAAGCTGGATGAGTTTGTTGAATATTAGGTTGAAGGGTTGAAAAGTTTCATGCAAATATTGTGCAATATTTAGTGATCTCTAGGGTGAGATAAAAAATGTTTCTAATATACACTAATTAGATGATTTTTCTATTGTGTGGAACTGGAGCTTGCTTCATTCAATTATCTACTTAGATTGTACAAGTAAAGCTTTACGGATTGATGACCAAACTGAAGAGTACAACCAAAACTGTGTATGCAGTCCAATTTGAACTTCTCAGAGATGAGATGTTAAAAATTTCTGGCTCTTAATTATTTAAAGAAAATTGTTGGATAAATTGTCAAAATAGTAAATCTACTTATACAACTACAATTTTTTGAGAACCATAGCAAGTAACATGTAGCAAATGCTACTCTACCGACAGCAGCAAATTTCCTGTAAGAAAAGAAAGGATATTTAGGAAAAGCCAATACTTGCAATACTACTTTTTAAACCTTCTGAGTTAAAAAAAGCTATGAGATTGACTAAGTAGCTTGAGAAGTATTAAAATAACTCATGGAAAGCCATAGTAAAGATAATTAGGCACTCTGTTCATGGGATTTAGGCAATTAAAATAACCAAAATATATTTCAAACTAGGAATTAAAATAAAAACGGATTTTGCGACTAAATTAGAGATAGACCGTAAATGCAAGACGCACACTGAAGCTAACGAAACACCAAGAAGTTAATCAGCAATCATGGAATATTAAAAAATCGATGTACTACATATTAAATCATCAAATTAAAAATTCCAAAAGTGCAAGTACACGAGGGACAAGATGGTCAGAAAATAGGAAGGGGTTTTACGGCCTTCCTATTGTCACATGTATGGATGAGATGATTACAACTACCTAACCAAAAGTTAAGCCAATAAATCGTAAAAGCTTGAGCAAAGTTAGGGTCTCAGATTAGAGCTTCGCAAATAATGCTGTAATTTTACAAGGCAATAAGGAAGAGTTTGAATTGAATATTTTGGCATTTGCATTGCACGATTTTAAAATATTAAAATTTTACAATTAAGAAACTAAAAATTAGAGATAAAAACTTCCGGTAAACAAAGTAGTTTAGCTTGTACAGCTATTTAAAACGCGGGAATCATTTTCTTCTTGAAATCAAAAACAAATTTGTTTGATTCTAATTGTTTAGCAGTTATTTGTGAAATAACACTTACCTTAAATAAATAAAATCTCCAAATAACGGTTACACAGCATGTATCCCCTAGCTTTTTATTAGTAGAACACCGATCAGTATATGTCAGACTATCATGAAGTCTGAAAAGATCACTTTAAAACGTGAGAACACCCAACACAACTCTAAATTCATTGAATTCGTTATCGTATTGTTACTCTGTATTTATTACTATTGTTGAATTTAGTTTCTAATAACATTCACATAATTTTAAACAGGCACTAATTTTCGTGTACAGCAAAAAACATGTATATTAGCGGCTCTTGCATGATGTGTTGTATATTGTAACGCGCACAGTGTTGTATGTGTATTATTACAGTAAGTGCAATTGCAAGCGGCTGCATATCTAGCTCCCATAACCTTGACACTCTTACATCGTTGCACTTCAGCAATACCTACCTACGGACTCGGGGTGATTATTGATTTTTTTGTTGGTTATTTTAGGAGTTTGGTTGGTGATGAAGCACTATATATTACGTGCTCCTCATCTCCACCTCTTGATGGGCCTAGAAGCGCGTCGTGTCATCGGGGACGCGTTTGGATTTTAGCTTGCGTTCGTTTTTTTTGAGTCCTCTCTTCAATTCGGCATTCTCTAGGGAGAGGAGGGTGAGTTTTTCCCGCCCGGTATGCCAGCCGCTTGTAAAAGAGACGTCCTCGAAAAAAAAAATTTATACCGAATTTAACTGGTGGGCTCCGGCGTGGGTTTTCGCGCGAACGGCGAAAATAAACTGTCGTCAAAAAGGATGCTGACGATCCGCCAAAAGAAGAAAGCAGGAAAAAAATGATGGCTATGTATAACTGGTAATGGTCGGTTTATTTGGGAGAAATCGATATCCTTTTGTGGTTTGAATTTTTTTTTAATTCTCCAAAGGGGTTTATATTTATAATAATCGCCGGGCAAAAAATCCTTTTTAATCCTTACACATTTATCTGTTATAGGGTTTCACATTTTGAATTCAATTTAGGTAGTTCTTGTATCCTTTTTGCGGGTTCGTAATAATTTTAGCTCGAGGTTTCTCCGCAATTTTAATTTATCTAGAAAAATAAAATTTGTAAAAATATTGTTGCCCTTTCTCCTAATTGGTTGACTCGTGATCATCCTATTTTACAAAGTAGTCAGTGTTGCTCTGAAGGCGATTTTCTCAAATCCTTCCCTTTTCGACTTATTCGTAATTTTGCCTGTTTTTAATTGCCACAAATCTATTTATTTTTCATTATACATTGAATAATACGTAACTTAACAGGATAACTGTTAAATAAATTATTAATTGTACAGTAAATTGTTAAAACAAGATTTAAAGTTAAAGCTCAAATGTTTGCAAAATAACAGTTAATGTATGTAGTCCAAAACACCTATAAACATTTTTAACCGTTAATTGACCTATTTTCCAGTTAACTTCTATTACATCTTAAAATTTAAGTTATAGCTGGGGAGGGAGAGGGGACAACTTGTTTTAGTCTTCCTGCACCCTTACTTGACTTGTTGATAATTGTATTGTTGTGTAAGTTTAGAAGCTGTTTAGTTTGTTATCGTCTTAAGAAAGTAAACAACGCTCAACTGATCAATCTCGCATATATTTATTACAGGTTTCTCAAATTTCTTTTATCGGGAAATAAGTTGACAATAAACACAGTCTAATTTGGACAAGTAACACGACCGTATTCTATTGAGATTTAAACGGGATTTCGTTAGAAAAGTACGATGCCTCATTAGTGACAAAGAGTTTTCTATTCTCTTGGTCACTTAGAAATGGTCCATATGTCAGTATCGTTGTCAGAAAAGTCAGACCTTCTCCACAACATAAACTTGATGAAATTGTATCTTTAAATCAACCAGCACCGCTTAGCGTTACCAAACATGTACGCACAATTTCCAAGCTTCTCGAGAATGTCATTTTCGGGTTATATAGTCGCCGAAAAAAGGAAATAAAGCTTATGTTCCTCCTTTTATTGACACTGATATTTGCGAAACGTTTCCAAACTATACCATATATAAAAGTAATGGTTAAGAATTTTCACCAACACACAAATAAATTTTTATTATTTTTGAATTACCTACGATTTATAAATCGTAATTTTGTATTTTTACAAATAAAAGTGCAGGTTTTCATTATAGGGAGGAGTAGGTAGTACTTGTACTTTCAAAATATTTTTTGAACAGAAATTCTACCTTTATTGGAAGCTCGTTCTTATTTGGGATCCCTAACTAATAAATTCTAATAGATTCTGCATCTATTTAATATCCAAAGAACCATTATACTAGTGTGGAAATAATTTTAAAGATATAGATATTAAACATCGACTTATTAATCCAATAAATTAGCAAAAGTTTCACTGGTTGCATTAAATATCTGTGTATAAATTGGAACTCCTGCAGATTGTATTATTTTTTGATGAAGTCCATCTAGGATACTATCATTGTGTCTTAACCAACAGGATTAAGAAAAAAGTCAATATAAGGCATAAAATCATCATGGCGAATGCCAAAAGCGAATTAAAAAAATGTATGTGGTTTTTAATTAATATGGGAATATTAAAAGAAAACAATAATTGAACCATTTTGAGGATTGTAAACGACTCTCAAATATCCAATGTTAGTCCTACTACAACTGTTTTATGATTGCACAGTTGTCCTTAAAAACTTCTAAAAAAATTTAACAAGAAGTTACTGAAACTTAATACACAATTTGCAATTAAAAAACAACTAAAACGTTCATAACTTTTTCGAAAAATAATCTGATATGTTTTTTGTATTGTCCTTTTTGGATAAACAAAATTGTCTCATTTGCTTTGATTTCAAACACCTTTTTATTCTGGCCGACGTTAAGAGAGAAAAAAATGTATGCAAATTTTCACTGTATTTTTAAGAATGAACTCAGTACTTTCAGTAATTTCATAGCGTCATCTTTTTTACAATAGATGCTTTGTCTCAATACAATAACCGTGAAAGGTGAAAAAGCTTTTTGTTTTTAATGTGATAATTATGATGATCACTAAGAAATAAATAGGTACATCCCCTTATGTACTGTAGCTTGCATATACAAAAATAAATTGAAGTAAATAAGCTTATAAGACACCGTCACGGAAGATTTGGCGGCAAGAGGTTATTAAATTTTAAATTGCATACCGTAAAATAAGCGAAATTTAATTTCGAATCAATATGGTAATCCCAGCCTATGTTATAATCGTAGGAACTAAGTTTCTAGGGCACACTTCAAAATAACACAATTCAAACAAATTGTCTAAAACTACTTTTATTCAATTTATAATTAAATGAAGGTAATAATCTGGGACTAAATAAACTACCCCGTTATTAGTTCAGTTTAAGGTGATACAATGTCCAGGTTCAAAACGCAGTGGAGAGAGAGCACTTGAAAAATGGTCACCGGGTAAGCGAATAGGTTCGTAGTGCACCTCGCAGGGTCCAGTGCTTTCTTCAGTTCCACCAGGCACCGCTAGTTTGGTCTTCTTGGGAAGTGAGGGCCCTATTTCCATTTCTAAAACCAACAAGAACGAGATAACTTGTTTTCAAAATCAGATTGACTGTTTTCAAAACCAGATAGGTCGTTTTAAACCACTTAGGTTGCTTTGATAGCCAAATGTTAGATCACGTGCGCTGCTGTATAGAATCTGCAACTATTTTAATAATAATTATAATTTGAGTTCAGTAGTAGATCTTCTCTAGCTCTGGCGAAGCATTAGTAGCGTTTTAAATGCAACTGTACCAAATTCACACTACAAAACGAATTAATGATAGTAATTTAACTGATTTTTATCATTTTCAATAAATATCAACTAAAAAGAAAAATTACTGCTGAATCAAATATTTATATGCAGGAAGATATATAGAGCTGCACGTACTCTGTAGTCGAATATTCTTTAAACAAAAAAAAACCATCTTTAAACTCTGCGTTTTATTTTAAACAATAACACAGAAGAACTAGACGTTTATTTTTTTTTTAATCTAAACAGCATGCTATAAATTACAATAAAAAAAACTAGCATTAGTTGCAGTATATTAAATATGCTCTGTCCTGGTCTAGAAGCATTTCATCTTTATTGGGAAACGAGGTGAACAGAGCGAAGCTTCTAGGAAATTCTAAGCGACGCGACGGCATAGTCTGTAATATGAAAGTTAGAAGTGAGTGCGTCTACACAGCAAACTGAAGCTTCTAGAAAATCGGCCAAATATCTATGAACAGTAGAAAATATTAGGAATGAATGTTGAATTTGTTTTTAGAAACAACACCCTGTAAAAGTGCGTACTGTTCTACTAAACTGAGCACATATGGTCATCCAGATTTCATTGTTAGCGTGCTGTTTCATCTTTAAAACAGTCAATACGAGAAGATCAAACTGCCTATCTATCTAATCATTTTTAAGGGATACATAGTCAAATAAGGGATACATAGCAATAAAATTCAATCTAGAACGGCCTTCTTTGTTGCATGCTTTATTTATTATTATAATCTATTAAACTTCGAAAGTTTCTATAATTTATTTTCCTGTTTAATTTTACTTTTATATATTTTATAATAGTGTAAATTTAAAATATTTTTTTTTTAATTATTTTAGATAAATTATATTTTATAGAAAACTTCTATTTTATACCTACATTGTACGCAATATGCAAAATCTATTCATAATATGTAAGTATATGTTTATGAAACTAAAGCTTTACATACTTATTAGTCTTTTGTTTGTGGAGTTCATCGTATAGATATAACATGATAATGCTGATGCCAGTTAAGTGTATCAAAATGCATTTACCTTGTTTGCAATTCTATTACCCGTAAATCGATATACACAGCTGTAAGAACAGCTGTATCGTGGTACCTCGTCGGACTCCTTTTTTATTTACGAGTTACATAGCTGGTTATTGTAACATATTACTATATTTTCTTTGTTTTATGCTTCCTGTAAAAAATTATAATAGATATGGCGGTGTCCCGTGCAAATTTAAAAGCTTTTTTGTCGAAAATTCAGAAATCAGGGATGCCGAAAAGGAGTTTTTGTTTTGAATTTTTATGAAAGTGGAAATTCGTTTGAAGGGGATTTTTGACGTTGAGCTGTTTAGTATTGGTATTTTTTTTTATAATTCACTAAACATTAAATAAAAATAGATATTTTGTTTTTTTAGTTTAATTAAGTTTTATTTGTTTTTAGGTTCTTTAAAAGATAAAGTATGAAATGCATTATCATACTCTCGGGTCTAGCGGATTGTGATCAATTATGGAAAGCGTTAGTTAGGAGAATATCAATTTATATTCCTGCCATAACTAGAAAAATAGAATTTATACTTCACATTTACCAATTCATATTAGGGTCTAGTCTGGTAGTATTGTTAAGCGTTAGTTTAGTTGGCTCATATATACCATTAACTAATACAATCACAACTGCAGAAAAATTGAAGGCCTAATGGCACTTGTTATAAATTAATGCAATCTCAGCTAAGCCTTCAAATACCCAAAGTCAAAATCTTATTGGTAAAGAAAGAGTGATCTGGAGAATCAAGAGCCATCGATAGAGCAACTGGAAATTTTCCAAATTATTCCAAGTTGTTGTTGGTTTGTTCCTGAGAGATAATATTAAAAACTAGTATAAAAATGCGACCACATCCCCTTCCACGACTACGAAGCTCGACATTTGTAAAAGATGTTTCGGGCTGCTAAAGTTCCAAACATTATTCTAAGAAAGATAGAACCAACCTAGAACCACTACCACAGAAAAAGTGAGAATTTTGTTGCGAATTTTTATTTGCTTCTCACTTATTTCATGAACTACGCATGGCAGAAGAGTAAAACATTAGAACAATTTATAATAAACCTGAAACATCCCTCAGAAGTTAAAGTTTTGTGGCAGTGAAACAGCAAAATTTTGTTTTTGTCATTAGTTTGAGAATTATGAATGTTAAAAGAAAGCCAGGCTGACAAAGTTTAATTCTTGCGAGATATCTTTAAACTACTCAAGTTTTTATTTCAAAATCTCGTGCTTGCAGCAACTAGAATAACCTAAAGCAACTTCTAAATTTTCGACAAGTAGCGGGGGACGGGATGAGCTTGTTTTTTCGAGTAAATTTTAATGTTATTTCACAAAATAATGTACAGCAATCCTAGAACAATTTGCATCAACTTCAAAACTTCGAAAAAGTGGAGGTAACTTTAGACAGGCTGAAATAATGTTATATGTATCTAGAGAGTTAAGTTTGCCACAGCCAAACTTTTTAATAATGTATCATAGTTTATTTTCTAATTGAGAGTGTAGCTAAGTTTTGTTTGTAATAAAACGAATTTTAAATTTATTGAAAAGTTCTAGAGCGAACTGTTCAAGTGTTATAATTTATACTACTAAGACTTAAAGAAGTATATACCACAATAAATCAAAATTAATGCCATACTAATTTACAAGTCATAAATAAATTTTGACGTTTTATTTAATTTTTATTACCAACATCAATTTAGTAACATAATATATTTTTTGACAATAGAAAATTGTTCCACTTTGATAAATTCCCTAGCCCCTTTGTTCCAAATCCTATATAATCTGAAAGACAAATACATTCAGGCGTACATTTTTCAAGTGCGGTTGACGAAATGAGGTCATCGAATTTGACTTTAAAAAACTCGACCGGCCTATCATGCCGTCGAATGAAAATACGAGCATCATTGTCGCGAAAACCTTGAAGATTCGATCCAGCCGTACAAGGACATCAAACAAAATCCTCTTGCGCAAATATTTAGTGTTGTACATGTCGATTTTATATGTATTTCGACCGTATTTGTACCTACTAACTTGACATGACTAAGACAACAGATTTTTTCTGCCTTTTTTTATATAAACGATGTTCTTGAATATGAAAAATTTGTTCATCTGTTACTATAGGTACTACAATTAATTTTAGATTATTTTCGGAATTTTCATGTTACTTGTTGCTTTGGATTATTTAGCGTCACACATAAAGATCTGCTGACTCTTTTTCGATATAATATAATATAATGAATTTTTCTATGATATCATTGATTTGCTTCTTTTCTCCGCCTTTCAAAGAGTGTAGTCGTATTTAAGAGGGACTGGAGCAAAGTATGTTTACACAATAGGAGAACGATAAGAATTTCTGTGACATTTTAATGGGGTGCCGTGAATATTTTAGGAAAAAGTAGACAAGCCAGTCACAGACTTTGAAAAAAATCGTCTGCAAGGAATTGACTGCACAGTTAGATTGTGTAAAATAGACTCCATCTGTCTTATAGAGCAACTATTACATTCACTATCGCTTGCTCAAAGTACAAACACTTCTTCCTAAAAGATTTCTTTGAAGGATGACATTATCGAACTGGATTTTGTAACAGTATAATAGTACAGCAATGATGCTAATTAATAGATAGAGCAAAAAGAGGTTCAGAAACCCCCTACTACTCATTTGGGGGCATTGAAGAAGAATCTGACAATAAAAGTTGCAATTTCGCTCTAGTTTCAAAAACATCAGCAATAAAATGGTCTTTATCTACCTACCTATAATCCTGTTTCTATTTTACTTTATTATTATGTCAGTCAAGCGATTCTCATACCAGTCTCTTCTAGTTCGGTCAGCAGTCGTCTGATGTCAACACCAATCAGAGATTGCATCATTCTGGGCTCACTGCATCAGTTTCACTTCAGAAATCCGACGTTGTAAACATATCGCGTTGCTTGCTCCAGTAAATTGGCACAATCCCTCGAAAGTGTAGACAATTTTTACCACATTTGTGGGGAATTAGCGTTTGTTCCACAAAAGAGAAATCTCACCGCACTTGCAAGAACCGGCTACAAGCTAGACTTTGATCCTAAGTTTGCCAATCAGGATAAAGTATTGACTCCACATACATGCTCTAGCCGCTGTCCAACAACTATTCACTCACGTCAGTGCCTAAATGGAAAGAAGTGCTGGTATGCCCATGTTGTGAATGCAGTGACGATATTCCATTTCCTCAGCTACCAGAAGTATGTTCACTTGATACTGCAGAAGAAGATAATCCAATTGAAGTTTATGATGGTTTCGACTTATTAACATCCAGAGATGTAGGTTAACCCCATGTAATAACTCAGAGTGAACTTAGTGACTTAGTACGTGACCTCCAACTGCTAAAATATAATTCTGCGCTGCTAAGTTCCAGTTTATAGCAATGGAGTTTTGGGGAATGATAGCTATTAACTTCAGCTATAAACCAAATGAGTGGAGACTTTATAGAGTAAGTTATAGTACATAATTGCAATACTTTATCCTTTCCTATAGGACATGCAACACAGATGAAACAATGTTATGAAAACGTAAATTATCTGCTAGTAAGGAATAATTATGAAGAAGTCAATCGGCAGTTCTGTGACGGTTTTGAAATTGCAGCTACATGGAGCTTGGAGTTTATCTAAATTATATAAAGTATTGTTATCTCATCTGTGAGTAGGGTAGTAGAGACAGAGTATCACATTTTAAAAGGAGGCCCCCTTGTAGGTCGCAATTTGCTCATACTATTCAGTTTGCTCATAAAATTAGGATTCATGAAAAATGTTGTCAAGAACTTGGATCGTAAAGGCAGAGTATTTCATTGTTTCAGAAAAAGGTTTCCTCATTTAAGTAAAGGTAACGTTGAAGAGGGAATGTTCATAAGTCCACAGACGTTTAACATATATTATCGTCGTTTATTTCCGCTTTTGTTTAGCAGACCGATAGAACTGTGTTTAACCAATTTTTTCGGTAAGTCGTTAGTTTGCACGATATACTTAATGTAGCTTGCATCTGCTTGATAATCATTTAATCCCAATTAACAGACTGTTATGGATATTAGCTACAAGACAAAGTTATTCAAAGGTTAATAAATCTATTTTAAGAGTTATAAAACTAGTAAAAAAATATGAATAACTTTCAATTTATAACAATGAGTAAACTTTATGTGAGTCAAAAGAATTAAGACGTAAAACCATTGTTTCAACTTGCGTATTGCAAACTTGAAACATATATTTATCTACCAACAAAACATGTATATTTATATTCCGGCATGCATATTTATATAAATTTTCATGCATGTGCGACCGGCGTTAACAGTAGGTATAAATTAATAACAAACCGTCGCGTCTTAGTTTTTTGGGAGGTACATAAGATTCGTTTTTGCAAAGTGGATTGCGTGCAGTCCATTTCGCATCTGACCTTCCCTAACGCGATTATCGTTGAGCAGCTGTACACAAAGTATCCGTAATACATGGTTTCGCCTCTCTCTCTACATCACAACAACTATCTCGTTCTATCGTTCATCCTCTTCGCGAAATGAACCAAACGCTCCCATGTCCATTTCAGAGGAGCCGAGTCTGCTTCGAAAAATTGATCGGGGGAAAAGAGGACGTTACGTGCATGCATGTAGTAGGATTTTTAAATGGAAAAACACGAAAGGAGATGCAAACAATATTGTTAGATACGGGATGGAAAAATTCGATCTAATTTCCGGTTTATTTAATAGAATTGCTTACCATTTTCGTTTTGTATAGTAGAAAACAGTGCTTATGGAATAAATTTATGATATTTTATTTATGATGTAGTACGATTCGTGTTACGATAAATTTATGTAATTTTTAAGATATAGAAAAATTCAATGTCAGGAATTAATTTACTGTCAGTTGTACCCATGAAATTTTGCTTTAAAAACAAATTTTCTTTCAAGGATAAGGTTAACAGGTTATCAAAGTCAATGTCTTGCCCACGCCTTCATTCTCAAAAATGGAGACCTTTTATAAGGTGAGGTTTCTCTTTATACATAGTCAATGTGTAAGTGCATCAGTGTCTGTCGATTTAAAATACAATGCTTGATGTTTTAAAAAAATAATAAAGTGGATGCTTTTTTTCCTGTTTCCCAGATTTCAATGTAACTATAAATAATTCGAGTTTTCTGTTTATTTTCAATTTCGTTACTGGACTGAAAAATGTTTATGTATATTGTGGCTGAAATATCTAATAATTGAGGCTGCAATATCCAATAGTGTATTAGACAACATTTTTTTTTTCAGTAGTTTATACACTACCAGACAGCCAATTGATGTTTTTGAGATAGTTTTGACAACTTTTGTAATTGCGGCATTAAATATATCTGTTACGGCAGCTACTGATGTTTATGTACTTGCTTCTAGCATGCAAAAAAAAATGCTTTCCAAGAACATTGTGTAAATTTTCACCAATTTAACACAGTATTGGTCTCTGATAAACAATTGCTTGATTTGATCTTTTTTAATCCAACAAATAATGTTGTAGTTCCTGTGAAGACGAATTCTTTGTGTCAGAGCGTAAGTATTATGAAGCTTTCTCAATTACACTTGATCCAATAGCATAGAAATTGTAAGTATTTGTCCTGAAACTTCTTCTAAATTTTACATGAACTAAATTCGGTACCGAAACATTAATAAGCACCATGTCTTGTCAGTTGAATTGAGTTAAATCTGCAGATGATTAAATATCTAGTTTTCTCTTTAAAGATATTTTAAGTCTACACAATGTATACCTCGTTTAGGAGTACTACAAGCTTCTAATCTTAGACCTTCATTATATGTAATATTCAGAATTATGTATTTCAAGCAACAATGATGTGCTTCAGCATAACATGGAGTGTAATATTAATTGGGCAACAGCAAACAAGTTAGCTCTAAATATTAATAAGTGCCATGTTATTTCCATGACTCACACTTAGCGTTCAATTGGCGCTTGGATAGCTATTGTTCATAATATTCTGCGTCGATTTTTTAAATATCTGGAGAGTATCCGATACGAAATATTCAATCAACTCTTAGATGTGAGTTGTGTAGGCAATGCTGTCTTTCTTCATTGCGACCTGTAAGATCTATTGTGAGTATTCTTAATCTTTTAGTCCCAATTAATCTCCAGATTTCTGAAGCAGTTTAGGATTTTTTTGGGGGCTATAGTTCTATTCTTAGCCGGTTCTATGTAGCAGTTGCACATAATGTGATGTGTTCTGTCGTCTTGCTCCGAACAGAATCGGCATTTCTCACAATTCAGTACAGCCGTGGTAGTGCTGTGGTATCTTCTGTTGAGCTCCAGCAAAGATTTAGCGCTGATGGCTGAAAAAGTAATAGTCTTTTTTGATTGTCTTCGTTTTGGAGTGTTAGCCCAGTACTCTTATATGGCTTTAGGTGAAACAACAAAATGGCTCACACTTATAATGAGCTGGTATCCACATCAGTGTGACACATTGAGGGCGAGCAGACCACCCCAAGTTAAGTTGGATTTAAAAGTGTAAGCCCTTAGAGCTTTTAGTGCTGACTGACTGTTTGAGGACCATAGCTTTTAGTCCTCACAAGATCATACAATAATATAAAGCGATGTTCGTATTTAGTCTGTAAGTTTGCCTGTTATTGGCTCTTTTTGTCTTATCTGTTTTTTGAATTAACTGTTTGCACTCCAAGCCTCATTTTTCTTAGTCTGGAAAGACTCTTGTTAGTGACTACGAATGAATTGATTACTTTATAATTATTGATGTCAAACTCGTTTCCTTTCCTATGTAATAGAATGTAGAATACAATTTACAATGATAAATTTTCATAACCTAGAAGTATTCACAAAAGCATGACTTTTCGTCAGAGTTGTTTAATATAGTTTCCATATTTTGGTTATTGAACAATTTTTCCCTGCGGTTTTTTTGAATTTTCAAGTTCGTGAATTATGTATTCGATATTAGGGTTTTCAAAGTTCCATCCTCATTCCTGAAAACTCGAATTGGTGTTCATATCGCATTTTTTGACCTTTGTCTATATAGCTCCTTTCGAAATCTGAATTAAATTCATATTTTGGTCACAGTTGTGCTTTGCAAATATAGTTATGTAGTTCTGATGTTTCTGTGTGACTGTGTGACTCAGAGACCGAATATTTGTCCAGTGGTATGAGTTTTGTTGCGTGTTACTTGCAACAGTCACTTTTAGTAGCTAAAACCAAAAAATATTTATCGTACTTCTTACTTTAATTGTACCGCAAAATGGTGAACACTTATTTACTGATTTTCTTCTTAAAATATCCAGTTACTTCCAGTTAAAATTCCAAGCAAGTTTGACGACTTATACGTCCATAAAACTAAATGAGATTATTCAACTTGGTATTAAACTTAACCGAAATATGTACATATCACTCAAGATTAAAATTAATAATAACGAATTACACTAAATATAGAATGACGTTATATATGTTTTGAGTCAAACCAGTTCCTCAATTGCAAAATTTTTATGTACAACAAGAATGTTGTCCTTTTTTTAATGTAGATATAAACAAATTGGAGCGTAGTTGATAAGATAAGGTGGGCACGTTTTTCGGAACGTATTTCGTCACTTACCTCACCAAATCTTACGAATATTGCGCGGGTTTTGTATTATCAAATAAATATTTTGTAACCTACATTCTAGGCATGTATTAATACGTCTTTTTCGTAGATATAAAAGTGCTTTGATAAATACGAAAATAAATAGGTTCGCGTAATGAATAATATATTATCTTTGACCTTAAACTAGCTTATCTTTTAATATATTTTTCTTCCTGCCTGCAATAAGCATGGAATGCATATACACATGTTAATGCAAATATGTATTAGATGTGTTTAATTTGTAGCTAATTATATCTGTATACAATTTTAGTATAATTGGGAGTTGTTGATGTAATAGATTTTCAAATTGGATAACGTGACACTTATATTATGTTATACTATAGCGAAATTTAATCATTATGGTATAGCAATAATAGTAGAAAGAGAGCAATTGAATCGTAAAATAAGTTTAAATTGAGTACAGTTATCTACTAGAATTCGTTTTCAATTAGAAGAAAAGATCAGCGTAATATTTTTCTTTAGCTATTAAAACGATATGAGATCATGATTGGCTGACTGGTGGAAGCGAGAGCCCGTCGAGAGAGTATTCCAATACTTTCGGGGATAATTTGTAACAGTTTTGACCTACAATTCGCTACATCTCTTAATGCTGTCAGCTTCATGAACAGTCGTGGATATATGAACCTGATTCAAGACTAAATCTGATACTTTTATGTCGAATACATTGTTTGTCATTATTATTTTATTCAAATTCTATAAAATAAACATTGTATAGCTGTACTTTATGAGCGACGTGAATCTTGAGCGGTGAAAATACTGGTGTCAAAGATGCTAGTCTGGGAGAGCCTTAACAGACTAAATAACCTAGGCAAAGAAAACAGAGTTGCATTATGCTGGGTACCAGGACATACTGGATGCAGCGTCAACGAAGAAGCTAACCTATTAGCAAGGAAGAGCGCCACAATTTCGTTTGTAGGACTGGAGCTGTTTTGCAATAGGTACCTACAAACAAGAACTTAAAGATAAAGAGGTGAGGCTCAGAGTATCCCTCTAGGAGGATGACAACATCTGACATCTAGCGGCACCGTTATTACGGAAACCTGAGACAATTGTTTCGGTAAAGGCGTCATAGAGGAAGAAGAAATACGTTATTGCAGTTTATTGAGGCTCTTAGACTGGATGGGAAGCTCTGAGAGCTTGAAAAAACCCAGCAGCTTACAGCTCATGCAAGGAGTACCATAGATCAATAGGTCGCAGTGCAATATGACCCTCAATTAAATCTAAATCAAAATGGATAACATTCCTCTAACATTAGCAAGAGATTTGTATTGGTCAGCAGCCAAAAAGATATAAAATATTAATAACATTCTAGTACAATAAAGTTGGTTTTGTGCAATAGCTGAAATTAAAAAAAAGGTGAAAGAAATGGACATCAGCGTTTTATTTAGCACTTATAAATGATGTTATTCATTTAGATGCAATATTCTTGGAGAATGCAACAGAAGAAGATTTATGGTTACTAATGTAGCCACATGTATGGCTAGATTATAAGAAGTCTGTCGCCACCTAGCAGCAGGTCTTTCTCACGAACAAAAGAATTACTTCTCATGTACTGAACAACTTACCATGTGTCTTATTGCAGTAAATAGTACCATAGATATGGTAAAAGTTCGTAACATGATTTGGTGTCGAAAAAAATACTATTAGAGTATTATATCAATGAAAATATTATTTCTCTCAAAGCTAGTTATCTAGCAGATTTTTTAAAGAAAATTCAACATGTCAAATTATTGAACCTCTTGCGGTCACTTTAACAGAACTGTATTATTTGGTAAATATTGCGAGGAATATCAAATTTACAATAACGGAAGAAAAAGGTTCTAATGTACAAAAACTGATACGAGAACAGAACTGCTTCCAAATCTAAAGCAGTTCGTCGCACAAAATTGGTTAAACCATATAATGCAAAATGTGAAAGCATGCATTAGAAGAATTCACAAAATTAATGAGAGCCACCTAACAATTTTAAAATCATTCTAGTATGGTATATTATGACTGATGTGACCTAGAGTCTGTAGAAGCGAAATTCCCATTTACTTTACAGCATACTACTACAATTACTGTAAATGACTATGCGCTAATTAAGAGCAGTTGCCTTATATGCAAGTCCAATGAATTGCGTTTAGACAAAAACCATTTCTATAATTATCAAACACAATTACACATGTTTCTAAGTAAGAGCAGTCATAGTGATCGTAGAATGTGGTGAAAAGGCCAAATTTTCATTGAAAAGCAATTATTTAATCCTGCTTTTTTGCGATGAGAATATTAAAAACATCTCATTTATTTTATTGCTTTGTAATTCTGCCAGACATTTTGGCGAGATTTTTTCCAAGAAATGGAGGAAAAGTTGGTTTATAGCGTTACTGTAAAAAAAGCAGAAGACAGCAGTCTACGATGTAGTGTGGGAATTTAATGTTTTAATTGATGTCGTTTTAAAATGTATTTTGAACAGGTCACAAGACAATATTTAAGAAATATAGAAACAAAATGAAATAATTTTTTTTAATCTAACCACAGTAAATCATAATGACATAAAAACCGCAGTTGCTATAGGCACCTAAGTCATGGTCAGATAATTAAACATAAAATTAAAATTTAATTTATTGGCACTTATAATGGGGCACAAATTAATAAACGCACAACACTCTCGAGCTATCTTGTTCTGTTAAATATTTGTCACTGATTTTACCTGCCTATGCATCAGAAATAAACGATGCTTATGATTTGACCATAATTGTGCCGATGTAAATAATTTTGATTGCTTTTGTGTAAATACTTCAAAAGCAATCAGTAATAACCACTAGATATGATTTGCAAAATGCCCTTTAAATCATGCAGGCTTATTTCTTTTTATTCGGTGTTATGTTATGTCTAGTAACATTTACAATAGGCAATCGGTTTCTTTGTTACTACTTAATATTTTTAATTACATGTTCCCAGCTTATTATATAACGAGTTTGTTTACCGTATGTATTATTTTTAGAAAACAACCAGAAATTATTCACTCATATGAACCTTAGTAATACTTCCATGGTACACAATTTCTTATAACATTTTTATGCGGGATATTACAATTATTATGGTTTTTTATAGTTAATAGACATATAAAAAAGAAAACCATAAAACTTTTATAGGACTTTAGGAAATCAGCGAATAAATTTATACTTTGACAAAATGCATATTATGCAACACGTAATGTTTAAAATGTGAAATTACAAACAAAAACGTTTAATTTTAAAATAGGCACTCAATTATTTCGGTTTTACTGTATTTCATGAATAGAACCAGAAAGAAACACATTCACATAAACAACAAACTTTCTGAAAATTGAGTTTATTAACAGAAACTATTTCAACGTGGGAGATATTAATTCCGACATGCATTGTACTTTATTTTCATACATTTTGATTTAATATTATGTGTTGCAAAGTCAATAATAAATAAATGGAACCGGAACTGAACGCGAATTTTGATAATTCTCTACTCAAGTGGTAATTATAGATACATAATGAAGCATGGCATAAGCAGGAATTAAACTCTTATGTGCCACGGTTTTTGGGATGTTTATATTCAAACAATATTGATCCACATAACGTTGCTTTGAAAAAGCAAAATATGCCGTTTAAACCTAGGACAGTCCACATACACCACTGTATTTTCACCAACATCGAACAGACGGCACCACTGTCCGTAGTGGCGGACAAGATCTTGCAGACCAAAATAATTGCCGTACAGGCTTGTGCAGAGGGCATTTTAAACTGCCTGCAGGTAAACGGGTTGGTAGAAATTTTATCTGAAAGCCAGGCTGCCCTTAGAACATTACAGGCTCTTGGGCTGGTATACTGGTTTAAAAGATCGAAAAACTGGCAAAACATCACGGGACTTTCACAAGATGGGTGCCGTTAGCAACATATGCCAGCAAACGACCATTCATAGGTCCAGACCCGACGTGTGCGAATTCTTATGGCATCATCAAACGCTTTGTCAGATCTGAACTCGCTGCTAGGCATTATTCCTACGGGAATGCCTACTGGATCCGCCCAAATGAGAAAAGACTTCATAAGGTAATCTTTATGAGCAAAGATAGGCTGAGGTTACTCACAAGGCTCCGAATAAACACGTGCGCCGCATGGGCATAGTAAACTCTTCCCTGTGTAGAAACTGTGCGAGTGCGGAGGAAACTCCAGTACAGCTCCTTGCTGCCTGTAAATTTTTTATGAGTTTTTTGTATCGGGCATACAATTCTGCATCAAAACTTACTAAGACATCCTATGTCAAAAATCTGCCGTTTTTGAGTTATTCAATTTTTTTCAAATATACGACCAATTGCAATGTTATGTTCAAAATTATGTATTTCTGAAGGCATTACAGCTAAAGACCTAAAAAGGCCGGACTTCCATCAGAAAATCTCTAATAACGCGAAAACCGTAAAACATACAAGCTAATATGTCTAATAATCAATGATAGAGAATTATTAAGTGTAAAAATGCAATAATATATAGGATGTTCCATTAAAAAAAAGTGACATTCATCGAAAATCTCTAATAACGCGAAAACCGTAAAACATACAAGCTAATATGTCTAATAATCAATGATAGAGAATTATTAAGTGTAAAAATGCAATAATATATAGGATGTTCCATTAAAAAAAAGTGACATTCATCGATGTAAACTTAGTTAAAATGAACGTTAATTTTGGACGACCCAGTATAAATTATGAAAAATTTTAGGACGTAAATTTTATGTATGCTATTTCGGCTAATAACATGCCACATATGAGGTCTTTAGCCCACGCAATAATTATACTTGTCTTTTTCTTCTATTTCATCTATTACACATTACATGGGGGCACAATGGGTCTCTCTTTTGGCCGAGTTTGCCTTTTAAGGTCGTCCCGCCCGTGCAGTCGGAAAAAAAATATGTACAATATCTCTATCATGACTACTATAAGTGAAACTTTCGATTAATTTGTAGATCCCATTGGAGCATGTATCATCCCATGATGAAATGGTACGGACGGGCAAACAGAAAACTCTTCATGAATACAAAACATATTTTTGTTCCTTCAACATTTTTATTATAATTAGGGGACATGTGGTGACTATTCACAAGTTTTAGGTCCCACCATTAACATAAGACACGCCTCACGTAATTTTAAACCTTTTTTATCGATCTTGAGCACTGATTTAAAACTTACCTTAGAGAAATGTATTAAAAATAAACATGACAGTAGAAATGGTTTTATCTACAACTGTGTAATAGAAAGGAATATATTTGAGGGATGTGAATGTTAAGATCATACGCTAACAGGGATTATTCGGTTTGCCTTTGTTATTGAATAAATTCTGCGTTTCCTTGAACAAACGGAATTAGATATATTGTGCCTTAGGGCAGATAAGCAGTTCTTTTTCACAAACGACGAAACGACGAGATCCAATTCATTCCTTCGACCAAAAGAACAGGACAACAAAAGCATATTCTTTACTACATACAAAGACGACAGAAACCTTTGTATATATTAATAACTAATAACTGATCCAACAGCCGCATGTACTTATGTGGAGGTATTTACTGTCGATAAATTTTCGTTTTAAATTAAGGTCAAGTGGTCTCGTGCTTCTTCTCTTTCTTTTTTCCGTTTCGAGTTGTGCAAGTGAAGAGCGAAACCGTCTACCTACCACTCGGAATTTTATGTCTGCCGAAATAAGCCGCAGGAACAATGCATATGAGGCTCGTGAAATCGCCATGGCCATGACAGCACCACGGTCAACCGCCAGACGAACGTGAAAACATGTTTGGAGAAATTAAGATGGACGAGGTACGTATAACGACAATTAAAAGCGGTAGATTTTTTCGTTTTTTTCACATTTATGCATGTACATCAGGGCCATCGCGCGTATTCTTTTGTTATTTACCGGTTGAACAGTTGAAATACGTTGATGATGTATTAGCTAGACCCTTAAGAAAAATTGAAAGAAGTCAAGCAAGACTATAATGAATATTTAGAGGCAAGGACGTGCTGAGATCCCAACTAATTGAACAGTAAAGATGAATGTGAAAATATGAATACTTTCGGATGACCGATTGGTATTTAATATAATTTTTGAAATTCTAAAAATACTATTGCATTCGTATGCCAATAAATCTCCTATTAAACGTGTCTCGTTTAATAGGAGATTTATTGGCATATTGTTACACATTTTTTTTATCTATTGATATACAAACATAAATGAACCTTAGAGAACTGTATAGGTTTGAGCTTTCATAAAAAGCTACAATTTTTCTAGGTTGTTCATATTATCATTCATGTTTGTGGTCACAATAAATGCTATTCGAGAACGACCCTAGTATTGAGCAGGTGTTGTAAACCGAATTTTTACGATTGACATTTTTTATATTAGAAGGAAGACTTAGATATACAAATAATAAGGTGGGAGGAGACTACAAGGTAGTATAACGTTGACGACTATTGTACGAAGCGAATAGTAGGGTTTTAACGGGCGTGCACCTAATATTTTCCTTTCTACAATAACAAGGCGGTTTTGTAAAAAATTGCTTATAAAGTTTTCAGACTTGGTCGTTACTTGCTTTTCTGTTTTATCTCAAACTTTCCTAATTTAGTATTTACACGAATTGCTTCTACTTTCAGCACTTTTCACACCACAGACTCAGAACCGGTTGACCCATACTTTCATATTAGAAGCTTTAATAGATCTCTTTGTGAATTGTTCTATTGGGGGGCAGCGATTTGAAATTTGCGTATAATTTGTACAGATTAGTAGGCAACCACGAACTTAAATCTTAATGTTTGATGTTGTACAAAATCATATAAACTGAATATCAATACAAAGCAACCCCTTTCAATACACAATGCAATTTTGCATTTTCTGCTCTTTCAATGTGATCAAAAAAGACATTCTGTACAACGGGAATTGCTTTTCTATTATAATAGATGCATTCAATTCAAATTATCTAATGCTTGTAGAAATAAAATTAACTGACCCCATATAGGGTGGACAGATTTAGCAATACAGATCGGATAGTATAATTTGTTTGCATTCTCTAGTGTGGTGTATTTATCAAATGAGTAAAATTAAACCTATAATTTTTATTTGCTTAGTCCAAAGGATTTTTATCTTACTTACAAATTAGAATTTGTTTCTTCTTTGATGAACAACAGCGCTTGACCTTTGACATTGCTTTCATTTTTGGTTTATTGATATCTTTGCAATTTAGCGAAAGTAAGGAAACAGTCCAATCGCACACATAGTGAGAATATCCTTGTTCTTTCATTTTCAAAATTTCTTTAGGTGACATCGGGCAGGCCGTTGTTCGATTCCCTCTGACACGTCATCAGATAGTAACTAGTGAAGTAATTGTCGTAAAATATCTGGACACAATAATTTTGAAAACAGTTGGTACAGATTTAAGCCGAATTGAAGATAAGATGGCTTCATCGTAATGAATATTAAAATTGTAACAAATCGTAGAGAAAGACGAGAATTTACTCAACTTACTACTAGAATTCGAATGAATAAAGGTAATTTTTATTTCATAATAAATTTTAAATCTTCTTCCAACCCCCACAGCAAGCGCTTCCTCAGTAAACTGTTGTAGCTACTGAATATCAGAACACTTAATGAGATCTTAATGTCACCGAAAGAAATATGTGGTAGTGTTTTTGAGTCGGTTATAGTACTGGTCTACAATATATTTACAGAGTTCATTACAAAAAGTCTTCTTATCTACACTTATTTTTATCAATATCATCTTTATCATGTTGTACATCCACATCAGGGGAGTCGAAGAAAATGACTGCAGTTTTATCATTTCAACTTCTGCTGTCATCGGTGTACTAATTGCGTCAGAAAATCTGAAATCGCTGTGTCTACAAGTGTGTCCTATGTATTCATTTACTACATAAAAATTATAAGCTTCATTTGAAAGATGTAATATAATATGTATCTTGTTGTATATGTGGCCTACCTGGATATATATTTGACAATGTATTAGTGAGGATAAAATAATCTAAGTATGTATTTTTCTATATTTATAAAGTAGAATGTCAAAACAAACTTTTTCTAGCCTAAACTACTATCACGTTTCCTAAATAACTGTGACACCGTACTTTAAAAAAGAAAATGTCAAAATTGCATATCTGTTTGTATTGCAAACGCTTATAATAACAAACTTTCAGTTTTTAATCTGTAAATGTCGCTAGTCTATCCATTTATGAACTGCACTTACAGAACTACATGGGGTACAAATATGGGCACAAATGGGTTAAGTAGAAGGAGGTCGTCACTAAATTTATCATTACATTATATCATATTTTAAAAGCTTGCAATATCTTCTGTACTATATTTTCATTTTGGTAAATGGTGATAAATAATAATGGGTTTGATAGGCATGTTCGAAAAAAATTCTTAGACGTAAGTTCTAATAAACAGTCGCTGTTAATCCTCACACTACAACGTTGTTTGTTTTTGTCTCTGGGCACGGGTCAGGTTTTTTCCATAATTCTCTTAACACCGTAGCCTATAGCCTATTAAACTAGGTTTAGTAGGTTGTGTGGTAAATCCTCTACCAATGTGGTAGGCTGCCACCTCCTTTTCATTGCATAGTTTACAAATAGACTCATCCCTAAAGATGCCAGTTCTGCCTGTTAACAGACTCATCACTGTTCTAAGCTGTACTCGATTGAAAACCAGCATACCTGCTGTTAAATGTCTTGAAGACTGCCCCATCATCTGCTTGCTGTATATCTGTCTCTCAACGTTGTTCTAGTGTACCTGGTGTGCTTTTGTGATTCACTCAGCCACTGCATCATGTATCTTGGTCTTGTTATCGTCAGACGCAGTTCAGGTTCAGTTGCTTCAAATCCCTTTTTGTCAGCTTGCTTGTTATTTCGTTGTCTGATATGCCCTTATGACCGGGTACCCACATCAAAGTGATTTTGTTGTGTTTGGTCAGGGTTCTTAGGTTTTCCAGATAGTCCCAAGCTAGTTTCCAGGTTATCTGACAGGAATGCCCTTAAGGCCACCTGGTTACCCGATAGGATATGAATTACCTGACGCTTATGTTGTTCTTCCAATGCCCAGTGTTGTTGGTTAATATTAAAAAAAATTGTCATAAAATAAATTTGTTTTAACTTGTGACAATCGCTTAAAATTTAATTGAACTTGCACATTTCGTTCGTGATGAAGTTGTAAATAAAACCTTAAAATTTAAGTTTAATTGTCTTGACCAAAAGATCTTACTAAAGTTCTGTCATTCCAATTGAATTTTCACTTCGAATGAAGGTTAAAAACCTGTCATCGCGTCACCACACACAAGAGGCGATTTTTGCTGTAATTTTTGGTTATTTACTCAAAATCTTATATCTGTTTAGTGGTATTCTGATTTTATATTGTCCAACCAAATTCAATTAGATTCAATTTCATTCTATCTAAAACCAATTGGTCCATACTCCGTCCATGTAATATATAAATGGTCAATTTTATAAACTACGTAGAATGGAAAAACAACTCTTGCTTATATACCTTAAACTTTTTTGTAAATTAGGACAATTGTTTACTGGAACAATTTATTATACAACCTAAATATATGAATAAATGCTGAATTTATTGAAAACTAATCAATAGTTTTGTAGTCTTCCTATGCTACGCTTTGTATCGTTCAACATTTAGAAAAAATATATAAGAATATTATCGTGTTTTACTTATTATATTAGCAATCGCCTCTAATAAAATTCTATTTTTGTGTATATTGATATTTGTATTAGCCAAACAGGTTATATGTTACATCAGAATTTCTCATTTACGTATTACCTTTCGTTTCACATATATTTTAGAGGAAAAGAAGTCGATTATAATTCAACAGTCATCAGTAGCAGAATAAATAAATTTAATCAAAATATAATACCACATTAATATGTAGAAGCAACGTTGTTTGCATTCATTACTAAATAGATATCATATTTCGCGTTTGTGTAAAATTTATTTGTATTAGAAACTGGTGTATGTGTGTGTCTCGGGTGTGTCAAGGATATATTTTCCCTGAAAAGAATTTGAACCAATCGGAATGCGAACGTGTCCTCGGAAAAGAAAGACAGAAAACCGTCAGAAAAAATGACAACGGTAGTGTAGTGGTATTTACTATAATCATATATATTTCCAACATCGAGTGGAAGGGGTTTGGTGAAACTTTTCGCATATGAATATGCGTAGATATTATTTTTCTTTTGTGCATTTATTTAATCGTTTAATATAGTTGCCAAAGGATGGCGACATGTGAACTACGTAATGTCGTATTTAATTCATTCAATTTTAATAAGGGAGTATTTAATTCTAAACGGTTACAGAACTTTCTACGTTTCAGTTACTAGCCAGTGGGAATAATTTTATAAATGTTTAATGTCGATCAGGAACGGGTTTATTAACTTTAGTTTAAGTTGTCTCCTTGCCCATTAATGCAATTTGTTTGGTAAGTAAACGGTTGAATGTTTTATCGTATAGGTATAGATCATATGCGCTAACAATTAGTAATTCAGTAAAAAGTGGATGAAAGTTCTCTTACTTATAGTTTCCAACAATCATAAGGAAATTCTCAGAACGCTGATAGGTTATTGCAGTATCTAGTTTTGCTTCTGCGAAAGTTCTGAATGTGCAAAGCACTTTTTTTTGTTTCTAAAAGGAAGAAATTAATATCGTCGAGCACTGATTCTATTTAAATAATATGGAAGATAAGATTTATAGAAGATAAATTTACTAATGATTGGCTTCTAGAATCGTTGCAATTAGTGTTACTCGATACTCACTTAGAGAAAAATGAAACTGCTAAGCAAAAATATTTTAAAAAACTTAAACATTTTTGGGTCCCTCAACTCTTCTTGCTCCAAAATTTGTGAACTATGCACATTTATTAGAAGTAAAGTCTTGCACATAGAGATATGAGATGTTCTGAATAACAAATGTAACAGTACAAAGTCCAATATTTGGTGCCAATATGTGAGATTTTCATTTTGATTTTTAGCAGATCTTCGATTAATTGATCTAGACACCAGAATTGAAGATGTCGAAACTATTAAATTCATAGCATCTTCTGAAGTATATCAAGAATTTCGCATGAATTGAAAAGCACCCTGTTGCCCTTATTTTTTTTGTTGAAGGTGCAAAATCATATTGTATGAATAACGATCAAATTTGCGGTGGTGAAAAAGTGGGCAATCGAAGCAATGAAAACTCTAAATTGGCAACCTAGAATTTACTAAAACGCTTTCAATAGGACAGCTTGGGATTTAATAATAATTAAAAAGGCTTATCGCAGTATTTAATTAATATAATTGACAGCTACCTAGATGATAAGTCAGTGCAATTAGTACGAGATACACATCTTAAAATCTGCTACATGGCTCAATCCTAGGGCCAACGCTTTGAAACATATATATTATAGTGTAGGTATTTATGAGGACCTTACCCACGGGAGTAAAAATTATAGCTTATGCCAACGACTTAGCTTTAGAGGTAGCTGCCAGAGACCCGCAAGAATTATTTTGGAAGGGCAACGAATATCTCGAGCAAATACAGAGCTGGATGACGAGGAATAAGCTGGAACTAGTCGCCTAAGAGTTGAAATGTGTCATACTCTACTGGGTGTAACCATGGGGTAGGAGAGCCTTTTTGGTGCGGGCGCAACTTATAAGGGTTACAGCTAATGTCAGAGCTCCAGGCTTTCAGCAAAAACTAATATGTCAGAACTGTTCAACCAAAAGAATAAATGCACGCCAACTCACAAAAGCCTAAAAAAATCTTTATACGAACAACAAGCGCATGCCGAACAGTTTCAGCGCAAGCGGTGCAGGTTATTAATGGCATCTCCCCAATCGAATTGTAGTAGAAGAACGGAGAAATACATATGTGCTCTAGGTGGGTGAGAAACGCCAAGGAAGTGAGGATCGAAAATGGCAAGAGAATTGGAATTCCGACGAGAATACCGCACAGTGGACTAAATCATTAATTCAAGGCAAGAGACTACTATCTGACACAAGTGTTGGTGGCACGCGATTCTTTTTAAAACTTACACAAAACGAATAGGAAAAACAGAGGCCGGTATATGCATACACTACAATACTGTGGACACGCCGAAATACCATACACTAATTTGTGAAGCATATCATGCAAAACAAGGACAAAAGTGGCAAGATAGTGTTAAGGACTGCAGAGAGAGATAGTTGAGATAGCATATAAATAATCCGCTTCCATGACGTTTCTGGAATTGTGGGAACGTTCCATGTTGGCAGAGAGCAAAAGAGGTTGTTTTTAAATTTTCTACCGTTAAAGAAAGGGTAGTCGAGGATTAGTTTTTGTGTTTCTCGAGTTTGTTTACATATTGTATTTTTATGGTTACATATTACTTAGTTTCTGTGAAATTTCGTCGTAGTGTGTAGCAAACAAAATTTTGCACGTACGAACTTCCCCAGCTTTCGTTCTGTTTTTGATATTACCATGTCCCTTACCAGAATATTTTTTCAGTTGTAGAGCGAAATCGTCCATGGTGTAGATTTCTATAATATTATAATAAACATCATTGTACGGTGTGTTCACGATTGGAGTTTCAAGAAGAAATTTATTGACACTTCTTATTATTTATTTTACGAAAAGAATCTATTCCTTAAAAATTCTTCTGTTTATTCGGAAATTCCGACAGACATACTTAAAAATTAAATTCTATAATATATATAGACCGTTGAAATTTCTAAATTACTAAAAAATTATTTAATCAGAAAAATATGCTTGTATTTAAAGCATGAATTCTGACTATGTCAATAAATTACAAATCTATTCTACATCATTTCCCATTTTTCTGCTCCTTTAGAAAAATACGGGATGCTGTTAATGTAGACTGTGTGTCTACAACAAGTATTCATAACGTCAATGGTGAATTTATTACAAGAGCAGAAACGTTGAAATTTGTCTGTATCTCACTTATAGGGTTAGTGTTTATTTCCTAAATACAAATAGAGGTTTAGAATTAAATAAATTTTTAATCATTTAGAAATTCCAAATTCTTAAATACCGTGAATATCGAACCTAATGTTAAAGCATGACTATAGGGGAGTTTTTCAATAAGCGGAAGATTTTATTAAGAATAGATGTATTTTCTACGAAAAAATATAATAAAAAATCCTCCAGTTGGAAACCACAATCGTGTATAACAATTTGTGGTTGTTTGTTGGGAATCAATAAAAAATTCTTTGTTAATTATTAATAATACTTGCTACACTAATAGATAGTTGTGTAACGGGATTATTATTATTTTTAGGACGTTAGGAGGCACGATAGTTAATCTCCTAAGTGACCCTTCTGAACCGCCCGAAGTATGCTCTAGAACCGTCAGACGTAACATCTCTTCAGAGCATTGGGCTGTTTTTTCTTCCTTTCCTACTCTTCCCTACGTCCCCCGTCCACCAGGTGGTATTAGTGATTGAGGGTTCAGGATTTATTATGTACTACTGTTAGATCAATGATTTTAATTTTGTGATATTCTTTGTCTGTATTTCCCCTGCTTTTTTTAATATAACTCGCTCCCGATTTGATCTCAAACTCCGCTGCGTTGGCCCTCCCAGCGTTTGCACTGGAAGATAGTGTGATATACAGTGTCTATGTTGGTGCAGTCGATAAAACTGTCATCGTCGTCCTTACCCATTTTCTTTGCATATGACCTCAAGGTTCCGTGGCCCCTGACGACTTGTGTGACGTGGTAGGCCAGGCGTCTATATTGGCAGCCAAACCATAGGTCGATGTTGTCAATTAATCATTTGCTCCACTATGCTTTTACTTCATTTGCTTCCCATCTCTTCTGCCAGGCCCTCATACTAATTTTACTTGTCTCTGGTCGTGATGCTTTTCCGCCATGTTCGTAGATGTATTTGCGTTCCACGACAAGCAGGTCGATCGGAAGAACATCCGTGAAGACCTTCGCCGAAACTGTGCGGTATGTTGAAGCCACTCTCAGTAGCATTTTGCGTTGTACTTTTTCCAACATATTTAAGTAGCATTTCTTTTGCATAGCTACATGCCATACTGGAGCTGCGTATAGTCGTATAGAGTGCACTACTTCACACAACACCCTTCATTTTTCATTCGCTCCGATATTTTGCAAAATACGTCCTGGCATTGCTATACGTTCCTCGGTTTTACTGACGACCTATTTGATATGTTCGCCGAACGTAAGACGATGGTCCAGGGTTGTGTCAAGATACCTTATACAATTCTGGGGTACGACTATCACATTTTCGACGCAAAACTGCACGAGTCTTCTGTCTCTTCTTCCCTTGAGCAATTATAGATTCAGTTTTTTTTCTGGAGCAATGGTGAGTTGATTCGTTTTCATCCAGTTTACAATCCTATCCAAGTTTTCATTAATATTTAGTATCAAGATATATTCGTCATCTGCAAATACAATCAGCACACTGATCCATGTCATCCACGTATCCAATCGTGGTAGCGCTTCCCCTCAAATTGATTTTGAACACTCCGTCATAAAGAATGTTCCATAACACAGGGCCGAGAAGAGAGCCTTGTGGAACACCTCCACTTATATCTACCGTTTCGTTTTTTTTTGCTAGCACGAGTTTTCTGTCTTTCAGGTAGTTTGATATAATATTAACAAGATATTGTGGTATACCCTTCACTTTTAGATTATTTATTATTATATTCCACTCAGCACAGTAACAGGATTATTTAATTTAAGCCTGTTGTCGTGTATTTACTTTCCAGATTATATCTAGCTTGCGTTAACAAATCTTTCATAGACGCTTAAATGTATAAATATCTGTAAGGTCACTACGATCAAACCCTTATTTGGAAAAAAAAACAGTCATTGTTGCATCTAAGAAAGCATAATTATATGACATTTAACTAACAATTAAATTTTAACTAACAATAAGTTAATTATACAATAACGGCGCAAATGGATATAAATAAGCTAAGCATAAAACTTTCCACTATCATTTTACATCAATTTACATCTGAACAATAACTGCATTTTATACAAGTATGAATTACTACGTTGTATACATTTTCCTTTGGTTGCATAATAAATTTTTGTTAACTTATCGTTTTTTGTCCTTCCCGCATTACTTTCCGTAAAGTCCCATCGCAAATATTTAGTTTTCAAATAGAACAGATTATTCAATCTTTAAATCGCACACACATATAATAATTGCTTCTTTTTTTATATAAAGGTATGTGCAGGTGTGTAGAAGTCTTTCATTGGTTGATAATAAATAAATAAACATTTTAATGATTTAACCAGTTACATATTAAAAATATTCAACTGAGTCAGCAATTATTTAAAGCGAATTCTCTATTTTATGGAAAATTGTTAACTACTATCATTTTTTGCGCTATTATAGAGGTAACTAACTTGCTTTGACGTTGTGTAGTACAACAAAACCAGTTTCCCTGGATATTATTAAATGCGTTTTGTCACTAATATATAAAAGACATAAAGGTAGGTCAAGTATAGCGCAATACCAAACAATATATCGCTTCATTCGGAGGTTACTTCGCTCCGGTCATTATTTTACGGTAGCACACTCTACCTCGTATTAGTTAAAAAGCTATAATGCTATAACTTAGCTATAACTAACTCGACGAAATCTCATTTTCTCCAACTTAGCAAATAATATATTATAATACACACTGTCGGGTGCTCGTGAAAAGTGCATAAAAATCCCTGCGGTAATTTCTCAGTAATTCAAACCTTTATAGAGTATATTATATCATATAAAAGCAAAAATATAACATTTTATATCTCTCCATTTTGAATTAGAATAAGATGGAAGACACTGTTGAATAAAATGATGGGGATTCTATTGCTAGAACGGGAAATATTGTAGAGTTAGACAAAGATAAATGCTCAGGTAAAACTCCGCGAAGTGTAGAAGGTTGAATGAATGAGCCGGGACATCTGGGTCTGAAACAAACTATGTGAAAAAGGGTCGACTTCGAAGTCACATGATTTGCTCCTATTACCTGTTTGTCCTACTCTTCAATAGCTGATGGGCTATCGATATTCGTATCCTTAATAAAATAACAAATATGGAGGGGAAAAAATTGTATAAATATTGTTGATATTTTTATTAAAACATGATATTTAACGTGAATCCCGTGTGTACTTCCGTTGTTATCGTTGTTTTGTCTCTGTTTTGTAGTCCCTGCAAATGCTGTGGCTTCCTATGCTGTAGTGCATATCAATACCACAACTACACTTCTAATTTTGTACTTTTGATCTGTGTAAATGTGTGTGGATTACTTTGTTACACAATTACCTCGTCGTCAGTTCTGGTACTACTAAGTGGATCCTAACAAGGGCTGGTAGCTCCAAATAATACAGACCTTTAGAGACTATGCCACCGTTACGCTCATACCATCCAATAAAAGTTGGATTACGCAGAATTTTTTCCATTAAACAAAGATTGTTGAGAAGATCCAAGAAAATTTTCAAGTTGGTACGTACGTAACGTTCACTTACGAAAAGAAGAAAAACGGAGCTACCATAAGAAGGTGTGCCTTACAAAGAACTGTGCAGAAGGTCAAAAAATTATGATACCTTAAAGTACATTAACATTTTGTCTACCGAACCACCAATTATGCTGGCGCTAACATTTAATTGTTGAAAATATTGGATGTGACATTCAACTATCCAATAAGGATTATGATCAGCATAGTAGCGACAGTTATATTGATTAACAGTACCATTCAGGTAATATTTTGTTTTTTTTGTAGATTTAGAAGAATATCAATTCAATTATCTTCGCTTGTAACCGATTTGCGTGTTTTCCTTCAACTTTTGCACAACTCATGACAGCGTTGGTTTGAAAATATAACAATTTTTTTCAAGATACAATGCTTTGAAGGTATCGCGTGCATCTTTAAGAGATATGTGTCCATCATTAATGCCATAATTTTTTCTCGTTCTGTTAATTAATCTATAATTAAACAGTAATAGATATTATTAATTTCTGTTTTACAGAAAATCTGTGTAAGCGCGACTGACGATAATAATGGTAATATATTTTGTATTAAAAATAAATTTCAGAAACCATAGTAACATAAAAGAAGCATATTTTATAAAAGCGCACATTGTATAGTTGCCAAAGCCTACATCATTATAATTGTTCAAAAATTATGTATCTGAATGATTGATTTTTCAATTTAATACTTATTGAAAATCAAACTTATTTATTCAAATATTATAATAAATTCTGTAACACTCTGTATATACTATAGATTTGATATTATACAGAGAATGCCACGCCCATATCTCATTATGATTATCGACTACTTTTAAGACAAGGATGTCGGGACAAATCTCACGCTCAAATCGTGGAACAAAAATGGCGAATCGTGTGGTGCACATTCATGTTAGTAGTTTCTTTGTCGTTACGCAAGTCTAATAAGTTGCACAGTTCGTACAACATTTAGATCAGAAATACAGTATACGTCGTTTTTCGTTTTATTATTATTATATTTGCCGTTTCTACGCGTGCATATGCACCTTAGTTTAGAAGAGAAAGAAAGGCCAGCGCATTGTAGTATTCACACATTCACAACGCAAATATATGTGCATACGTATATACTTAATACACAACTACTTGTCAGAATGCATAATAACGGGCTAGGTTTCTTGCAAATAAATTAAACTATCAAGGTTATCCGAAACTGGTCTCTCTTCTAAAGCGACGGCGTTTCCTGGTTACTAACGTCGTCGACGCCGTGCAATTGTGTGCAATGGAAGTAAGTTTTGGTCGTGTTTATAGCGAGCCGCAGCTCCTTAGCCGCCTGACACACATTCTAGTATTAGATGCATCGATATCTACTTTTATCCCTCGCGTACCCCCAACGCTCCATTCGATAAACCCCCGGAATGAAGTTTGTTGCCGGAATAGGTTCTATAATGTAATAAAAACATAGAGCGTTGATAAATATAAACATTTACGTAAAACATTCACATTTACTATCGTAAAATGGAATTGAAGTACAACATATAACTAGTTTGGAATTCGAAAATAGCATTTAATAATTTTATTTGATCTTACCTTGTAAATATAGAGTATTTACCATTTTTATTGGTGCTTTTCTATTGTGTCAGTAGTCTAGAATTTTTACCATGCAAAATGTGTACCTACATATATATTTTTGTTATTATTGCTCTCGGTGTGGAAGGAAGAGAATACGAAAACAAAGAATTAGGCAATCATTTAATTTTTCCCAATAGTCCTATACCCTGTATTGTTGCTGTTATCTCAAATGGTTTATAGACAAGATATTATAGTATACTGGTTTTAGATTGACAATAACCATAAGATCCAGATTTTTTGTTTAGGGAACGGTAATAATTAATCTTGCTCATCCAATAAATTTGATCGAATATTGGTAGCGATTCTAGCAATGATGACTGAGTACTTCAGCCAAGTTTTTTGGATTATGCATACAAATGCATAAAATGAAGAATAATAATAATGAAATAATGTCTTTAGATAAATATTAAAACCACCCCACATGCCTATGCTTGGGAAAAGACTGAATTTTTCTTTCAAGTAGCTATAAATTCATAAAGCAAACTCAACCGGAGTAGCGAAATGTTGCCATAAACATGCCTTATAAGATTTGTACCACAACTACTGCCCTACCTATGGCGAGCTGCTCTTACCTCTGCAATTTTCGAGTTGTCTTGCACTAACTGTAACGAAGATTTCATCAGTATACAGTGCGGTTCTAAAGTACCTCCGCCCTCCTATCATACCCTCTCCGCAAACTTTTGATCGGTTTAATAGCGAGTTTTAATTTCATTAAAATGTATCCATTCATATGAACATAGTAAGAGAACAAAGTTTCATTTCATAATGCATTTGTGTTTGCAGTTATCTGCTCAATATGAATTTAAAACTCTTAATGCAAGTATCAAACGTGAATTCAAAGAGTCATTACGTCCCAGGCAGCCATTGATGCTTAATCTAAAATTAATGGAACGTCATTCAATGTAACAAAGAAAATAGACATTTATTATTGCTGGCTATGGCACTTATATCAATAAAATTCTATTTTATGACATTCAGAAGGTAGTATAGGCCTAATAAGAGGCACATTGACACACTCACACAGACATTGTTTTATGTACAATTCATAGCTACCTAAGACATTTGAATTTATGCTGAGCAGATAACTGCAAATACAAAATGAATAATAAAATAAAACTTTGTTCTATTACTATGTTCATATGAGCGGATACATTTTTATGGAATTTTAAACTGATATCATACTCAGCGAGTCCTTTAAAATGAGGTGTCACTCGACCCCCCATTACATTTAAAATTTTGATACTATATCGCCCCCTGTCATCAATCTTTGAAACTAAATAGAAATTTTACGTCCGGAATGTAGTGCAAAATATTTCATATTGATGACCCACAACTGGAACCTTTTTATTAAACCGATAAAAAGGTAGCAGAGGGAGCGGGGAGGGCTTTAGAACCGCACTGCATGCTAAGCACTGGTTAGTCTGATTCATTCATTATGATATTATGTTCTAGATGAATTGCCACTTTTGACATATCCTGTCATATTATCATTTGGTTGGATTGATAGATTAGTTTTAGCCAATATTCAGCCTATTACTAGAAACATACATACGTCAGATGCTCTTCATTAATTGTTAAATTCAGAGGAAGGTTTTCTTGTCAACATGGACTTCTTTGTCCACAGTTGTAAGTCTTCCCTGAAAATCTCCTGTTCCACCAACAGTAAGATGTAGATTAGAAAAAAACGCATATTCAAAATTAGAGTATTGATATCGATACACCGGTTTAATGTTCGTTTTGCATACTTGCGACATACGTATGTCTATTTCGCATTAATTCACTACATCTAATTTTAATAACAGTCCAAAATTAAATATACAATATATATTTGGATGTGTAAGCTTTCTATCTAAGAATAACTTTATTCCGAACACTTAAATACATAGAGTTATTAAAATATCATTTCACACATTTTATAGTCTAATAAACATGTATAGATATTTTAGATTCTATATTGACCGTCTGGCATTCGGCATATCGTTTCTCTGCCTCTCTATTAGTATAAAGTAAACATGTGAGTATGGAGTAGTTAATACAAACACTTTCAAGGAAAATGGCGAAATCTAGTTCAACGACATTCGGGATAATCGTTGGAAACGAGATAACGGCATAGCGTTTCGTTTTCGCATCTTGCAACGCAATCCGTGTCAATATTGATTTAAGATAGATATTCAAGATCCTAAAATGAAAATAAATCAATAGAGACAAAAGGAATTACTGTGCACATAATCGTCACCATTTTGATGTTTTAACTTTTGATGTGTTTGAATATTAAAAAATAATGACTATAGTTGCTAGTACCCTGTATAATAGAGTTATAACATAAGTCGACGTATACACATATATATACATATAATTATACTCGACGAAATCTATCTAATCGTTGTTTTTCACCAGTTCGAAATCTAGTGCAAAAAATGCAAGCCGAACAGTTGCAGACACATTTCAGAACGGTATCTGGGTTAACGCAGATTAGATTTCCGTCATAAATAAAAGAATACCGAAAATAAATTCCAACCAACCTTGATCCATAACATGTAAGCCGTATTTATTCATACGATTTGAATTCGTAGCGTTCGAAATTGTTCGAACGCAAACTGTTTTGAGATAAATACGCTCTAGTAGCTGGTGGATTTATACATACATACATACATACATACATGTGGAGCAGAGGTTAGAAAACAATGAAAAATTACCGTCCAAATTATTGGAAGTAGTCATGTTCATGATGGCATTAAAAATCGATGAAGCGTTGCAGATAAACGTTTATTTTTAGTTTACGTCAAATCAATTCCTGCAGTTCTGCAATCTGTGTAGTTATGTAGAGTATTTTTTTCGGGAAGATTTCAATTAGATTCGTTTCTCTTTTATTACTATGGAAATATAAAAGGAATGTAGATTTGACATAAATCTTCTTTATTCATACAAAATCTAAAGAAAAAAGTAAATTCAATATCCTTTGCTAGTTTCATTGCAATAGATTGTGGGTCTATAAATTTTGATATTTACAAAATATGGTTTTAATTATGGAATGTGTAGTAAAACGTCAAAAACGGTTAAATGAAACGTATTTTTGTAAATAACTTTGTGTTATTAATACAAAGGCACTATTATTTCGTATAGTTATTTTAATGATTCAATGTTAATTTTTACTAGCAGAGCGTATTTCATTAAATTACTGAATTATCTGACCATTATGCTATTAACTATTAACAGTTTTAGGAATTAGCAGCAGAAAAGTTTTTATGATTGTATTACTAAACAATTTATTAATTACATTTGTATAGTGAACGCTAACTGGAAATATTACGTCTGTCTCTTTATGAAAATTCTAAATATGTATGCGATGTTTTTTCTTTTATGGATTTGGTAACGCTTTTCCGTTTAAATCCTATTGTACTGGCGACAATTTTAACACGCAAGAAGCAATTATGTTTAGTTAGCACGATTGTTTAGTGATTCATCGCGAAAACTTCATGGTTTGATCCCATGCAAAGATGCATATTTTTAAATAGAAATATTGCTATGTTGATTTGCCTGTTGGAAAAATACATTATATTTAAGTGAAAAGTGATTATAAAATGGTGCCATTCCATTAAAGAATCTTTATGGAAAAAGAAAGCGTATAGGCCATAAAAAAAGAAAAAACAGGCCAGAAAATAAATGTAGTTGCACGTTGTTATCTTAATAGTTTTACTGAGATATTTTCAAAACAATGCGCTTTTAATGAAACATCAAAATACAACAAAATATCCATGAACTACGAAATAAAATAGTTAATATTAAAGAAGCAAAAACGCTCTAAAATAAACTATTTGCGATAATAATTGATTGCCAAAATGTTACAGAAAGAGTAGTCTGTGATAAATCTGTCGACAACAAATTAAGAAGCTTCAAGAGAGAAAATTTGTAAAATGTTAAAGAGTAAATGGTACCTCGTGAAAGCCTACCCAAAATCACGCCACAATCGTCTCCGAGTAGATACGAATAGACTCGTTTAACAATTTCTCACTGCGCGAGTCGTCCAATCTTATCGTTTTAGTTATCCAGCCATAATAATAATAATGAAGTCCTACAAAATCTGAAAGTAAAAATAATTCTTGCTATGACGAAACTAAAATTTCATCTTTAGTTATTTCGCAGTTATTTGCCAGATCCAACCAAGTATATTTTGGCCAATGCGCAAAGGTGTTGTAATAGTTGTGTTGTGCTATATTGCGCCGAAACTGGTCAAAAAACAGCATAAAATCAATTAGGAAACAATCTCTTTTCAAATAATTCAAAACTCATTTAAATTTTATATACAACTTGATGCATTAGTTCTATTTTCTTAGGAGCTTTTTCTGTTTACTCCACACTTGCAACATCTCTGTACAACGTAATTATTCTAACACGCCGTACCTGTAATTTCAACAATTAATTTCACTAAATGCGGAATGTGAATGTTACTAACCTGTTAATGTGAATTAAACTTGCAATTATATGCTTGCCACATTCTGACTCCCTAGCTTTAGAAGAGCAAGAACACTTCACAAGATTAAAATTGGAGTAGTAAGTTGCCAATTTCTAACACTTAAGGTTATAATGGCTAAAGGATCCTCACTTACGAAACAACAACAAAATATGCATACACCTTTTTTTCTTGTTTTACGGTCCTTTTTTGGCAACAACTTTTTTCCACCAACTCCACTAAAAGCTGCAGTTAACCGGTGAAATAATTACTTTCCGTAATATTCAACGCTCAGCCTGACAATTATACGCTATTAAAATAATAACAGTACAATCCATACAGTTTATTGCAATCAAATTCAGTTTCATATATCAGTGAAAAAATGTTTATTCAAAACAAACCCTTAATGCGACAAATATGTTTTAAACTTCAAAGAGAAAAAAAATACAGTTACATTTGCCCTTCTTAATTTTTATGACATCTCATATTTTAGTGTATATGATTAATGAGTTTAGATTTGGTTTTAAAAATTTTTTATCTTTTTATTCCAATCCATTTTATGTAGTTGTAGTTTATCTTCCAACATTTCAATATCCTTTCGGTAGTAAGAAACGGCAAAGCCTTCGAAATACGCCTTGGTTTCCGTGATGACTACCCCATTCGATCTAAATCTCTTTTCCTGGAACCACCACTTGAGATTAGGGAAGACATAAAATCGCTGGAGCCAAGTCTGGAGAATGCGGTGGGTGAGCAACTAATTCCAATTTGGCCATCGCCTTTGATTACGTTTATGACGGTGCGTTATTGTGATAATACAGAACTGTCTTCTTCACCATATGGAGTCGTTTTATCTTTATTTCGTCATTCAGTTTGTCTACTAACGCTGCATAATCAATAAAAATTATGCCATGCGAATCCAAAAAAGCGGAGGCCATAACCTTCTCGATCGAGTGGTCCCTCTGGCCGGTTTTCATGGCTTTACAGCCGCTCTGCAGACTGCTTATTGGACGCAAACGTATAGTAATGGACCCATGTTTCGGTTATCGTTACAAAATCTCGAAAAAAGTTTGCTCGATTATGCTGCAACAACCCCAAATCAACCGTTCAATCGTCAACGCCCTATTATTTTTGGTAGACGGTCAGCAAATGCGGCACCTATCGCGTTGAACGCTTGTTCATTCCCAACATATCGTGCAAATGCATTCCACCCGTTCTTTTGAGATGCCCATGGTCTCAGCTAACTCTGTCAGCTTCACTTTACGATTATTCAAAATGATTCAATCCACTTGCCTTACAATTTTGGCATTCGCAGACTGTTTTGGCCTTCCACACCGCGATGTGTTTTCAGTGGTTTTACAATCCATTTTAAATTCACTAAACCGCCGATAAACTGTTTTCCTCGAAGGAGCAGGGGTGAGATTACATTTTTGCAGCCATTGCATTGTAATGATTGCTGAGAAGTTTTTCCCGTCAAAAAACAATGTTTTATCAAGATGCGATATTTCTCTTTCTTCATTTCCTTTACGAGGGCGAAAGTAGCATCACTCAAACTAATGTAACTTGTAAACGAATAGTCAAAATGTTTTGAAACTTCAAACATAATAACTAATATCAGATGTGCTTTTCGAAATGAGTCATGTGCATTTTGTAGTGTTGCCACCTATCGAAAAATCCCAGGACTTCAGCCTATGTATGTAAGAAAAATCACGCTGAAATAAATTTGATTAAGAGTAAATTTAGCATTTTGAAAAAGAAATATTTAGGTATTATTATAAAAGAAACTTTTTAATTGAAGTTCTACAGAAAAACAGGATTGATACCCACATAAATAATATCGCGTCATCTCACCCGATTCATTGAGCTATTATAAAAGCTTTTATATTCATAAATGAATATTTGAATTTGTGCCAAAAAGTTTTCAATTGATTATATGATGCATTTAATCTAAATAGTAAATTTGAAGTTTGGCATGCAAGAAAATCCATACAATAGAAAATCTATTGCGCGAGCTGATATTATAATTTCCTCTTGTTGATGTTGAGTCGAGTTTCACTTGCTGTATACCGACGTTTGTGTGTGTGCATATGGATAAAGATGATTTTGCTCACGCTATTAAAGCGAACGGCGCGCGTCAACTGTTGCGGTACATATGCAACAGGAGCACACTGCCAGCAAACGCTTAACCAGAGAACGCGATGTGATATTGGCCTAGAAATTACATAATCTGTGTTTCCAGTTCACATTTATGCGTTTAGTTATTTTTTGCCATTTCCATGCTGCTGCTATATGCAGGCGCGCACTTGCTACTGCTGCCTAAATCGCCGTCCAATTAGCAATTCTAGCGCACGGAATTTTGTCACCGTAACAGATTTATGCCACAATAATCATATAACGTTCAGATGCACACTCACACATATATTTACACTGTCCGTAGTTGGCGTTGTATGTTGAAAACGTTGTTGCGTTGGGAAATCGACTTGATCACCTTAACATTAGCCATTTAGAATATCGTAATTTTTCATGATAATCGCTTATATTAGAACGTTATGTTGCTAAATATAGAAAGACTTCTCAATAGGTTTTTGTTGAATGCCGAAAGGCGAAAAAAATGTTCTTTATAACAGCGTTAGGGTCACGATGTTCTCTAATATTGTTTGCATGTGCAACAATGTGGATATATACGAGTACATGTATATAAAAGACAAGTTTGTCAATACATTACGAAAACGTCTATTATTACAGTAATTGTATGTTAAAATTCCACAAAAACACAATGGTATTTTAAGGCTATTGTGATATATATAGATGTACTAAAGTACAATAAAACTTTATTTCTAAAAGTAAGAGGTAAATTCTTTATAATTTGCATTAGATACCAAAAAGTTTTATTGCGAAGTATATTGATTATCTAACCTTGTTAATCAAGGAAAGATGGACTGGTTTTTAAGGAAAGTAAATTAAGTTTGGCATAAGTTTTTGGATTGTATAGTAAGCAGTTACATAAAGAGATATAGAAGTCGACCGATTGACCATTTATGGAGCAAGAACCTGTATAGTAACAGGGCTTTTTTAAATGATAAACCAGAGATCAAAGCTGCTGGACCCCTTTTTTGTTGTCTAAAGCAGCAGGCTTGTTAAGAACAAACACAAATACAATACCTCGTGGTGGGCTGGCTTTTTACGCATATAGCGTTTGTAGGTTAGAAGTTTGAGTATCTGATGCTGGAACTACAAGATCTTGTTGGCTTGTGGATGCTTCAGAAAGCTTTCCTATTGAAGAGCAGTATTCCTGAATTTTCAAAAGTCTTCATTGCTACATCCGTTAGTGTTGCTTTAATATAACCTTTACCAACGAGCTCATCCGTTCTATTAACTCTGGCAGCTCAAAACGGATTAGCCGCAAGCCAGTCTTCGATTTCTTGGATATAATCTACTTAAAGGCAAATTGTTTAAATAATGGGCTAAAAAACAAACTATAAAATTCCATTATCTCTTGCCAAATCTACGATGTAATCATTAGGGGCATGTGATGAGGATGAAAAGTATAAGATGTTCTTTACTAAGTTTCGTATAATCGATGGAATTTATTTTGTGGAAAGATCTGTTTGAATCCACCTCAACCTATGACAATCATCGATGTCCTCTAGCTTATTTTCCGTATAAGCTTTAGTTTTTCATTCGTTTTCTGAGAAAACAAGCACTGGTGCAACATAAATCTTAAAGGCTAAAACGTAAACAACCAACATGACCAAGACAATCTAGTTCTTTATACAAACTACTCTCTTGATATTTAACACCTTTCACGTTAGCTTTCAGAATTGAATAAAGCTTGTTAGTAGGTAGGGTGTTACCACGCCACTTTGACCTTTGACCCCGCGAAGGAATTTAGCATTGTAAATTATCTCGTTATTATGAAGGTTGTTTTTGAAAAAATTAATTCCATTTCACTGTTAACTATTTAAAGAATGTGATCAATTCTTTAAAATATTTGATCAGGTATTGAACGGCTTTGATCAGATATTGAACGGCTTTGATCCGGTATTAAACGACTTTGATTAGGTATAAAACAGCACCGTGCTGTTCAAAGTTGATCACATTCTTTAAATAGCTAACAGTGAAATGGAATTAATTTTTCCAAGAACAACCTGTATAATAACAAGATAATTTACACATGAAAGTAAATTCCTTCGCGGGGTCAAACGTCAAAATGGCGTGGTAACACCCTAGTGTACGTACTCTTGTCGACATTTTCTTTAGTAAAAGATAAAACCGGATGTCTTTTAGAAAAAGAGTATCATGAGCAGTTTATTTTATTCCTTATTGTTATTTGAAAAGTCTTACTTCTCAAAACTTTATCTATACGCCCATAGAATTTTTTTCATGTCTAAACGGTATTCTACCAGCTCATCTTCAATTTCTGCCGGAAGTATAGTTTTTTGCGGGAGTGGTAAGTTCAGGAGTATGTCCAGCTCTTCGAGAGATTTTTGATGATCCCTGATGATGGATCTGCTTCTAAACCCTCTCGTAAGGTCATCTCCTTGTTATTGTCAGTACAGCATTCTTCATGTTTGCACGGTCTGATTATCTCCGCGTCGACATCTATAAGAAGGATACAATAACTACAATGTGTTCCATATATGGTGAATACTGCCACGAATTAGTATGGTGAACACAATCTACACCAAAATGTATGTAAATTTCAACAAAATTATGTTACATTGGACACTGTAATTGTTTAATAAGAAAGTTCTAAGACAACAAATTAAACATTAATATGAATGAATAAGATTTATTCAATCAAAAAGGATATTCAATCAATCCAATCAGAATTTCAGACTTCAGATTAACAGAGTATAGAAAATGGAATGGAAAAGAAAACATTGAAGAGGGCAAGCTGACGTAAACAATGAAATGTTTGAAACAAAGAAGGGTGGAATGGAACCACGTAAAACGAATGGATAGAGACAGGACCACGTAGTGAACAAGAATAAATTAGAAATAAACTAGAAGAACGAGACCTCAACACTGACAACCGGCAAAGGAGAATATCTGGTGTTTGGTTCACAATGTAACAAGTTTAAATTGAAAATAAATAATCTCAACTTAGCATTTATTAATTCCACAATAACAACAAGTATGCAACGTTATGTGTCAACTTTTATGCATCATTAATTTATAGATTGATTCTGAAACAAACAAGTTTGATGCCCAAGGCAAAATTAATTTAAGAGAGTGAAAATGTTACCATAATATTCGTTACGGCAGATTCTTTTAACTGGATTATCTTCTTGTGTCTTGTCTTATAATTACTTAGTGTGAATATAGTTGTCACAGTAATAACGTATTTGGTAAACTCATATGTTATGAAATTGTATTACGTTTCATTAGGGGATTCCCTCATCATGCCATATTTATTCTTCGACAGTAATATTAATAATGCATTAAATCACCTCTGTCATAGACTAAATAGAAATTTATGTAAAATACTTTCATTTATTAAATCTCCTGCCTTTTAAGCATTTACAAAATTTCGAAATCAATTTGATTTGATGTCTTGCAAATGTATCGAAATCTCCTTTTACGTGAAAATACAAAGAATTGATAAAAATGTAATCTCACTGAGTATGTCCAAACGCTGTTTTATTTTGTAATTTACTACGAAAGTGAATCACGACAATAAAAGTCACTGGAGCTAAATTATTTCAATGTCATTGTAAAAATACGATTTACTCAAAAACGAGTATATACAGATTTTTGAGGTTTACGTGTCTGTATCTTGATGAATCAATGTTGATTATTTGAACATATTAGTACGTAGACAGTTGGATCTCTCTCTATGTTGACTGGTTGCGAATGACATACCCTCACCCTTTATAAAGATGGCTGAAAATTTATTTTTAATAATCAAGAAAGAATTCCTTCAACCTGATCGTCAACATTCTAATATTTAGCAATAGATGTAACTACCATAGAGAGGTGTATTAGTGCAGATGTACGTAAACCCAAGCAGATTCTTTTATCTCACAAAATAATCTATTCCAATTATGTACATATGAAGTTCCATCTGAGAAGTACTCTCCATAATTTGCATTGTTAGCACATCATCTTGTATTCAAATAAATGCCTTATCCTTACTCATACTCGTACATCATTATTATCATAAGCTGCATAAGGTGTACGAAATGCATGTCACGGACATATGTACTAATTTTATTAGCGCAGAATTTTGTCACCGAATAAACAAATTACGTAACGTGTCTGAATTTAAAACGCAAAATTCAGCACGTGGTCCAAAATACACACTTATTCATATTGTCGTACAGGCAAATATTTACGTAGCCATATGCTTATGTGTGTGAGTGTTGTGTGTTTTTGATTACCTACATCCGAAATGATACGAATTTCGTCGTGAAAGTTCAAAGACCCTGGCTGAGTTTGTAAAACAAGACGCGCATATTTCTGCTGATAAAGGAGACCCCATGCGTATGTGTTTAAATAATTTCGTCTCGCTTATTTTTTAGATTAAAATGAGGCCGTTTTATCGCAACGTTCCAATTTTTTCGGCCGTGTAGACGTCATCGCTCAAATAAAGCATAACCTTACACAACATAGAATTTCGTACAGTTTCATAATAAAGAATCGTAACCAATTATCAACTCTAGACGACACGACTTTATCGTTTTAAGGACGAATTAACATAACTGTAAACACAAAAAGTAGCGACATAAAATCATGTAATTTATGTAGCTATAAGTTGTAGACGTACATTCAAAATGTACATTCAGTCCTTTAATAAAACATTTTTTGTTCTTGTAAACATATTCACCGAAGTTTTCTTCTCCTTTAGTTATTATTTACAATGCAACAATTTATGAATACTTATTTAGCTTCATCTAAATGACCTCAGGTAAAGTTGGTTAAAATCTACCGTTACGTTTACATTTCTATTTTGTATAGAATCGAAAAAGAGTTTATCACTCGACTTGCAATTTACTCGATTAAGCAATAATTTATAACCACATCGTGCGCAGTCAAAACAACAAGAGCATGCCCAACCTTAGCGATATATCTTTGAAAGCAGCTGATGCAAATTTTAATTGGAGAAATGCTGGTCACCTATGGATTTGCGTGCAATGTGAATAATTGCTGTAAAATACAATATACGTATTGTTTAAAAAAGTGTTATCCATAATACATTGAATTGATTAGTAGTAGGTTGCATTTTTTTTTACGCAATTACGAGGTGTTTTTTAATTAAAATCTTCTAGAATTAATTTTTATTGAATTAAAAAAGAGTAAATGTAAAAGTTTTATACCTACCCAGCAAGGACATTCTTACCACAAAAACTTTCTGGAAAGGGAATTCTTGATTACCTTGCCTAGTGCCTGTAAAGATAGTTTTGTGGAAAACTGTAGAACACATTTTTTGTGGTGGCAGCAGCTCCAGAGACATCTTAAACTGTATTGCTTGTCAAGACTGCCACTGCAGGTTTTGTCATGTAAAGGTCCGTCTAAATGATTTTCCATAAAACCCTTAACCAATATACAAACTGCCAGGCCTGGTTGTTTTTGTCTTCAATACTAACAATCGATGGCGCCTATTATTTTGACCGACCATGACAGTGAACGTGATGATCATAATTTATATTTTAATGTTAAAAAATGACAACCACATATTGTTCAATCTGCAAATTTTGCAGACGTCTGGAATAAACTACAACAAATTAATTTTCAAATATCCCTGCCATATACATGGAATCGCTCATAGTTCACTTGATTTTATGATCTGATAATTTTGGTATAATGAACTAGAGAAGTGTTTGTTCAAAACATTTTTTGAGAAGGTGGCACCATTATCACTTATTTTCATTAGCTTCCAATGTGGATGGAGTACCACCGTTTAGAAGTTGACTAGCAGAATTTTGTACAATTTTATTTAACATTGAGAAGATGATACAATTACAACCAACGAGGGCACTTACTGGATCGTATCTGAACTTTTTCTTCTGTCTATCGACATAAAAGTGACATCTTGCTGATGGTGACATGATCGCCACTTGAAAGTGGTAGAAATTTTAATGATTTGATAACTGTTGTTTACAAAAAAGGTGATTTTTCATTGTCTTCAAACTCTCATCTGGTACAAGACAACAATACAATGCTATTGCCCGGGCTTTCGGATAAAGCCCGGGCAGAAGGCATATGCTCATGAACGGACAATGTAAACACTCAGAGCTTCTTTTAAATTACTCCAAGGCATTATTGTTGCTTCCCTTGATCATTTATCGATTTCTTCAGTTATGGGATACGTGGACTATTAGAAGTCCAGAAAGAACGCATTATGCCTACACACACTCAGGTTGAACTGACGAAAGGATATCTATCTATCATTTTTGAAGAAGAATGACCTGACAAGTAGACTTATTAGTGAAAATGTATTATCTCAGATTTCAGCACGTATCACAACGCAGGGTTAATTAAAATTTAAAAAATGACGTGCGGTTTATAGTTTTATCAAAAGACTCCATCTCAGTCACTCCATCTGTCGCTTTTTTTATCTTTCAAAGATAAATGTTCAAAATTTTGGTGTACTGAGAAACGAAATGACGCGACAAAGTTTAATTCCATCTTTTGGTGAATAAATTATTGCAAGAAGTTGTATCACTGGCGCAAAACATAAACAACATAAAATTGGTGTTTGAGGTGTGGAATTATACCAACAGAGATTCTTTCCAGGTCAGAAGATAACATGATGAATATCACTTTCATAATACAAATCCAGAAGGTACTGAAGACAATACAGAAAGAAATAGTATTGAAGCAAAAATAAAATGGTCCAGGAAAATGTAAATGATGAAGTAGTGGAAGGTCATTTTATGCTTATAGAGCTACAAGCAAATTTACGAAGAGTATCTTAGACGCCCTTATAAAAATACGAACGATGTGATTAATTTTATACGACCAGCTGAGAATGATTTCAGTTTATCAAAACGAACTAAAATCTTGCTTATCTGTGCCAGCACATCTTAAAAGAAGATATAGCTATAATTTCCTCTTAATGGGAGCCTGTATGCCTAATTTACACACAAATCTATACCTATATTATTACTATTTATAATCTTGCAGACCTTTGAAGCGCCTTAACTGCCCGATAATAAATAACAACTGTTTGTCATTTACATTAAAAACTTTTTTGTGTATCAAGTTGTTTTTAAAAGACCTTAAAATATTTATATATACTTTTGGTAAAATAACAGATATACATACATATGTATCAAGTCGCTACGACCCAAAGGCCAACTTGATACACCCACAACAAGAAATATATCTAGAAAACTAATTGTGGCTCATCAATAAAATTTTAATTATGTATAACACAAGTATAACACCTTTCTTATTTTCACGCCACACAGAGCGTTAATAGTTAAAAAAATGGCTGCTTAATGTGAAAAGAACAAACATATTTTGTTATCCAACAAAATATATTTTATGACTACAGGCCGAAATGCATTTTGTGAGCTCAAAACCTATACAACTAGCGTTATTAGAATTCTGAGCAATAAACAAAACCTATTCTGTGATATAATTTGTGGAATAATATACTTTTTATGCAGATGGTCAGGTGTCTAATTAGGTCATTTTTACCAAATCCATACGAGGATCATTTCTTTCTTATCATTGCTGGAGTTAGAATGTCACTAAACTATTCCCTCAACAATGGTTGGAATATTAAATAACTGGATTTATCTACAGCGTTTGTAACAGAATATTGAAAAAATGAGATATCTGTAATTAAAAGGAAAGTATTTAAACTGGAATGTGCATCTTTTTAGACGACATATTTTTTGGAAAAACGCTGGAAGAAAATGTTATTAATAAATTTTAAAATAGGGGACTACAAACCAATATAATTCAGATAAATACCTTAAATCTGGCAAAAGTATCTTAAGGATACTAAACCCACTGACTTGAAATTGAGAGAGTGTGTTAATATATGGACGTGCTGCCATCTAGTAGTAGTAATTGTCACATGATATGTATATGCCGAAAACCTGTATATTACTTAGAACAGCACCAATACTTATTAATAAGCCATTTATTATTCATTCTAAAATAAACTGACTTTTTCAACGCTACAAAAAGATCAAATAGAACAGAGTTACAATTTTTTAGATAGAAAATTAATAATGATGCAATGAAAGATTACTATGTGTATTCTAATGTATTGAGAATCAGGAAAATATCTCTGAGTTATCTCATTTAGTTTCACGTTACGTGTTAAAATATCTAGGACAGACTCTTAGGTATATTGTCCCCTTCAATTAGTAGGATGCAGTGATTTTATCGATTACATTGGGAAAAAATGCAACACGTAACATACAAATAACAAAGCACTCATCTCGCGTTATTCGATACAGAGGGCAAAATAAACGCTTGTTTTTTTTTCTAATCTCCAGACAGTGCAAACAACAGAACGAAAATAAACGGCTTAACGTACATTGATGTACCCCGCAGTGTCAAAACATCGCCTTTATACATTCTCTGTCTTCTATACAATATAGCGAGAAGCAATACACGGACTGAACCGCTACATATATATTTAAAAATATATATGACCAAGATTAGATAATAAAACGAAAAAAATACAAAACAAGTATACGTCTATGACTGCAAACGCGTACACACGTATTATGTACACATTTACACGAAGCATTCGCGTATCGTAAACGTCGGACCAGATGACTTTTTTTCGATAAAAGTCGCGCAATTTTATCGCAACTATCGATTTGGTCAACTGCCGAGAGGCCGAACGGATGGGTCGTTGACCTACGCGGGGTAATGCGTTTGAATGCACTTATTCCCGAAGAATTCTAAATCGCATTCGGTGTTTTCTTTTTTCTATACACGCATACGCTTGTTTCTTCTTCGTCTTTTCAACGTCCACCACGCTATCCACATCAGATCGTACTTCTTCCTTGTTCGTCGTATATTCGTTAGCTGTGTGTATTTCCTTTCGACAGTACTTCCTTCCCTTGTCTGTTTTCCCGTAAGGTAACGTTTTGAACAAAACTGTCGCGATACTCCCTATGTGTACTGTACCTCACAAAATTATTGTCTCCCGTTAAGAAATGCTTGTGTATTTTAAATTAATTAGTTCATTATCTATATACTGTCACTTTAAAATCCTATAGTACTTCAAACATTTGAAAAATAGAGTGCCAATTGTCAGTGTCCAAGACTCGTCAAAATCTGAAAATCTGCAAAACTTTTGCAATTTTTCTGGATGTACCACATAATGAATTAGATTGGGGATTAGATAAAGTAGTTAACAAAGTACTGCCAAATTAACTAGCTATTGTGTCAATATTTACATAGTGAACTGTGAAGCAGTAAGGGTAAAAATTTGGAAACGATGTTGATTTTATGTTATAAGCATCAGTTAAGAAGAGATTTTTCAAAATTCAACCACTAGAGCGGCTAAAGGGAGTGGCAAAGATTCTATGGTATGGTTTTTATGATGATTTGATTCACTTGAAACTTGCTCTCTTGAAACATGTTCTCTGGCGCAGTTCGTAAAATAATTTTTTCGGCGTTTTTTTAAATTCAACCACTAAAGAGGTCACAGGGGGTGGCAAAACAAAAGGTACATAATATAAGCCATGCATAGTAAATGACATTTTTCTTGAATTTCATTAGAAAATGCTGAAGTTGGCAATAATGTCTTGTGCTTATGCTTCCTGCTAGGTTTATTTTCGCTTGTTTTCTGATTCGTCGAAAAGGGGTAGTCCCTATTTTCCACAATATTGTCGCTGTATCATCTCTTAACTATATAAACGACATTTTTCCTGGGGTAATTTATTGTATAGCTAACCAAGGACTAGTAAAATATTTTTAGGTTCCACCGTAACGATTTTCTAGGCGCTGAGCAAAACGATGTCATTATGTTGCATGTGCTATAGCTATTGGTTTCATTTCGGTTTTTTTGTTTTTGTACTAACATTAAAACGTTGCAGTTTGTTCTGAAAATGGTCTTCGAATAATATGCATCTTGTAGTCGTACAAAAATTGGCCTTTTTCACAACGTATAAAACCCTCTGGGCTTTAAAGTTTATACAGTTTGCTTTGCTGAGAATGCTTTATATGAAGGGTGGCCTCGCCATAGGAAGAGCTTTATCGATTTACAAATTTTTCACAGGGTAGTAAACTTTATTAATATTTTTTTAAATATTTGAAAGCAATTGTTGAATTTTATGAAGACTGTACGCCTGTTTCACGACTGAAACAAATATAGCGTTGTAGTACATTCTCGAAACAATCTCGTAACACTATTTTTCCAAATAATGGATGTTCATAAAGCATATTTTTGCTCCAATGGACTTGACGGATCATTTCTAGATTTTAGCTAAATTAACAATACAATAAATTTTACTATACTACTAATTTTACCTTCAAAATCGAATGCTTAGAAGGTTTGTGTGATTTTAACTCTTCCTGAGTTTGATTGCCAAATAAATAGCTCCTAATTTAATGAAAGTGGTAGTGAGAGGACACGAAGTTATGGGATAAAGACATTGTAGTAAGTACAACCAAATTTATTCTCCTAGTGTGATAACTCATGTCGCATCTCAATAATGTTCATCTGACAACAAAAACCAAGCAATATTCATAGGAAATTGCATTTGCTCTCATCTACTTCTAGATGAGACATTAATTTTGATATGTTTAGTACTTATATTTAGGTACCGCCATGTTTTTGTATTTTATCTGATCCAGTGGGATTTTTTCCTGGTATTTTTTACGCTGTTTTTCACCAGTCTAGACGTCATTCACAAAATAGCGATAACTACGTCGATGCCATTTACCCGATAATTTTCCGCAGAAACACCGATATCTGGTTCCATTGTAATTATGTCGTGGATGTAGTAGTAACGTTACGAAATTCTCCGAAGCTTCGTAATCGATTGCACAATGAAGAACTATCTTCAGTAATAAATAAAGAAAAATATTATGTAATTTAGAAATTGCACAATTGCTTTCCTATAAACGTTACATGATGACTAGTCATTAGTATTTCTAATAAAAATTTTAATTTACGTTAAGTATTCGGAAAAAAAACTAACTCTGTCATCGGTGCTGACTTCGAAATTGAAATTAAAATAATGACGATTTCTTAGACATTAGAATGGAATGAAAAATCCATTTTTTTCATATTTGATTGTGCAGAAAAGTTGCTTTTAGACGTAAGAAGTGCAAAAATAGAATATGAGGATACGTCTTGTGGTAACGTAATTGCGATAAAGTTTATAATCATGAAATTTTTTTGCGGTATTTTAATGTTTTCTACTCGCACTATAAAGCCCGAAGAGTTCGAAGAGGACGAAGAGGACTAACGTAACAGAAAATGTAACTTAGAAATAAAAATGTACATCAGCTTATTTCACTAAGAATCCAATCTATCAGGCACCTTAATATGTATGCAGATAGAAATAAACTACCTAAAACGCGCATTAAATTTCCATCTGTTGCTTCAATATATATATTTTCCGACTCTCGTAGCTATAGCAAGCGCTGCCTTGCAGGACTTGGATAGTCAGGAATCGTAATAAAAGCAAAGCAAGAGCGCGATAGTCAAAGACGAACTGTTGCTCTCGACGACAAAAGAACATGAGAAAATTTAAAATAAGAGAAAAGGACTGTTTTTCTACCAGGTAAAAGGGAACTAGAGAATACATGATTTGCTGATGCGGATAATATTTTGTTTTCTATGCTATGTGATAAGCATAAACGTACAAAAGAAGTTGGACTGTCCGCTTCTTAAAGCAAAAAATAATCGCAGAAGTGGCATCAAGAAATTTTAAGATTCCAAAATTAACTTTGACTCTGAAGACGTCCATAAACCATTTATTTGGAAGCAATATGAAGTAATGGTAGTAAAGAGTCCTTTGGCAGAGTTTGTCTGGTTTGGATCATACTCAAGAAGTTTTATTAAAATGAGAATTATATCTCAAAGCAGAAGATCAAACTTTGGTTCAATGGAAATGATAAATCTCATCAAAATAAAATACTGAAGGTAGGTGATACGATTGTTGATTCACCTACTGAAATGGCAAACATGTTAATACCTTTTTCTTGGGAGAGCCTTTAAAATATGTCAACAAAATTTTAAAATTGAATGATATATATGATTCTATATCTAACGCTTAAAATAAGAGTTTTGCTGTACCCTTTATGGAGCCCGAGATGAGCACGATCCTGCACAAAATGAATCGCAAATTGTTGCATATACCTAATGGCGTTTCGGCTGCGGTTCTCAGCGATTCTTGCTCAATTAATTGCCAATAGGAAATCATTAAAAAATCCCTTGTATGCTTTATTGGGACTTTCCATCACGATGTGTATGAACTGGCTCTTGATCCAGCTTATTTCCTCTATATTAAGTTGACAGATCTTAAGGTATGCTGTAAGATTTCTAGTCAGAAGATTCTGAGAAGGACCAGTTGTGTTCGCTGTCATGTCAGGCATCATGTGCTTTAGCTAGGAGATCCGAGGATTGTTAACAGTGTTGTTAGCTCTTTAGCGTGACCTAGGGTACACCACGTAGAGACGAGCTAACTTTGCACACTTTTTAAAGGATTCTCAGCTGGTCCTTTATACAGATGATTTTCCTGTTTCATTCATCTCACATGGAGATATGGGCACATTCCAGTAGGCTGAAAATGCTAACTGAATTAGAGGATTGAAGATTTATAAAAGAAATACCGATGTAACTTTGTTTTTTACTTCACGCGTAAGTGTTGTAACTATTAACTCCTCAAAACTTTTTTATACAGAACGTTTTTTTTGATCCCATAAAATCCCTTTTTACTTATTACGGTATTACTACTTATTATGGTACAGTACATTCCATACATCAAAATGTGACTACATTACATTATCCGTATTCTAACCCTATAAATTATTCTATCTCACTTCATGATGCAATTCAAAAAGGACGATTACCATTTCGGGCAACAAGTAGGTACTTAAGAACAAACAACACATAATGTATATATCACATACATACATAGGTACGCATATGTTTCTAAACAACATACTAGAATAACGAAACGGATATTACAATACCGGTACATACAACACGGTATTACAATAAATTTCGTAATCTGTTAACCTTTCGTATTAAACAGAACCATTGTTTAAAATTCAATCGGTCGAAAGGTATTCCGTATATCATTGGCAATTCTCCTAGAAGAAGAGATTACCTCGAAATTATACAGTATTAGAATGATGAAGCGGTCCTCGGGATAAAGCCAGCCAATCGTTTGTTTGAATTGGACGACCAACACAACGTCTACTTTATACGCGTTCGCCGGGATTTGTTAGTTAACAACAATCTTTTCTTCGTGTCTCTTTTGCATTGCGTCTGTTCTTTTAAATTGAGTTTGTCTTTCGTAATAGAAAAGATCTAAAATTGCAATTCGATATATAAGCATATTTGCGTAAGAGTAAATTGCTTCAGACCGGTTTTATTTAGTGTTACGAATTTGATAATTTGATACCTAATATATTATTATATATGTGTTGTAATGTGTTTGTCAAAAATCCTTGATATTTACATTTATAAATGTCATACATTAGATTATTGCAATTATACGATTCGAGTTTTCTGTTACAACACTTCGAATAAGTACATATAAGACCATCGCAAAAGAGATAGATAATTGATTAATTCATGACTGGATTAGTTAATATTCCATCGTCTGTTAGACAAATAAAGAAGTTAGAATAAGTATAGACTAATACACATGAAAGCGTTCTTATCTTTTTTAAACAAAGTTCCTCTCTTTGGTCAATAGTGTTTAACGGCGAAGTTTGGCCTTTCCAGTAAGAGGATTCAACGGAAAAAGACAAGCGGCCCATGATATCAAACTGACTCTAACTCTGAACTACGCTAGAACTGAAACTATCTTGATATAAACTTACTGCTGTATTATATCTAACAGACGTTTTGTGGAAATGCTCAAAATAAGCTATCATAACATGCTTGCTCCGGATTTCCGGTTCAAAATAAAAGTCTCCCCTTCCCAACTTTTCTAAAAGGCGTCTCCTTATTTGCTTATATTTTTTGTTTACAGTGACAATAACAAACGTTGTTTTCTTTAAGCATATTTAGAAATATACAGGGTGTTATGTTTCTGTTTTCATCATCCCAATCAAAATAAAAAGTATCACAACATAATTTAATTAATATCATAGTTCCAATTATAAGGAAGTTAGTAATGATGAACCCTTAACTTTAGACGCAATGTATACATTGTAAACCATAGATATTATTTTTAATTAATGGAATTTTTTCCACATGCTACTCTAAAATGCAAATTCTATTGGGAACCAGATGCTTGGATCAGAAACATTTCCAGATGAATAATTTATTAAACTATAGGCCAATTGCGGTCTTATCCTATTATGGAGATATTTCTCCAAGGTATTTGGGACAGCTGTTCTGTCTTATGTGGTCCGTTTCTTAGAAAAAGAGAATCTACTGATTACGGAACGAGAAACGAAGATTTTTGAAGACATGAAATCTCAACTGCTTAATTTTGCGACTGTCAATAGCTTATTATCACCGAGTCATCATGGGTTTTTAAAGACTTTAATCTACAACCACTGCCCTTGTTAATGTTATAGATAGTATTCTTTTTAATCTAAATGAACGAAGATTTGTAGTATGCATTTGTCGAAAGCCTTCGATATGGTCGATCACAACATCCTGTCAGACAAATTATATAGTTACAGTATACGGGGTACACCTTTGAGTCTCTTCAATTCCTATTTACATCAACGGTCCCAATATACAGAAATACGTCACATCCATGAAAGTGGTATACTAGAATGTCATCGCTCCATGCTATCCGATATTTCAATCGGAATCCTACAGGGTTCTATCCTGGGTCCCCTCTTATTTACATGTATGAGTACACACAGAATTTAGCTTGTAATGTAATTTTAGGCATACGTTTTCCTTTTGCATCTTTTCTTACACACTTGGGGTTTAGATGTAAAAGCAGACTTTGTCTGAATCTCGCCCGGTGATTCTCTCTGTGGTTTATGTAGTCTCCCTCCCGTTTATTACTTATTTGATTTTGTACTGTATGTGAGAGAATAAAGATTATATATTATTATTATTATTATTATATTATTCGTAAATGATATACCAGCCCACGTTACAAGTTACACTCTACGCTGACGATAGTAGTGTCGTCATTACTGGTGAAACTATGGAGGAACTCTTATGCAGTTCGCGTAAAGCCTTGCGCGAGTTGTACGAGTGGTTTTCGCATAATAAATTAATTATTAACATGGATAAAACTAATTAATTTTTGAATATAAAGATAAAGCAATTTTGTCAATGAAGAACATGGAGACCGAGGCTGTGGGCAGTATCAAACTGTTGGGTTTAAAAGTAGATTATTTTCTGGACTGGAAGCCGCATATAAATAGTCTTATTTCAAAATTAAATACTGCAATCTATGTACTAATTAATATAAAAAAATACCTATGTAATCAACCTTCAATTTTAAGAATGTTATATCATGCATAACAATTTATAACTTTTTACCGGATTCTTTAAAAGAAACTGCCATCGTTTCCTTCAAATCGCAGTTAAAAAATTTTTAAGCACGCGTTCTTTTTACTCACTGGACAAATTTTTGAATATCATCAGTTAGTTAAGCTACGTACATGTTTTAGCTTGGGAAGAGTGGGGAGCCCTTGGCATACCTGCATATTTTGTGTTTTGTCTTTTTATGTTTTTATGTTTGTTTTAGTTCAATATTTACAGACTATTTATATTATATTTTATTATATTGTTACATTTCTATACTATGTGCATATTCTTTTCTGTATTTTCTGTATTTTATACACCAATGGTATAACTGAAATAAATACTTATTAAACAAAAATCGACGGCAACCACAATCTACCAGATAGTGGTTGTTATGTGATAAAGAATGAAAGAATGTATGATAATTCTACAAAGCAGAAAACGAATAAGAACAACCTAACCCACAACGAAACGAGGAGTGCACAGTAACAAAATAGCCTTTTTGACGAGCTGTCTTCCAACTAAAACCTAGGGACTCATGCAAACCGGTACTTAGAGAAAACAAATTACTTACCTTACCGTCTATTTATATATTAGAAACAGCAATATTTGTAAAACAGTGCTATACTGATATTTTTAAGAAATATGAAATAAATCACGAACGCAGCACTAGGTGTAAAGCAAACAATCAACTACTTCCGCCTCAAACAACTCTTACTAATGCTCAGAAACAAGCTATATGGCCATGTATTAAAATATACAACCACTTGCCACAGAACCTAAAGCAAATGCTATCAGTACAGTTTAAGTCGAATTTTACAAAATATCTTACTAGCAAAACATTTTACACGATAGAAGATTTTTTTGGGATACCATGTATAATATAGTACTTTCTTTTAACTATACATACATGTCTGTGCTTGTATTATGTATATGAAATGTGTTATGTGTGTTGTGCTCTATATATGTATGTATTTATCAATTGACGTATTCTACACTTTTATTGTATTATGGAATAAACGAGTTTATTATTATTAAAAATGTGCTGCTAACCCCACTAACTCTACGATCATCTTATTTACGTTTAGTTTCTTTAATGTCGTAATAGGCCTAAAATAATAACAATAGATAACAATAAAATAAAGGAAACAGTCCTTCCCTATTCAAAACAGCTGATAAAAGAGCAAATGCACTTCAAATTAAACCAAGCCTCAACCAGCTCACAAACGTGGTACACATGACGATAGTGGATCACAGAAATAAGCTAACCACGTCTACTACCGCCTTATTGTTACAGGAACCAGGAAGAAGGCTATGATGACTGTATTACAAAAACACTAATTTGAATCTCTCTATAGTTCTCACATTGGAATTTCTGGAGTCATCCTCGTTGTACTAATAAACGGAAGGGTTTATTATGAAAATTGTGCTTGGCATTAACATGAACACACAATGCAGAGCGTGCAAAGAAGCACCTGAAACATAGATGCATCTACTCTTAGCATGTTCCAAGTATGCCCCAATCAGTATACTGATTTGGGCATACACAGAAAAGTGTTTACTAAGAGCAAGTAAGACTTACTTAATTTAGCTATCCATCATAGCTAGTCTTTGTTTGAACGCCCTATAACAACGCAAAAATTGATCCACAATGGTGACAACATATTGGATATTGAAAGAGAAATTAGCTGATAGTATGATATATACAGATCTAAAATTTGCTTCGTGAAAATTATGACGAAAATTGTGATTTAGTGAAAAATCGTTGTTGAAATATAGTGGCAATATTAATAAATACAAATGGCGAAGCATCCTTGGATATGGTCCGAAAAGTCATAATTAAACTAGCATAAGAGCTAGGAGCTTTGCAACAAACTTACTTATGTGCAAAAATCCAGATGATTATGCAAAGGTATCAGAATGACAAAACGAATTTGATACACTATGTGCAAAACCTGTTCATACTAGTGTAGTCATAACTGTAGATAAAAAATTGCAAGAAACGGATGTTGTTCTACTGTTACAGTCCAAGAACATTGATGTATTGAGTATTGATGAGCAAAAGAGCCGCTTATTGTTGGAAATCGAGGGTACAAAGTTGTTGCTACAGCTGCGTATTTAAAAGTATGAACTTCCATATTTTACAGACTTTATGTACACAGAGATGTAACACAACTCAAACTTTCACAATATCATTTTTTTCGACAAAAACGTTGAATAATGTATTCTTTTACAAATATTTATTATTAATCGTATAATTAACAATATAGTAACAGTTGGCAGTCTAACTAATGTATTGATGTACAATTATACTATCTCCATTTGTCTTCCTCTGTTTAACAAAGAATTACTAGCATTAATATAGCTTAAAGCTACAGCCAAAACCGAGATAATTCCCATTAACCATGAAATAGAATGTTCATTTATAGTGTAATTACTTTTCAAACATCTATCTAAACTAGCGCGCAGTAGGTTAAACGTGCAACAAGTTCGTGAAACGTACCACTTGTTCGAAACTGGAACACATTGAAAATTACGTCCGATTGGCAAACAATTAGTGAAATAATTTAGACCGAGCCTGATTCCGATAAAATTAAGGCCGACAAAATTCTCTAGCAACGATAACCGTTCACAACAACGTCCAATTATATATAGCTTGCGGAAAAATTAGTGAGGCCTCAAAATATTTGTTGCTATGTGTTATCGTAGTAAAGTGAGTTCTAGCAATGGTAATGAGAGATATTAATTATTCATGTTTCGGCCAATCGAGGCAAGCGTAGATTATTCGCAAATGAAAACTAATGCGTGTCTATGTCCTTGATTAAAAGAAGCCATCACTGGCACATACTGGGTGTATTAAATGTAATTATGTATTAAATTTCGTAAACCAATTTTACAGCGGAATATTATATATTATATAAACTAAATTCGCAAGAAGTATTTTAGTAATAGTCTAAAATAATATTTATTTCGTTTATAATCATTGGATTTATTTAACAAAGAGCATTTTGGAAAATTTTTAGCAAAGATTTATATTATAAAACGACAATATCATACAGTTCGAAGCAAAAATAGCTACTCTGCACTGTCACGTCACAACAGTGACATACATTGGAACGCAATGTACGACCAGAAAGATCCAGACATTTCAACTAAACAAAATGCGAATTATTGTGATTTTAAATTATTTCATTGGGTTGGGAATTCTAAAACAGTAGTTCGTGTAATCGCACCACACCCAACAAGTTTAGACATTTAAGCCTGCTGTGATATTTTCAGCGTATTTCATTTTATCAGTAGCATCTCCTTCTGGTTCAACTCCCTCAACTACCACACAAACAACAACAAATCAAATGAAGCACATAAGGATTATTTTCAACAACAGTTGAGCGCTTGTGTTCGACTGATGAAACAAATCAAAATTTGTCTTTCCAAAGGATGTACTTCTAACAACGATCACTACTAGCAAAAATCTGTAATGCCTCAATTCTTCAAAATAAGGCAGTCGTCAGATATTCATTAAAGAGCAAAGTATTCGAAAGATATCCAAAATAATTATCTCTAATTTTCTTTGATACTGCTCTTAACACAATATTACATAAAATTAAGCATTCTTATATGGTTTGGCTGAGCTTCTTATTTTAGCTGCAGTTGGAAAATTGCGATCTACGGTATCTTCCTAGACAATCTTAAAGAATTTTTGTTTGTTGATGATTTGGGTTTCGAGCTACGAAGCTGTTACATTATTAGCCGCTAGTTTTCCACTCTTTTGATGTATTCATAAAACTTCGTTTACCCTTCAACGTCTTGTGCATAGTGGCAAAGGCATATTGTGCTGTGTCGTTGTGTATATTTTTCGAGAAGATCTGGGTTGGTGTCTAAGATGTTCCTTATAGCATCCATAGCTTCTGGTAGAGTTCCTTGTTGGTTTATCTCAGAGGCTCTGTTGCATACATAACTATGCGTAGTTCTGTGATGGAAACGTCGTCCTTTAATGGACTCGTAGTTAGTGTAGACATTTTAATTTTTTTTATCTAAGAATCAATATAAAAATCTAGCCTGGACATCTGCTGGACAAATATGTTTTTGTGGATGTGTACACAAATACAAGCTACTTCATTTTCAAGGTAATTTGTGTGAAATATTTTTCAATACTTTTCCATCTAAAGAACATATGATAAATGCCTCTAACAACAGTAATGCAAGTTTAGAATAAATATCATGATTCACGAAAAGAAATTCTAAATTGATTTCGTTAAAACCCAAACACACAAATCTGGCAGCAGCCACACCATTCAATTTTACAAATGTTAATTAGGTTTCTGACAACTACGAGAGGATCTTGAGCGTTTCCTACGTAAATGCGGGCGATACAACCATTACCACACTCTTAGAAAAATTAATTAATTAATAGAAACCAGCCAAGAAGAAAATCATTTTCTCAACAACGCGTGGTACTATAAAAGCAACATTACTTGCTTCTTTTATATTTCATAAATTAGATACTCACGAAGATCATTTTCCATGCACATAACTTCGGATCAGCTAGGAAATCCAGATAAAAAATTCATAAACTCATTTTCTCATGTTCTAGAACATATTCACCATCATACGTCTAATTTTACTCTTATTTCCTACACCTGCCTCCCATCGTATTCAACGTCTTGATGTTGCTGTTTATAGACGATTCAGCTGCCCTGGTTTTGCATAACTCTGCATCATCCGTTGAATAGATTGGCCCTATTCTTCACACCTTCAACTTCCACATCTACATTAATCTCGCAGTAGCCCTCACAAACTCTTGAGGTGACTGCTGCCTCAGAATTTGTAAGCCTGTTATCCATAGCCAGTAACATTGCGACAAGGAACAAGAACAAAGAGAGTTATTGACTAATTCCGAATTTACAAAGATACTGCTAAAAAAACTTTGACTTTACACTTAGTTTATATAGTATTTTGCAAATTTTATTCTATTTATGGACATAATCGTTACTCAAATATAAAACTTTGTTTTCAAACCATAAATATAATTCACAAGAAATTAATTGAGGATAATAATCATCAGTGACGTTTGAAATTGATTCTACAGGGCCGTTCCCATTTAGGAAATCATCAACTACCAATTATTTCGCTTAAGAAATCTTTTAATATCGCTTTGTAGCGTAATCATCATTTTCATATTTATTAAAAAGAATGCATTATACAGGCAAGGCAACGCAAATACGTTTCTATGCAGACAAAATACCTCTCGCACAATTACCTTAATTATTTTGTTATATTACATCACTGGTATAAAGCTAACGAATACACAATAACTGTTAATTTGTTTGGTGCATGCACAAGGCCTCGACGTCAATTTTCGTCCATTAGATTCATCTAATTAGTTATTATTATTCGAACATGCAATCGCTATTTCACACCGGTAAGGTACGAAATTATTTTCATGTTTTTCAATTTTTATTACCGTTATGCTATGTTTAAGAATATCTTTCTATTCAGCGTGCACCAATCCCCCACCATCGCGTATCTCTTTAATAAGTAGCAAGGCTCTTGTCGACAAACAAAGGTGATTGTCAAGTGTATATATATAATATTTTATTGTAAAACACTTACTGTTTCAATGACAAAATGTTAGAATCGATAATTTCCATTATTTTTTGCCATTGAACAATTATGGTGTATTTAATTGGGAAAATGAATGTAATAAACGTGGAGTTATTGAGCAACTAACAAACCTCAATACTAAATTGAAATAGCTGCATATAAAAAATTTACTCTAGTAAATTAATACAATAACTGATTCAGTAATTGTAAGTATCGAACTGTATATCCTGGAATATTTTATTGCAGTGACTATGCAAATTTATAACTTTTTTTATTTATCTAGTGATTTTCCTTTTTAGTATGTGTGTTTGCTAACAATCACAAATCCTTGTCTCATTTATATGTTAACGTTTTTGTTATATTTGTCATAGACATTTAGATATTTACTAATAATTAATAATATTACGTTGTTATTAATAATAACTTACTTAATAGATATTTATTCCAACCACATTAGATGTTGCATAGGTTTACCAACTTTGTTATCATTACCACAAATCTTTTTGCCAGAAAATCTATAATCTGATTCCTACCTACCAAAGCAATGCAATGGTACTTCTTCAGGAAAAATTATTAGAATTGTTTAAAAAAAACATTGGTGTTTTATTCCAGAAGGTCTTTTTTACTTTGCCAAATCCAGACTAGAGTTCCTAAGCTTCTTTGTGGCCCTGCGATCTGGCGAATAATTCAATTGGCTGTCGTCGATAATCAAAACCTGTCAACTCATAGTAATGTTTAAGTTGCAACCTGAACTACAAATTGTTGACAATTGAAGATACATCCACATCCCCCCACCCTAAGTTAATGGTTCCACGCAAATCATTGAGCATTAATTCTAAGATGAAAAATTTGATGTTCAAGCGTTTATGGACTTTTAATGTAGGTTTCTACTGCGATAGCCCGGACTAAAGGCCCGTAGTCAACTGTAGAAGGCTCCTTGAATTAAAGAAATAAGCCAAGAGCTTAGTATCGTAGAATTTTTAAACAGTTCTGTCGATGCACTGTGACCTATTGATATATTACGCACCCTTGTATGAGCTAGAAGCTACTGGGATTTGCCCGATCTTAAAGCCCCCCATCCAAGAGCTCGCATAAACTGCAATAACTGTGATGGTGTCAGAGAAAGTATTTCTTTTTCGCCTATAACGTCTTTACCAAGACAGTTGGCGGCGATACGCTTAGATGTCAGGTATTCCGGATTTTCCCTACCTACAGTCGCTACTGTGTGTGTCATGTATTCCCCAAGATGAAAGTGTAAGAAACCCTGTAAGGATAAGTAGTCTGTTTCCATTTCGTTTTAACAAGGTCTTTGTTCCAAGGAATATCTTGGAATGTCTCAAACCGGGGAGACTCTCCCAGAGGAATGCTCTGAGCTTCCCCTTTCTACCTTTGAGTTCTTTTTTGTAGGTGCTTATCCCTATACTACAAAACGGCTTCGACGTTGTGGCAGCTTTCCTTGCTAATAGGTTAGCTTCTGCGTTGCCACTTATTCTAGTGCATCCTGGTACACAGTATAGCGCAACTCTTTGCCTAGGTTATTTAACCTGCCAAGGCACTCCCAGACCAATATCGAGCTGATGGTGTTGGAACTCTTCGCCATTATGGCGGGACTAGATTCAGTTAAGCACATTTTTGAATTGCATTGACCTCCGCTTAGGTATATGCCCATTGTCTGCGAGTATTTGGTTCCTGGCCCGAATATCCCTGTGTCTGTTCCTTTGCCAGTTGTGGAACCATCCACATACCCTTTAATAATGTTTGCCGCTGGGGAGTAGGTGGAGGATTCTCTTTCTCATTTTGTCTTATTTTTCTTAGCTTCGTAAGAAAGTTTTCTTCGAAGCTATATGTCCTAACCAGCGGCTACCAATGTAGCCTATCTTCGCCAAACATAGGGACTCCGAAAGAGCCTCAGGTCTCCCACCAGAGTTTTGTTGACCGAAGGATGTCGCCTTCTGGAAATTTAACTTATCCGCACTCAAATTCATGCAACACACAATTAAGTTTCTATCCTTGCAGGAAGTAAACTCGTGTCATTTGCATATGTAGGTAATTCAAAAGAATTTGTGCGTCTAGTGAAAATCGGTCCTAAAACATTAAGGTTTATGCCAATAGTTATTATTTTCGATATGAGGCTCTGGTTGGAAATTCGTCTTAAAATGGTTTTCAAGTTACTTGTTTCGCATAATGGTGTGTACAAGAATCTGATGATCAGGAACGAGTAAAGTTAGTTTATAGCATTGGGTAACCTTTTGCGGCTTAAGAATGGTGTTAGAGTCAAGTCTTCCACAGTTCGCAGGAGTTGGGGGGATGTTATTTCGTTTTTCAGTATTACTTCAATTTTTTATTGCCGTTCTTGTCTTTTTTGTATGTAGTGCACTGGCTCTACTTTTAAATTTCTTCCTACACAGTTCTAACCATATTCTCTATTAAGTCTATTATATCCCTAATTAGTTGTCCTTATTCCTTATTCAACTAATTTTATCACGCAGTCCAAAAAATATATTCTTGAATCCCAATTAAATCTACTTAGTATACGAACTACGCATCCATAGATGCAATTATCGATTTCAAACCAAATAAAACTTATCAAAACATGCCACAACATCGACATTCAAACCGTTGTATTACAACATAAACGAAGGCGTTCGTATATTTATACCAACTGAATATAAATCAATTGTAATACACGCAAAGACGTTGTTCGAGAAGTCATCTCGTCTTTCGTAACAGCATTCCTAAGTTCGAACGCAGAACGATCAAAGGAAAAAATTAACAACGTACTGACAGTTAAATTCTGCGCGACCATGCTACATCATGAAAAGGAGAAGGCGAGTGTACCTCACTATAGTTTGTTAACGTCTATCCACAATAATATCACGTACAGTTCGTTTCAAATGATAAAATCTTTCTCAATTGTATTTCAAAATATTATTGGACTTTTTGTTTTTAATATAATTTATTAATACTCTAGTCTTAGTGTCCTTCTCTATAATTGGCATGAACATAACGTTAGAGTTATAACATTTAGAAAGATTGGAAAGTGAAACACTATTAACAACTACCTCTCAACACTTGTCAGCTGATACGGGTCCAAGAGCATTTATTTGAAAAGTAAAGGCCAAGAAACAAAGCAAGTTAAAAATGCTGTATTTAGTTTCTATTTCATTTCGCTGATACTCCTACGGCTACACTATATATAAGAAGACAATCGCGAAACGCTAATTTTACAAAAGTATACTACCTGTCTACCTTCCTACAGCTTGAAATGAACTTTATAATTTATAACACCAATATGGGCATGACTTTGATTATACCCGGTCTCCAATACACCTAACAAATTCACAATTGCGTTATCAACAGGAATGATAATGAAGCTTCAGCTGGAAGATCCGCGATTGATCTTAAGCGAATGGTCTCACAAAAGTACGCCGACAATTTGCATTCGTGGGCGCACAATGAGCTAGAGCTAGCTGCCTCTAACATGTGCGTCTATATGTGCGTATATTAATTTCTAACGGTATTCTTTCGAACATTGTAGTAGTAGCTTATGTAACGCGTAGAATGTGTTCTAAATGGTTGGTAATACTGACGCCATACGTTTTGAAGTGTAGACGATATTATAATTATAGGTTTTTTGTCGTGCCTACACTGCTATTAACGATACTATTCAAAACGTAACAATGCTAGTAAAGATCCATTTCTCTTGTATACATATATGTTTGTATGCAACGTATTGGTATGCATTGTATGTAGTTCACGTATGAGAAGGATTTTTGACCTATATTAAACTATCTGACAAACACTGTATTATGCAGGGACTTTAGGACCACTCCTTCGCATCATTAATACGGCATAATCTACAGTCAACTAAATTTTAATGACTACTTATGCTACGATGACAACCTGTTGTATATATTTCTTGTAAAGCAATTGATTCTGCACGCAAGAATGTTGCGTGTACGATGGGAGGGTTATTTAAAATATCAAAGCACGCATATGAAAAAATATTATATCACTAAAGGTACACAAAATAAGTTCAATTTGTGAAAGGTCTTCATGTTTTACAATATGCATCAAGAATAATAGAACAGGTGTTTAAACCACTTTCCCTAAAGGAATTATAACGAAAATTGAAACGCAATCATTTCAGAAGTAGAAGCAGGACTAACGCACAAAATTTAGAGTGGTGCACACTGCAGTATAAAAATGAACCTATAATATTTTTTGAATAAGAGAAAACCTAGGAAGAAAAACCAAAGTAAAATAAAATAATGTAGAAGCTTGGTTTTCAGACAGTAGAATTAGTAGAACTTCAGGTATCGGGGTCACTAAATTGGATACGGCCAGTTTTACGTTATAACTTTGCATGTGAGTTCAAAGTAGAGCAGTGCTTAGAAGAAATGACTGTTGCAATAAGTGATGTTTGTCAACATCCTACAACTATATTCAGGTGGTACAAGGAATTTCAAAGCGTAAATTTCACTCTAGAAGACGCTGAAAGAGCGGGACGGCCACGGACATCGGTTACGGAGGAAAACGTTACTGCTGTGTCGACAATGCTCAACCAAGACATGCGAGTAACCAGAAGATAGAGGACATCTTAGGTCTAAACACACCTGAAATTTGTTCGATTCTGCATGATCATTTGCATGTCAAGAAACTTTGTTGTCGTGTTGGTCACGACGTGTGACTTGGTGTCTGGAGATGCTAAAATTGTTTGCTAAGGAACAATCTTGACATAAACAACATCGTGACAGGTGACAATACTTGATTATACTATTATGATGTTTCGATTAAGACTCAAAACAAGGTTTAGGTTTTTGATGATGAGGATACTCCCGTAGCTGTTAAAAGATTACGATCTGTTAAGTAGAAAATGATAGTCGTATTTATCGACTGGAATTGCAGAGCTTGTCGTGTTGGACACACAAAAGACAGTCGCCGCTAAATGGTACACAGAACAGTGCCTGTCAGAAATCATCAAATCGTCGAAAACCTGCTACCAAATTCATGAATGGACACTTGGTTTCTTTATCATGATAACGCTCCAGCTCACCGCATCAAAGCTTACAACGTATATTTGACCACTACAGAACTGAAACTTCTTTAGCACCCTCCTTACAGTGCAGACCCTTGCACCATGCGAAGAAAAAAAACCCACAGTGGCCGATTAAGTGAGCTCACCAATTGTAGCATATTTGTACTTTAAATAGTATATTATGACACTAGTGCATAATCAAGCTTTTAAAGCACGAGTAACGAGTTTAAAGCCACGACGCGAAGCGGAGTGGCTTTAACGTTACGATATTTTTTAGTATAAATGGAACAATAATTTTAATTAGAAGAAATCAAATCAATAATTTCAATACATGACATGTACCTATATGTCATTTGACATTTCCTGACATTTCACTGGACTATTAAACGCTTGGGATTGGCTGTTACCAAGCAACCTTTATACGCACGCCGTGCGAAAAAGGCCCGATTATGCACGCTTATGAGTGTGTTTTAATTGGTTTATGATGCATGCATACTAAAAAAACACTTTTTGTCAAATTTATCAAGTGTATTTAGTTAGTTTCAAGTTTTTAATTACACTGTTATCATAGAATATTGTTGGTTTTAAAAAATGAAGATTTATTATACAGGGTGAGTTTTTTTGAATGTTTAGCATTGGGATCTCAGAAACTACTGGAGATAGAAAAACGCTTAAATGGGGAAAGATCGCAGTTTTACGAGTTTGATTAAAACTGCTTTTGTTTCTCTGATAGCTTTCATAGCTTATTAGATATTCAAAGAAAACTAAATTTTACGATTTTCTTTAAACATGCTTAGCATCGTTAATAGTAATTTTAGAAAAAAAGTGTTCAGACAAAAGTTTTAGATAATTTTATGCCAAATAAAACTGTAAACCTCAGTTTTTTTTCGTTCACCATTATCGAGCTATGACACAAACTTGTGTTTTTTTTTAATAGAAACCATAGTTGATTTTGACATCATTAAAAAGCTTATTTTTTGCTGATTGCAATGGTATAAGATTTGATATGGTTATTTAAAAAAATAAAGAGGATATAGACATTTCTATGATTGTTCACTTTATAAGATAAAAACTTGAAAAAAAAAAGTTTGGTGTTTTGTAATTAAAAAAACGAAAAATCTTAGTTACAATAGTGTTCGTTGGAGCAGTCGAGATAAATATACTAACATTGCTTTCAGGTTGAGTCACAGAAGTGAGAGCTGTTAATTTTTACTTTTAAGTCAAGTTAATTGTCAAACATTGACAATTAATTATTAATTAATTTAATTGTAACTTAACTATAAGCGGTGCAAACCACATTGCATTGGTTATGGAATTTTCAAACGAAGAAAAGCGTGATATGGTTGACTGTTACATTCATTGCCAGGAAAATTCTACTAGAGCTGCTGAAGTTTATTTTGAAAATTATTTTGATCGACGTTAGCCGTCGCTACCTACTTTTAAGAGATTATGGGATAATTTAATAGATTATGGTTTGTTCGATATACCAAAATCAAAAAGAGGGATGGATGAAGATAGAGAAATAAACATATTAGCAAGTGTCGGTCAGAATCCATTTACATCGACCCGACAAATTTCAACAGAAATGGGCTCCTCTCAACGCACTATTGTCAGAGTGTTGAAGAAGCATAAATTTCGTCGCTACAAATTATCAGTATCACCAACTTTACATGAAGGTGATAGATGAATAACTTTTTGTAGATGGTTTAAAGATCAGTGTCAAAACGATCCACACTTTTCAATGAAAATATTATGGACTAATGAATCTCGTTTCACAAATTGTGGAATGTTTAATAGGCACAATGAGCACATATGGTCTCAAATTATTTTTGATGGATCACTAACTGGCAATCGTTATCTTAATTTTTTACAACAAGATTTCGAGGAAATGTTAGACAATTTAAATTTAAGAACCCGAACAATGCCGCAATGGTTTCAAAATGACAAAGCGCCTCCGGACAATCAACTGAATATTAGAAGTTATTTCAATGTAAACTTCCCTAATCAATGGATAGGACGAAATGCTCACATTGAATGGCCGGCCAGATCAGTAGGAAAACAATGCCGTTTCTGCGCCACTTTAAACCCGCGGGGCATGCACCGCTAATTACTTTCATTTTCTAATTAGGCTTTGTAATTGACGGAATTCCGCTAGGAATGTTGATATTTTGGCCCTGAAATGGTTTCACTCGCATTATGTAGGTAATTATTTTAAAAATTTTGGGAAATTTTACATAATATTTTACTCTAAGTAATTAATGTTCTTAAAGAATGCTGATTAGGCGTGACTTTAAAGCAAATATTCGGAATTTTTGACACTCACATACATGCTAATAGAATGTGATCTAATGTCTGGAAATTTTTAAATTTCGTTCTTCTAAGAACTTAATTTTTACGTCACAGCTTTAGCAATGAAAATCGCATATAAGCAAATGTAAAATAATGTTCGATATTAGTCTCTCCTGCACTTAGGTAAGCATTCGTATTTTGCTTAATATTTATTATATTTTAATATTTGATGTGTCTTATTTTAGCATTCGCCAATTCTTTCCGACATATAAATCTTTTCCACTTCATTGTTATATTTTGGTGAGTATTTTTATTTAGTGCTATATGTTTTATTATTTAATATTTTATATGTTTTAGTTGAAAATGGCTCAAGTGTATGATGTATATGATGTTGTATTTGGTCACCTAAATATTCCCGAGTACATAACACAAAAATATATTCATCGAAGTTACACAGAAGAGATTTGGAATTTCTAGCAGCCTTCGCTCGTCAGAACGAGAAATATTTTACCTTCGAAGATTTAATTGAAGTACTGGAGGAGTGTAATCCCTATTTTAATGAAGAAACGCGTCATGTAATTCGCAATGAGTTTAACTGGCTGCGTGAACCATGCAGCGACGTCCCCGGAATGACATACATGTACGATATAGCCACTAGAAGCGTTTTGTCGTTGACTGGCAAGGCCCCCCAACAAAACGGCAATATAGTTTGGGAACCACCACATGAAAACCCAATACTTAGCAACGAAGAGGTGTGTGATTGTATGGAATGTGACAGAGGTTACGTATATTTCGGCCAAGAGAGGTGTTTATATATTATGGATAATTTGCAGTAAATTATATGTATTGTTGTATAATAAAACATTTTGCTACTTTACAATGTTTATTTATTACTAATATAAACTACAAGTTAACGCCTATTAAATAATCTAATAGAACTTGAACATTATGCTGTGTACACACACTTAATTTATTTTTATTATTATGAAAAAAGCAAGCAGAGTTAGTTTTGTTTAAATTTGGTACATTTTGTAGATATTCTAAATTAATAATATCTAAATCTACATATTTACTTAAATAATCGGCCTTTTGATGACCCTTTACGTATATCGTATCGTAAGATTTACAAATATCAGTTAAGATATGCACAATATTTTTTAAGTCTACGTATCCGTCACTATAATTAATATTTAAATAATTCCTCTCCAACCATCGTATTTCCTTTTTCTGTTGTCGTTCTAACCGATGGAAAGGTGTGGCTGGTTTAAACAAAAGGTGTATTGAACGTTTCCCATCTGATATAGTCATCTCCTTAGGTATGAAGTCTCGATTAACAAAACCTTGTATGTCTACGACAATAAACGATTCGAAATGTTTCCTATACACTTTTTGACGATGTGTTTCGGAGAGAACTGGTTCCAATATTTTTGCGCAGTTTCTTATACGACGCTGGAACTTTATTCGATCAGCAGCGTAAAACATCCATTCGGAATGTCTATCTTCCTCATCTGACCACATGTGTATTGTTGGAGTATTCGTGAATGAAACATTCATGTTTACATAATTTTCTTAACAGTGCCCTGGATAGGTTCGTACTCAAACACACAATCATGTAAAATGAGACAGTATGCCACTGTGTCTGCGCTAAATGCTACCTTTGATATCATTTCCAGTTTTATATCTACAGTACTGGATTTTACGGCTTCATTTTGTGCTGAACAATCAATTATAAAGACTGAACATTTGTTAAATTTTGAGTAACTCATCAAAGGTTCGCTAGGTTTCCCGTAATAACTTGGTTTGAAAGATGTATACATTCGGTATGCTCTAGCATAACGTTTTTCCGACATATCTACTATATTCATATCACTGTATGGATAATTTTCCGAATTCAGGTATAATTTCATATTTGTAATGCTACAGTGGTCGAACATGGAAGCATCCGCTTTATAGTTATCTTTTTTACCCTTTTGAAACGCAACAAGAACATAGCGGGGCTTTTCCAGGTTATTACTTGATTTTATCGGCCATATGTCTGTTGTTGTAGCACGTAAGGATGGTAGCTCATACAAATCCCATTTACGGAACGGAATTGATATTGTTTTGCTGTTTTGAACAACGTCCAACAGCTTGAAGCGGATTTCATCATTAACGCTTACATGTGGAACATGCCATTCGATTTTAGTAATTTCAATCGATGCTTTTTTCGTACCCGTAACCTCTTCAGAATTCTTATAACAATTCTCATTCGTTCTGCTCCTGACAAGTATTAATTCTTGACTAACGTTAATTAGGATACGATTATAATCTTCGAAAAAACCCATTAAAAACTTCATTGGAATACATGCGTTGAACTTAGTCTTAGATAATGTAGGCTGTGCATTTACAAATGAGGAAAGATGCTATTACCTGCGAAAAACAACTCATCAGTCAATCTTCATACTTCCTCAACAAAAGCGGTTCCAAGTGGCTTACCGTAGGACGAAGTCCAGCTGCCGGATTCATTCCAATTGTACAAATCAAATCTGTGAACGCATGCATTTTCTTCACACAAGAAGAATGGGAAGAATTCTGCAAAACCGAAGGCTGCAGTTCTTATCGAGACATTCAAGTTATCAGTCTCAAAAGTAGAGGGCAGCAAATCGTTTTATCAACGGAGACATACAATAACATATATCATCTTCAAGAATTAATCAATCAGAAAATTAGTGTATTGACCAGTTCTGACTTTGTATCATTTTAAAATCTTGTACGAAAATGGATGGTGATTTATATTCTAATATTATAACGTTATTAGCTACTCACATAAATTCACAGAACACCATGTATATGTTAGAAGTTTTGTATATAACTTATAATACTGTATTTCTTGATTTTGAAATTATGAACTGTTGTTAAACCCCTGACTAGGTTTTTTTACAAAGTTTTTCCCGTCCTCGAACAGAATTGTTGGGGTTAATATGTTTGTTTTTTAATAAAATTATTTTTATTAAATCTCATGTTTTTTTTAATTTACATACAAATGAGAATAGTATAGTAATATAAACGTAACATAAGCCATTTACACTCAGTATGAATAAGAAGAACAGATTGAAGATATGCAGAAGTTGAAAACGCATACCTACTTATACTAACGGGATAAGTAAATATAAGAGTTGCAATGGACGACAATCAGTAAACATTTCGAAAAAAAGTTTCTGTTTTTATAAGAAAATATACTTAAATATTAAAACCAAGCATTCTGATTCATGTTAATTATATGCTATTTAGATTTCAAAGATGCTATTGTGACTATAGTATATAATATTCTGTAGGATCAAATATATCATGATACATATTGTTGCCGATCGTGTTCGATTTCGTCATCGAATTCAAAACAATACAATAAATTTTAGAACCGATACTATGCAAACAACATAGAAAAATATCTAGGCCGCTAGGACTATCATTTAATATAATCGTTAAACAAATATGTAAAATATTTAGTTTAATTTTGAAATTATGAACTGTTGTAATACCTCTGATTAGGTTTTACAAAGTTTTTCCCTAGTCCTCGAACAGAATTGTTGAGGTTTATGTATATATTTTTTAAATATATTTCTTTGTAAGAGCATATGTTTTCGTTAAGCTTTACTATTCGTCATCAGAAGCGGTACATAAAAAACCTATAGAATCAGTATGGATCGAGAAGAGCTATGAATAAGATTAGAACAGCATATTGAAGAATTGCAAGAATTTAAAGGATACATCAAAGTATGTACTTATACTAACAAAAAAGTTAAAGAAAGTAAAAATGAATAAAGAGAATAAGTCATCATGGAGATTACGGATGAAAAGATTGAAGCAGTTTTAACAAAGATTGATGCAGATTGTAGGAGATTGGATGGTATAAGCGAGTATATTATTCCTTCTTTACCCACATACATTTTAAAAACAAAAGTGAATAAGATTTCCCTATAGCAGAAATGGCATTTATTATCGCATAAAAAAGGGTTGCACTTGAAGATTATCTTCCCTGCCACAAGCATTATAATACTTTGGTGATGAAAGATCACGTCGATGCTCCACCACCATCCCGAAGAAATTGTTACGGTTGCAAGAAGCTTTGTCCTGATATTTAATGCATATATTTATTATATCTAAATAAAATGCAAGTTATATAATATTTTTTGTTTTATTAAAAAAATCGTTTACAAAACTCATACATTTACAATATTTCATTTTTATTAATCCAACTGTTCTGAGTATTATCAAAACCGAGCCATTTAACGTATACTTACTAATACTAACATTATCACCAACTTTAAACGTATGTTTTCCCATAACTTTAATGCTACTGTATACGGTACACAAAAGATGTTCTGCTAACATCAAAATTACAACTTGGCACCCATTAAAGAATCCAACACATTAATATACAAAAACGTTCATAATTGAAGTATATTTTTATTAGAAGATATACATGATTTTTATAATAGGTAGTCTAACAAATTTCTACATTACGTGGTACACTTACTTAATTTATTTTTACTATTAACAAAGTAAAGAAAATTGGTTTTGACTAAATTAGGTGCATTGGTAAGGTGCTCTAAATTAACAATAGGTCAATCTTCATATTTGCTTAAAAAATCGGCATTTTGGTGACCCTTTACACATATTTTATCGTAAGATTTACAGATATCATTCTAGATTTTTCCAATATTTTTTAAGCCTACGCATCCATCATTATAATTAATATTCAAATAATTCCTCTCCAACCATCGTATACCTGGGTTAGTGATACCTGGTAAATATCCTGCATTTTAATCATATATACATGCGATTAAAATTATTATAAATAAAACATGTTTCATTCATAATGTAGTAAATAGACGAGAATCTGAAAGATTGATTAGTTGTAACACCGACACTGCCACCACAGACACAGTTGTAACGATGGCGCTTTTAGAATTGATAAGGGAAGCATATTACGGGTCTTTGCCTGAGCTTATTGCTGGTTTTTTGACCTATAAAATAAACCCTACAATGCATTTGTATGTCAAAATATGTTTCTTATGTTAAAAGCTGTAGAGAAATATAGTGGGCGAGCGAAGAATCGTTTGTATTCGAACGATAGATATAGATCAGCTGTTGAAGCTATAAAGCTATATAGCTATATAAGCTATATAAGCTTCTCGTAATCCCTGACCGACCTATAATTTTTTATTCTTATCTTTTTAAATTTATGGTAATTGCGTCTGCCTTTATTTGACAAGAGAATAAATTATACCTGTACAATTTCTAAACAACTTCTAATTGTTCTGAAATTGTGCGAAAAAGTCAACACGATACCTAATCGATACGATCGAACACCTTCTAAACAACTTCTGGTCCACTTCTAAACAACTTATGAGAAACTTCTAATTAACTTCTCCTCTACTTCTAAACAACTTCTGATCAACTTCTCGTCCACTTCCGGTTTACTTCTGACCTATTTAAGCATAGATTCAGCTGTAATAGATCAGTTGCTAGCGTTATTCTATGTAGTACAAACACAGCTTAGACCTCGAATCTCGCGTATTATATGAGGATGGAGCAAGTTGAATATGATACGGCATATGGACCGAAATATATTAATGGAAAATGTATGATGGGTGATAAAGAACTGGTTTTAAGCAAAGATGAAATATTTATAGGCGGGAAGACGTTTCCGAGGTCAGAGGGCCTACACGAATTAATATTTACTAGAAATCCCCAAAATTTTACATTACTGGACCAGCAAATCTATAAACATGTACTTGAATTATGTGACGTTCACAGAAATAAACGAGGCTATCTGAATCACCAGGCTGATAAAGTTAAGTTTTCACGGATAATTAAACCACTGTTTAAAAATAAGACCAACCCGAAAATAAAACTACCTAAGCCGCAAGTCAAGGAGGAGGATACGCCAGTCAAATACACCGGTCAAATGGACAGATGTAGATATGTTGAGATTAGAGAACAGTGTGAATAAAAGAAACGTTATAATAGATGAATTACGGCTCGTCGCGTCGATGTTATATACTAGAATACATTCATTTATGATATATAATTTATAATACAGGTACAATAAATAATACATACTACCTTTAACATATTTTATTTGTTTTTGATTACTCCGTTGATGTATAGAGTCGGACATAAAACTCTGACGGCTTTGATCAGGTATGGAACGGCTTTGATCAGGTATTGAACGGCTTTGATCAGGTATTGAACGGCTTCTATCAGGTACCAATCGGGTATTTATTAGCTTTTTTATCAGGTACCGATTTATCGGGTTCTGATCTATCAGGTACTAATTTATCAGGTACCGATTTATTAGGTACTGATTTATCAACTTAAACTCCTACCATATGACAATTTCTAACAAGACATAGCTGCTTGTGCATTAATCATGTTTTAAAATCTTGTACGAAAATGGATGGTGATTTATATTCTAACATATACATGGTGTTCTGTGAATTTATGTGAGTAGCTAATAATGTTTTAATGTTAGAATATAAATCACCATCCATTTTCGTACAAGATTTTAAAACATGATTAATGCACAAGCAGCTATGTCTTGTTAGAAATTGTCATATGGTAGGAGTTTAAGTTGATAAATCAGTACCTAATAAATCGGTACCTAATAGTATGAGCATCTATTTATTTTAGATTAACATACTTTCTTTACATTCTGTAATTGTTTGTATTATAGGTTTACCTCGTTCTTTGGCATAATATCTACTATCATACTATTACCTTCTAATAGGCTATATATGTATTATCAAAGAAAAAGAAATGGGACAATTACAGAATGTAAAGAAAGTATGTTAATCTAAAATAAATAGATGCTCATACTATCAGGTACCGATTTATTAGGTACTGATTTATCAACTTAAACTCCTACCATATGACAATTTCTAACAAGACATAGCTGCTTGTGCATTAATCATGTTTTAAAATCTTGTACGAAAATGGATGGTGATTTATATTCTAACATTAAAACATTATTAGCTACTCACATAAATTCACAGAACACCATGTATATGTTAGAATATAAATCACCATCCATTTTCGTACAAGATTTTAAAACATGATTAATGCACAAGCAGCTATGTCTTGTTAGAAATTGTCATATGGTAGGAGTTTAAGTTGATAAATCAGTACCTAATAAATCGGTACCTGATAAATTAGTACCTGATAGATCAGAACCCGATAAATCGGTACCTGATAAAAAAGCTAATAAATACCCGATTGGTACCTGATAGAAGCCGTTCAATACCTGATCAAAGCCGTTCAATACCTGATCAAAGCCGTTCCATACCTGATCAAAGCCGTCAGAGTTTTATGTCCGACTCTATACATCAACGGAGTAATCAAAAACAAATAAAATATGTTAAAGGTAGTATGTATTATTTATTGTACCTGTATTATAAATTATATATCATAAATGAATGTATTCTAGTATATAACATCGACGCGACGAGCCGTAATTCATCTATTATAACGTTTCTTTTATTCACACTGTTCTCTAATCTCAACATATCTACATCTGTCCATTTGACCGGTGTATTTGACTGGCGTATCCTCCTCCTTGACTTGCGGCTTAGGTAGTTTTATTTTCGGGTTGGTCTTATTTTTAAACAGTGGTTTAATTATCCGTGAAAACTTAACTTTATCAGCCTGGTGATTCAGATAGCCTCGTTTATTTCTGTGAACGTCACATAATTCAAGTACATGTTTATAGATTTGCTGGTCCAGTAATGTAAAATTTTGGGGATTTCTAGTAAATATTAATTCGTGTAGGCCCTCTGACCTCGGAAACGTCTTCCCGCCTATAAATATTTCATCTTTGCTTAAAACCAGTTCTTTATCACCCATCATACATTTTCCATTAATATATTTCGGTCCATATGCCGTATCATATTCAACTTGCTCCATCCTCATATAATACGCGAGATTCGAGGTCTAAGCTGTGTTTGTACTACATAGAATAACGCTAGCAACTGATCTATTACAGCTGAATCTATGCTTAAATAGGTCAGAAGTAAACCGGAAGTGGACGAGAAGTTGATCAGAAGTTGTTTAGAAGTAGAGGAGAAGTTAATTAGAAGTTTCTCATAAGTTGTTTAGAAGTGGACCAGAAGTTGTTTAGAAGGTGTTCGATCGTATCGATTAGGTATCGTGTTGACTTTTTCGCACAATTTCAGAACAATTAGAAGTTGTTTAGAAATTGTACAGGTATAATTTATTCTCTTGTCAAATAAAGGCAGACGCAATTACCATAAATTTAAAAAGATAAGAATAAAAAATTATAGGTCGGTCAGGGATTACGAGAAGCTTATATAGCTTATATAGCTATATAGCTTTATAGCTTCAACAGCTGATCTATATCTATCGTTCGAATACAAACGATTCTTCGCTCGCCCACTATATTTCTCTACAGCTTTTAACATAAGAAACATATTTTGACATACAAATGCATTGTAGGGTTTATTTTATAGGTCAAAAAACCAGCAATAAGCTCAGGCAAAGACCCGTAATATGCTTCCCTTATCAATTCTAAAAGCGCCATCGTTACAACTGTGTCTGTGGTGGCAGTGTCGGTGTTACAACTAATCAATCTTTCAGATTCTCGTCTATTTACTACATTATGAATGAAACATGTTTTATTTATAATAATTTTAATCGCATGTATATATGATTAAAATGCAGGATATTTACCAGGTATCACTAACCCAGGTATACGATGGTTGGAGAGGAATTATTTGAATATTAATTATAATGATGGATGCGTAGGCTTAAAAAATATTGGAAAAATCTAGAATGATATCTGTAAATCTTACGATAAAATATGTGTAAAGGGTCACCAAAATGCCGATTTTTTAAGCAAATATGAAGATTGACCTATTGTTAATTTAGAGCACCTTACCAATGCACCTAATTTAGTCAAAACCAATTTTCTTTACTTTGTTAATAGTAAAAATAAATTAAGTAAGTGTACCACGTAATGTAGAAATTTGTTAGACTACCTATTATAAAAATCATGTATATCTTCTAATAAAAATATACTTCAATTATGAACGTTTTTGTATATTAATGTGTTGGATTCTTTAATGGGTGCCAAGTTGTAATTTTGATGTTAGCAGAACATCTTTTGTGTACCGTATACAGTAGCATTAAAGTTATGGGAAAACATACGTTTAAAGTTGGTGATAATGTTAGTATTAGTAAGTATACGTTAAATGGCTCGGTTTTGATAATACTCAGAACAGTTGGATTAATAAAAATGAAATATTGTAAATGTATGAGTTTTGTAAACGATTTTTTTAATAAAACAAAAAATATTATATAACTTGCATTTTATTTAGATATAATAAATATATGCATTAAATATCAGGACAAAGCTTCTTGCAACCGTAACAATTTCTTCGGGATGGTGGTGGAGCATCGACGTGATCTTTCATCACCAAAGTATTATAATGCTTGTGGCAGGGAAGATAATCTTCAAGTGCAACCCTTTTTTATGCGATAATAAATGCCATTTCTGCTATAGGGAAATCTTATTCACTTTTGTTTTTAAAATGTATGTGGGTAAAGAAGGAATAATATACTCGCTTATACCATCCAATCTCCTACAATCTGCATCAATCTTTGTTAAAACTGCTTCAATCTTTTCATCCGTAATCTCCATGATGACTTATTCTCTTTATTCATTTTTACTTTCTTTAACTTTTTTGTTAGTATAAGTACATACTTTGATGTATCCTTTAAATTCTTGCAATTCTTCAATATGCTGTTCTAATCTTATTCATAGCTCTTCTCGATCCATACTGATTCTATAGGTTTTTTATGTACCGCTTCTGATGACGAATAGTAAAGCTTAACGAAAACATATGCTCTTACAAAGAAATATATTTAAAAAATATATACATAAACCTCAACAATTCTGTTCGAGGACTAGGGAAAAACTTTGTAAAACCTAATCAGAGGTATTACAACAGTTCATAATTTCAAAATTAAACTAAATATTTTACATATTTGTTTAACGATTATATTAAATGATAGTCCTAGCGCGGCCTAGATATTTTTCTATGTTGTTTGCATAGTATCGGTTCTAAAATTTATTGTATTGTTTTGAATTCGATGACGAAATCGAACACGATCGGCAACAATATGTATCATGATATATTTGATCCTACAGAATATTATATACTATAGTCACAATAGCATCTTTGAAATCTAAATAGCATATAATTAACATGAATCAGAATGCTTGGTTTTAATATTTAAGTATATTTTCTTATAAAAACAGAAACTTTTTTTCGAAATGTTTACTGATTGTCGTCCATTGCAACTCTTATATTTACTTATCCCGTTAGTATAAGTAGGTATGCGTTTTCAACTTCTGCATATCTTCAATCTGTTCTTCTTATTCATACTGAGTGTAAATGGCTTATGTTACGTTTATATTACTATACTATTCTCATTTGTATGTAAATTAAAAAAAACATGAGATTTAATAAAAATAATTTTATTAAAAAACAAACATATTAACCCCAACAATTCTGTTCGAGGACGGGAAAAACTTTGTAAAAAAACCTAGTCAGGGGTTTAACAACAGTTCATAATTTCAAAATCAAGAAATACAGTATTATAAGTTATATACAAAACTTCTAACATATACATGGTGTTCTGTGAATTTATGTGAGTAGCTAATAACGTTATAATATTAGAATATAAATCACCATCCATTTTCGTACAAGATTTTAAAATGATACAAAGTCAGAACTGGTCAATACACTAATTTTCTGATTGATTAATTCTTGAAGATGATATATGTTATTGTATGTCTCCGTTGATAAAACGATTTGCTGCCCTCTACTTTTGAGACTGATAACTTGAATGTCTCGATAAGAACTGCAGCCTTCGGTTTTGCAGAATTCTTCCCATTCTTCTTGTGTGAAGAAAATGCATGCGTTCACAGATTTGATTTGTACAATTGGAATGAATCCGGCAGCTGGACTTCGTCCTACGGTAAGCCACTTGGAACCGCTTTTGTTGAGGAAGTATGAAGATTGACTGATGAGTTGTTTTTCGCAGGTAATAGCATCTTTCCTCATTTGTAAATGCACAGCCTACATTATCTAAGACTAAGTTCAACGCATGTATTCCAATGAAGTTTTTAATGGGTTTTTTCGAAGATTATAATCGTATCCTAATTAACGTTAGTCAAGAATTAATACTTGTCAGGAGCAGAACGAATGAGAATTGTTATAAGAATTCTGAAGAGGTTACGGGTACGAAAAAAGCATCGATTGAAATTACTAAAATCGAATGGCATGTTCCACATGTAAGCGTTAATGATGAAATCCGCTTCAAGCTGTTGGACGTTGTTCAAAACAGCAAAACAATATCAATTCCGTTCCGTAAATGGGATTTGTATGAGCTACCATCCTTACGTGCTACAACAACAGACATATGGCCGATAAAATCAAGTAATAACCTGGAAAAGCCCCGCTATGTTCTTGTTGCGTTTCAAAAGGGTAAAAAAGATAACTATAAAGCGGATGCTTCCATGTTCGACCACTGTAGCATTACAAATATGAAATTATACCTGAATTCGGAAAATTATCCATACAGTGATATGAATATAGTAGATATGTCGGAAAAACGTTATGCTAGAGCATACCGAATGTATACATCTTTCAAACCAAGTTATTACGGGAAACCTAGCGAACCTTTGATGAGTTACTCAAAATTTAACAAATGTTCAGTCTTTATAATTGATTGTTCAGCACAAAATGAAGCCGTAAAATCCAGTACTGTAGATATAAAACTGGAAATGATATCAAAGGTAGCATTTAGCGCAGACACAGTGGCATACTGTCTCATTTTACATGATTGTGTGTTTGAGTACGAACCTATCCAGGGCACTGTTAAGAAAATTATGTAAACATGAATGTTTCATTCACGAATACTCCAACAATACACATGTGGTCAGATGAGGAAGATAGACATTCCGAATGGATGTTTTACGCTGCTGATCGAATAAAGTTCCAGCGTCGTATAAGAAACTGCGCAAAAATATTGGAACCAGTTCTCTCCGAAACACATCGTCAAAAAGTGTATAGGAAACATTTCGAATCGTTTATTGTCGTAGACATACAAGGTTTTGTTAATCGAGACTTCATACCTAAGGAGATGACTATATCAGATGGGAAACGTTCAATACACCTTTTGTTTAAACCAGCCACACCTTTCCATCGGTTAGAACGACAACAGAAAAAGGAAATACGATGGTTGGAGAGGAATTATTTAAATATTAATTATAGTGACGGATACGTAGACTTAAAAAATATTGTGCATATCTTAACTGATATTTGTAAATCTTACGATACGATATACGTAAAGGGTCATCAAAAGGCCGATTATTTAAGTAAATATGTAGATTTAGATATTATTAATTTAGAATATCTACAAAATGTACCAAATTTAAACAAAACTAACTCTGCTTGCTTTTTTCATAATAATAAAAATAAATTAAGTGTGTGTACACAGCATAATGTTCAAGTTCTATTAGATTATTTAATAGGCGTTAACTTGTAGTTTATATTAGTAATAAATAAACATTGTAAAGTAGCAAAATGTTTTATTATACAACAATACATATAATTTACTGCAAATTATCCATAATATATAAACACCTCTCTTGGCCGAAATATACGTAACCTCTGTCACATTCCATACAATCACACACCTCTTCGTTGCTAAGTATTGGGTTTTCATGTGGTGGTTCCCAAACTATATTGCCGTTTTGTTGGGGGCCTTGCCAGTCAACGACAAAACGCTTCTAGTGGCTATATCGTACATGTATGTCATTCCGGGGACGTCGCTGCATGGTTCACGCAGCCAGTTAAACTCATTGCGAATTACATGACGCGTTTCTTCATTAAAATAGGGATTACACTCCTCCAGTACTTCAATTAAATCTTCGAAGGTAAAATATTTCTCGTTCTGACGAGCGAAGGCTGCTAGAAATTCCAAATCTCTTCTGTGTAACTTCGATGAATATATTTTTGTGTTATGTACTCGGGAATATTTAGGTGACCAAATACAACATCATATACATCATACACTTGAGCCATTTTCAACTAAAACATATAAAATATTAAATAATAAAACATATAGCACTAAATAAAAATACTCACCAAAATATAACAATGAAGTGGAAAAGATTTATATGTCGGAAAGAATTGGCGAATGCTAAAATAAGACACATCAAATATTAAAATATAATAAATATTAAGCAAAATACGAATGCTTACCTAAGTGCAGGAGAGACTAATATCGAACATTATTTTACATTTGCTTATATGCGATTTTCATTGCTAAAGCTGTGACGTAAAAATTAAGTTCTTAGAAGAACGAAATTTAAAAATTTCCAGACATTAGATCACATTCTATTAGCATGTATGTGAGTGTCAAAAATTCCGAATATTTGCTTTAAAGTCACGCCTAATCAGCATTCTTTAAGAACATTAATTACTTAGAGTAAAATATTATGTAAAATTTCCCAAAATTTTTAAAATAATTACCTACATAATGCGAGTGAAACCATTTCAGGGCCAAAATATCAACATTCCTAGCGGAATTCCGTCAATTACAAAGCCTAATTAGAAAATGAAAGTAATTAGCGGTGCATGCCCCGCGGGTTTAAAGTGGCGCAGAAACGGCATTGTTTTCCTACTCAGATCCACTGATTTAGCAGTTTTGGATTTTTTCTTGAGGGGTACTAAAGGACACAGTATACAAAAGAACATAGGAAACAATCGACGATTTAAGAGAAGCTGTCTTAGTTGCTTTTAATAACATCGATAGGCGTCCGCAATGTTACAAATTCTGTTTTGAAGAGATGCAATTTGTGTACTAACAATAATGGAGGTATCTTTGAACATTAATAATGTTGTGTGCCTTTAATAAAAGTTCTTATAGTTTTCATTTTATTACTACATAAGATTTCAAAATAAGTTTTCGTTTGGTTTGTATTTTATCAGTTCGAAATTCAACTGTTTTCCATAAAAACCATAAAAATGTCTATATCCTCTTTATTTTTTAAATAACCATATCAAACCTTACATAATTGTAATCAGCAAAAAATAAGCTTTTTAATTATGTCAAAACCAACTATGGTTTCCGTTTAAAAAAACACAAGTTTGTGTCATAACTCGATAATGGTGAACGAAAAAAAAACTTAGCTATATAGTTTTATTTGGCGTAAAATTATCTAAAATTTTTGTCTAAACACTTTTTCTCTAAAATTACTATGAACGATGTTAAGCATGTTTAAAGAAAATCGTAAAATTTAGTTTTCTTTGAATATCTAATAAGCCATGAAAGTTATCGGAGAAACAAAAGCAGTTTTAAGTCAAACTCGTAAAACTGCGCATCTTTCCCCATTTAAACGTTTTTCTATCTCCAGTAGTTTCTGGGATCCCAATGCTAAACATTCAAAAAAACTCAGCCTGTATATGTGTACCTACACATTTTTTTTATTGTGTATCTCATTTCAAGGCATGAAATTATTTTAGGCATTTATAAAGCCTCCAAGTTTTCGATTAGTTTTTCTCTTAAAATTACGGTTAAATCACAAGATGTATATATAGTGGATAAATCGAATCTACTATTAGAATTGGCATAATCCGCAACATACTGTAATTACATTCGTGATAAAGATTTTACTACATCAGATAATCACGCACCATCCATATACTTGGTACAAAAATAATCTCCTGATCACACCCGAAAAACTAGCCATAATCAAACAATGACACTTTGATACTAGAATTTTATATAATTTCGTGGTGCCAATACTTTTTTAGACAACAAAGATGTATCAGCTTCTCAAACACATTTGATGTAAAACAAGCATAGAGGTCTGAAAATACATTTCTAGAACAGTTAAAATGGTTAGCAGCTGAGAAAATAACTCTCGATGACTTTAGTTGCATAAAAACATTAAGTATTATAGATTATTTATTATCAATTCAACAGAAAATGCATTAAAACCGATTTTTGAGAAATTACAAATTTTATAGCTATATGTACTTTACGTAATCGCTTTAGGAATAACAATGGTTTGTATGCATCACATAAAGACTTCTATAATATACTAAAATTTAACGAAACCTTGCTTTAAAATTACAGTCTCTTACGTTCTACATTTCAAATAAGTCTAAACATGTTTTAAATACATATATACAAAAGAGGTTGGCATTATGAATACTAAACGTTGATTACAATTGTTTGCATGCAGTGATACCCGGAAAAGCAGCTGTGGCAATCTACTCGACTTTAAATGAATTGTATTAAATACTCCTGTTTCAAGTTTAAATATGGGGAATTAATTAATTTTAATTTAAAAACCGCTAAACCATACATTCAATTTGATTTCTATATGACACACGACTACCAACTTGATTCCTCGTGCTAGAAGTATAAACCTACGAAACGGTATGATCCTTCGTGCTGCATGACTGTTACTGACAGAAAATGTTTGTTAAATTTAGAATGTAGGTATTGTTTTAAACATAAGTTATTCATTTTTTGTAACCTTTCCCGTTTAACATTCTATCTGCACAGCTAGACATCGTTCATCTTCTTGCATTACCCTGTTGTGTTATGTATGTGTATTTGTGCATGTACCTTGATTTTACTGCAAGTAGAATCCTCTCTCTTTCGACTTTGAATTCCTACGGCAATAATGCAACAAAGCACAACTCAAATATAGTATTAGATTTAATTTTGTGTTTCTTGTCATAAACGCGGTATGAATTTTGTTTAATTTAACATAAGAAATACATAATTTGGAAATAAATTTATTATAACCGAGGGGAAAGAGAGTACAGGACGTGGAACATACTGCTTATATAGTTATGCAACACGGTTAACGTTTACACACAATGAGTTAATACCCAGTCTCAGGTAGAAAAAGTCAGGCAGTTAGAATGATTTAGGAGAATGGCCGAATATATCCCCACCACCTCGGGGTACCAACAAAAGAAACTAGTTCTAAATTGTATTAGATTTCATCGTCAAGGCGTGGCTACCCACTTATAACATAAAATCAAATATGGTGTTCGGAGCATTTCCTAAAAGCCGAAGGTGCGGTATTACATAATTATTGACAAGTAAATAATTGAAGTAAACTTAAATAAATTCGTGAATTATAATTTGCTAAATCAGATGCTTATATATTATATAATACACATATATCTTAGTTTTTAATTAATTTAGAATTTAGAAATAATAGTAGAATTGAATTCATCAGATGTTTTCTTAAAAACAATCAAAACAATGTCAATTAGACCATAACAACCTTAAATTGATGACAAATATTTATTGTCTCAGTTGGTAAGCTTGATATAGTAGATTTGTTCCTTATAAAATTTATAGTGCGTTAAAAAGAATCAAAACTTAATTTTTCTCTTTGTTTTAATATTGGCATTAAGACCTGAAGTCCTCTTTCTTGTTGATTTCTATTTTAAACTAAAAATTCTTGTAGAACTAAGAATTTATAATCAGCAGATAGATTTTGGAACAATGATGCTACTCAAAGTGATGGACTCACAGATTTGTTGAACCTCGCACTAATTATCACCATTTATAAATATTCGCGCCCCAGGGGAGGATTTTAAATTACCTAATGATTCTAACAATTGCGAATGGATTAGTAGGTGAAGAAGTCAATAAATTTGCGATGATCCTATTCATAAGGCTGTTATTACTGTTGTTACTAAATGGCATAAAAATAAAGTTATTCTTACTGAATCTATTTATTTTATCTATTGGTCAACTCGATCAATATATGGTACAGGACCCGGAGAATCCATATACAAATTCCAACAGCTGAAGCGATAAGGCTCTATAACCTAAATATCAATAAATTGCTGTCGATAAATTAGATTTCGTTTATACATCAGAAGCCGGAAATGGACAGTCAGAATGCTGTTTCGTGTTGCCGACCTTAATTTAATAAACTCCAACTGAAATTTTTAAAACACAAGCAGCAAGCATCTGCTTTACATGCACAGAAAATAACAAGATTCTGGAATTACTGGCTGTTTGCAAAGCCATTGACGAATAGCTCATTTACTCAGAACAGCCCCGAAGGAAAGAGACCCATTACGTCAGATCCACCACTTTCAGCAAAGAGCAATGAACAAAGATCTTTTCTCACCATAAGATATAATAATAAAAATCAGTACTAGTTATGTCAACTGAAGAAAATTTATTGGCAAATGCATCCACTATATTTTGAGGGGAGTAAAGACAGATATTATTGTGAAATAAAGTATTTGGAATGCGAGTTGTTCCTTGTTTCACGTTAATGTACTGAAAAACTTCTTTCGGATTAATTTGAATGGAAGCTTGAACGCGCTCAAGATATGGCTGTTACAATATCACTTTTACATAACGTGCGAAGTCTCCTAAACTCATTATAGTAAAACTGACTTCCTGTAGACTTTCATTTACGGTGATAATACTCCTTCAATTTTAGGTTAGAAATGATGCTTATTGAGAACCAGTAGGGATATTTTGATTTGGAAGGAACAGAAAAATGTTTGGGTACGGATTGATTGAAAATAGTATAAAGAACTGTATAAAACATATCCAGTGCAGTATTAACATGAGTAATTAGTTCCAAAAGCACAATAACCTTGTGCAGACACAGGAAACAACAAGGAAATACATAGGAGGGGGAGGGATGATATGGATCAACTGGAACAAGAAGAAGATTATCCGAAGATATGGTAATACTAAAGTTAAGGTTAGAAGTAACGAGATCCAGTAGTCGACCATCACAGTTGGTAATATTATTGAATTGCTTAAGGTTAAGTAAGTTACACAAAGAGCTGAAAGCATAACTCTTAGAACAGGATAACAGATCTGTAACAAATTGCGATAGATTAACATCACCAATCAAAATAATGGGCTTATCAAGTAATACAGCTTCAAGAGCTTTACAAATTAGTTCGAAATCCTGTTGCAGAATATTAGGAGGACTATAAACAGCCACCATGTAAAAGGAAGTATAATTGTATTTACAATTGCAAATTACTAAATCAACCAACGGAACTAAAGAAGAAGTGAAAGAACAATCAACCACCTGGTAAGAGATCTTCAAAGACAAAGCTACAAAGACTCCTCCACCCTTAGAATGATGAACAATAGAGAATTTTCTGTCACATCTAACAATGTTATAATGTGAAGGCACAAGTTCTGAATTAGAAAATGAGTCATCAAGTCAACTTTCTGTAATAACAATAATGTCACATGAAGATTCACACATATTGGAAAAGAATGAGTGAGTCTTCGTCCTTAAATCACGAACATTCTGGTAATACATTTCAAGGGCAAAGGAAGAACCGTTGGAACTATTTAGTTTAAAGAATGAATTATAGTAGAAATTCCTTTTTTATATATAATTTTTAGATTAGATTCACACTTCTATACACGTCTTTTTCCTGAATTTGGACAGCATTACAGATTTCCATAACTGTGCCAACATCAACCGCAATCTGCTCATTGTTTGTCTTGCAAGCTATCTCTGCAGAACCAAAAATGACAATGTTGCTCTTACGTTTTTCGCGATCAGCTAGTTCTTGAATGATGCGTTCAGTATCTAGCGGAGAAATAGATGCAGATGCCGACGAATCCAAAAGTGATTGTTTTAAAATTTTTATATTATTCTGAAGTGATACAATAACAGAGTTCAGACTATTCAGATAATTCCCAAATTTTCTGCAATCGGCACATGTCCAAGTAATACAGGACTTAGAGTGAATCTTACGAGCTTTCGCAGTAGACATTTCAACACAATCAATTTTAAACGGTTTGTTACAGACGCAGACAATCAACAAACCTGTAAGATTGGTCGGTAGCGCCACAACATACACACACCGGCATTGTAGAACAAATATATAATTAAATTAAAACCCGAATCAGAAAAAGATAAGGATATATAGGGAAATACGCTTCACGCCAGAAGTGTCCGTCGCGGCGACTTAATCACTAAGGAAAAGAAGGGCAACGGTTATGTACTCGAACAGTAACAAAGGTGTTATAGAACGTAAAGTAATATATAAATGTTACAATCAAAGTAGACACGAGTGTATAGAAAAGATACTAGAAAAATCCAGCCGCAAAAAAAGTAACAAGAAAGCAACTAGTGTTAGAGATAATAGCTTACCGATCAAATAATTTATTACTACAGCAACACAACCGAGTAAACAATATATAGAAAAAGAGAGCAAATTTTGCACTATCTAACTGTACTAAACACAGTTTCGAAAGCTATCATTAACACCAAAAAATCAATCGCAATAAATACATGTATGCAGTAACATATTACACGTACGAAAAAATGAAAAAGATAACTCCACATGTAAACTGGAATGTTGTATTAGTTAAAGAACGAAATTGTTGACCTTTTTTAGTGTCATTTTTATTGTTTTTTCACTGTTTCAATAAAATCAAAAATAAACAATTAACATCTTTCACTTGTTCTGTAATTTCGTCAAACACAAAGTCACAATGTCCCTCTTATAAAGGACATTTCAGAAAACAAGAACGAGAAGCAGTAATAAAATTTCACAAAGGCAATAATATAAGGAAACACACGCAAAATAGTTTTTTGAAACACTAATAACCAATGTACCTACTTCCGGAGTGTATATCAAAGTGTCCTTATGAGGGCACAACTTCACTGAAAGGGTTAACTACTACCTACAAAATATTGCACCTGCAAGGCCCGTTTGTTTTCCTGTTTATAGATCCACACACCAGCAACGTGAGCTCGAGAGCATTAAAACTTGTAGCCAATGATATCTATATTGCTAATAATAATATCACTTTTTTCATTTAAACGAAAATAAAGCTACAATGATATGATTGCAGACCACCTTGTTAGAAACGGAGAATAAATTAGAATGGCATAAAAAAAGCTTTATTAAATAGTTCTGAATTTTTTTATCTTATCTTACTGCGTATCAAAAAAAAATGAGTTAATAGCGATGTGTATCAATCTGACAACTAAGAAGCACATTGCACTACTGATTGTAATGATAAATGTTTATTTGCGACAAATTTTCAGTTTTTTTGAATTGTTGTAGTTGTATGTAGTTGTCTCGACATGTCGACATTGATAACTGTAATAAATATCATTATTAAAAATTTTAATTATAACTACGATTCTCTTATTTAATTTTCAATTGCATTTTCTAGCTTCCTTTATTTTGTCATAAGATCTAATTACAGTTTTAGCGTAGATTCAGTTGTTAAAGGTCACAAGTCGTACCGCGTAGGGTGGTACTAGGTTTGCGTTGTCGGGGAGCAAGTTTCCATTTCCTCGTCCTCATTAAGTTTCTCGACGCTTGTGGTGTGAAGTTTGTATTTTCTTTAGTGTTCTTTAGCGTGGACACGTGGTTAGTGCAGATACTTCAAATTTCCCGCCTAATAATAGATCTAGAAATGTAGCACGTGTGTATGAGTGCTCTCTATAACTTTCTACAGAATGTTTGTACGAATTTTGTAAATACATATGCTGTTCACAGTAACTCAATGGCAATATTTCAGTATTAGTTCTTTTATTAATAAACTGTTTAGGTAGTTTTAATTAATTAGTTATTAATTGAATTATATTAATTATGATTTCGGTCAGATATGCTGAAGTCTTTAGATTTAGATTTAATTAAGGGTGATATTGCATTGCGACCTATTATCGCTATCAGAACTCCCCATCCAGTCGAAAAGCTTTAATAGACTGCAATAACTGTGATGGTTTCAGAGAAGATATTTCTTCTTCGTCTATGACGTCTTTGCCGAGATAATTGGCTCGGATTTTCTCGTCATGTGTTCCCCAAGGTGACAGTGCCATGTAAGAAACACTGTAAACACGCGTACTCTGTTTATACACTCCAAAGAATATCTTGGTGTGTCTTTTGAAGTTTCATGTGAACAAACCTAGTGGAACTAGAGTGAAAGTTTGCGCCAACCTTCTTCTCTTTCAAGAGAATTTGCAAGAAAGCTGCAGGTGGAATCACAAGTCTGACAAGAGAACAGCGTTTAAGTCTATAACAACGAAAAAGTAAAGAGCCATCACTGCCATTGCCGCAACATTGCTCTCACCGCATGCAATCTCTTGACATTGCTGTTCAACATGCTGCGTTCAATAATTAAATAAGAGCTAATCCTGCCTAAACAATTTTAATCTCGTTTATGGATTTGCGAAATCTGTAATTTATCCATGATTGTTTAAACATTACCCTCAACTTCCAGATCTACACTCATTACCTCATAAACTGTAAAGTCTTGCAATTCTATTTTAGTTAAATTTGAAGTCAAAAAGGAAACAATTTATTAGGTGTACGTGCGACAAATAATTAATGAATGAGCATGATCATGAACTTATTATGTTTTAAGTTTATGAAAAAGAAACGAGGATATTTTGTTTACTTATCCATAGATGATCTGCAGTATTAGTCACTCTCTAAACAACTTAATATTTTTCTATAAACAGAAAAACAAGCATATGTGGCATAACATTATAGAAGTAACATACTGATACACGTAGATCAGACTTATCTCACAATCTGCGGTTACAAAAACCGTAATTTTTACTTATAAACAATGTTAAATACACTTACATGGCCGAGTATCATAGCTGAACCTACTGGAAGTAATTTAAATTTGAAATAAGTTCGAAGTAATCCTAAACGAAAATACAGAAGGGGTTTTTCTCTGAATCAACTTTTATAAAATCTATAAAAATTGAAGCACAATGTCTCGGGTTGGAACAAATGGGTATTCGAGATGCTACTTTCGGTAGATGATTGATAGATATAAAATCAAACATTATCTAACTAAATTAGCTATATACTATATTACTATACTATATTTATTGATTTCCATGTAAAATTTAATTAAAACTTTTTAAATAGAATCAAAATTCTGTATGCTCTTTTTTACTTTAAACTTACATGCATTCAATCACCAACGATCAAAAAGGCAATTATTTTACGATAACATTTTCTAGAAAAATACGAACTGTATGTATTCATGCGTTTGGGGGTTAATCCCTTTCCTGGAATTGTAATTTACTCCACAGAAAAGAAAATTGTACGAACCGCAATCTTGTTAACTTAATTTCTCGAAAGGTAGGTTTTTTATTTATTGAAATATTTTCCGCGAATTCTGTCTATTGCTGTTTTCATGATTACAGGAATTTTGAAAATATAGTAATTCAATACTTAAGATGATATCAAGTACGTCTACCTTGTACTACATCGACATATGGAAAAGAATTATCTATTATGTTATACGATTTCTGAAGATATAAATCGTGAAGATCCATTACTTAAAGAAACAACTACGATGTCAGTTGTAATCATAAAACTGAAGATAGTTCTTCATCATCGATCTTGAAAAGAATAAAGGAAATAATAAACCTATTAGCAAGATATTCAATCAAATTTTTCTAACAGCATTAAGCAATGAAAGCCAACGCGATCATTTTTACACCTATTTAAATCCAAATAGATAATTTACCTGTAGCATAACGAAACGAAAATATTTATGGGTGGGAAGGCGACCTTAACAGAAAATATAAATGCAACGAAACAAACCTAACCACAATACTTCTTGCATACGCTCACTGTGTACCACTCCTTAACTAATGGCCCTGATCAGTTGCTTACAAAACACAACCCTATCTCACGGTGTAGGTGTGGAAAAAGTTACTTACCGACTGATATATTTAAGTGTTCAAGTAAAAAAAAAACTTTCTGTGTAAATAATTCATAAACCATCACGATTTCTTTTACAATTCTCTGGAGTTTAATGCCAACGTGAATTAAGGTGACATATTAATATCTGCAGCAATAGTTAATGCATATTAATAACTATGTAGATTGAATTGGTGTAGGTAAATTAATGTGTATTAAATTATAATTTAGATCTAATGGAAACAATAACTTACACCGCTATAACAGCTTGATAACCTTTCTATAAAGTTTAAGCATATAATAATAATTCAAGACAAGAAATTTACTTTTTTATATAATTATGCCTATTGTATTATGTAGAATATACTTGCACACAAAATAATACGAAAATTCAATAATAATTCCTCGCGAAATAAAGCTAAGACGGCCGAATGAACAACCTTTTTATAAAGCACAATTTAAAAGTTTCTTGCAACATATACATACTGCGAAACTAACATCTAAACTACGAAATTATGAAATAAACTAGGTTATATAGCAATTTGTAAACAGTAACTGTTTAATTTTGCAGTAATACTGCATATTCTAAAGATATTGAAGATTCAACAAAGTTTCTCTACGGTTTCAACCAACTTTAAAATAGCAACATGCAGTAATAGAATGTATAATACCATTAAACTTCTTTTCACATGTAATTTTGATGCAGTCAATGCAACATTTTCCATTCTTTCCTATCTCCTGTCAGTAATTTCAGTTTTTCAGTCATTTTTAATTCATATCTTTTCTGTTTTACTCATTTTTAATCCTCAGTCGCATATACTACTGAGGATTGCTTACTTTTTTCTGTAGCTAAGTATTGATTTATAATGTATGCATTTGAGAATTATGTATGAAACAAAATATCCGGTAACTGACCAGGCATTGCTGGTATATGCGTAATCTTTTGACAGAATTTGCAAAATAACATTATTCTATTTATATGGTAGTATTTCATCGATAGATCATCTAATTTCGGTCTTCAATGCTTCGGTGACCGCGGACTTGTCGGCATAAACCTGTCACATCAGATAACTCCAAGGTCAGAAGTCCAAAAGCGTTACATAGTAAGAACGTAGCGGTTAATTATGGTCACCGAACCGGAAAATAACACGACCAAGAGCAAACTCGTCTAAGACAGTCAATGTTTCATGCACGGTATGACATGTGGTACTGTGCTGCTGAAACCACATCTCCTCAAGAGCAATATCGTCCAATTTCGATACAAAAATCTGCGTTGTCATAGCATGATAACGTTCGCCATTCATCCTTAATGCGTTATCTTCCTCACATTCAAAGAAATACCGTCCAATGATTCCTCCAGACCACAATCCACACCAAAAAGTGACACGTTTTGGATGCATTGCTTTCTTATGAATCATTTATGGACTTTTTGAGCCCCTAATGCAGCAGTTTTGTCGATTAACGAAGCCATCGAGGTGAAAATGGGCCTCATCACTGAAAATGATTTTGTTCACAAAATTAGTAGGGAGGTATTCACTTCTATTTTGCTCAAGGATCCAATTGGTGAACTCTCTTTGCATGGTTGGTTGACAGAAGTTGTTGAGTAAATTGGACTTTCTAGTGGAGATGCAAATCTTTAGTGAGAGTACGCTTAAGAGTGGCTGTTGTAATGTTTCATTGTTGCGCATGACGACAAATCGATGTCTCTGAACTTTCGGGCACACTCTCGCGAACTGCCGTGATGTTATGTTAGAAACGACCTCTACCAGTTCGCCTCGCGTGTTTCGGATCACTAACTCGAATTTTTCGATTATGCCTTGCACAATAGATAAATTAGGAACATTCTGTCGACTGAATATTTGACACACATTACGAATGGTGGCAATCAAACTTTCTTGATAATAATGTTCAATGTAACAATCAGAACACGTTGTTTTATCATGTAATGCTCCATGTTTATGAATTCTCATCTAACAACTTTCGATCTGACACGTCATAATCACGTGTCATTATGACAGTCAAATGTCAATCAAATGACAGTCATGTTGAAAAAATGAGTCCTTCCGAACCGATTGGTAGAGGTGTTTGGGATTTGAATGCCCCGATCTTGTTTACGAACTATTTGGTAACGGCAACACACGTTTTTGAATAATTTGGTTTCTTTATCACTTTTACGGAAATAGTTTGGAAACTAAACACAAACCAAAGGTATGACTTCGCCGTTCTCTGCATTTGCTGTCTTCCTGAACACGACTTTCTCTTGTTCCTTTTGCAGAATTTTGATCTAGATGTAATGTTTTAATATATATTCTGTTTTTAAGTATCGGTATTGATCGAAAATATTTAACAGCTAAAAGGAATCGACTTCTAAATTATATCCTTTGTCTTTCATCTGCTGTTTAGAATACCCTGAATCTCTGTGGTTGTCTCTATACACAATTTTTAAGAAGAACCTACTATAGTTTGAAAATTTTAACATGAAAGAAATATACGTACCAAATTGAATCAAAAAGTTTATCCCTTTAAGGGCCTTTTATAGAAAAAATAATATTCAGAGTTCTTCAAATTTACTGTTAATCTAGACTACGAAGCAAGTGCAGTGTTAAAATTAAAAGTCTTCCCTTTATTGCCCTCTCTAGTTCACTATGAAAAACTTATAACATATACAAATTGCATTCGTTGCATTAAATATAATGCTAAGAACTTATAAATTTTACTAACTCGAATTACTGCACGCTACGTTTTAATTACCATAATTAAAGATTACGATAATAAAGTGAGATTAAGAGAAATAAAATTCAAGGCTTTAATGCCGCATTTATTATATCTGCCTCATCGAGAAGAAACTATACGTTGGATACAAACTAATTGTGTATAAAATTTGAAACAATATTTGTACCAAAAAAAAAAACAGAATCTACCCAAATTGCTAAACATATTGTATAACGTATTTAGTTTCGAATATAGGCATTTAAGTAATACGCCTACAGGAACAAATCAAACCCATATTGAATAATTCACTACGCTAATTTATATAAGTGCATTTATTTCACGATTTCAAAATCGAGTTAGTCTTCGCTAAACGCGCCTTTACTTCTTATTTATTCAGTATCTTCCGCTGGCTTGGCCGAGTTGTGCAAGAGCAGAAATTTGCGAAACTGGTTCGCGATCACCGCTTCAATGCGGCACGGCACCTACAAGCAAAACGGGGAATCAGGAACGCTACTAAACATGTACGAAATGTGATTTCATTATGGAAGTGAAAAAAAACGCCAAATCGTGTAATTTAGAAACGGTAAAACGCATACGAGAGTGGGCAATTTACGTGTGTGTATGGCATACTCGTACATACATACATACGTGTAATTATGCATGTATGTAAATTTTTTACGTTACGCACTTGGAAATATAATTTCTGGTTAAAGATATTTGGTTACCCTAGAAATAAAAAAAAATTACTTAAAAGGCTTGTCATGTTATATAAGTATAAGCTCACCCAAACTAGACATTCATTACTTTTGTTTCCTATTTATAATATAAACTTATTATATAAGGTATGAAGAAACGTAAATAGTAGTAATGATAGGAAACAATTACCTCGCGTCTTAAAAAGGAGCGGAAGAGGTTAATCATAATCCTAGTAATTAACTCGTTATTTCCTTCTCGAATGTGTGTAGCTTCCGTTTTAAAATATTTGTGTTCATTTAGTACAAATTTTTTACAACACAATAGTAATAAATAAATAGGAAATTAATCCAAAATTTTATGTCTGTTATAAGGCAAAGAGGTTAATTGAAAAATTAATTTTAGAATAACACTTTTTGAATGCTTTCCATAAAATTGTAAGATAGTAAATCAATTTATTATTTAGTATTTTAGTCCATCGTTATGCTCGATTATATTAAAAGCATTACTTTAGATTGGAAGTCATATAAAGGATCCATTGAGTGAATTAATGGCCAATTACCAAATATAAAAACTCAATTGTTGCGAGGTTACACCTCCCCAAAGTGTCTCTTCACAGTCAAAAATTGCAGTGTCACTTTAATGGATAGCCTCCTCGCTTCTAAATTCTTCTCACATCCTCGACAAATGGGATCGGATACAATGTCCAAGATACCAGTAACCTGCATCGAGATTGTTTCTTCCATAAGTATGCAGATTCGTAATCGTGCTGCTGGTTGGCATCTTTAAGAAAGTTTTAACGGTCTCATATTTAGTGATCCTCTTTTGTCTCTTCTGTACTTATTCTGGTGTCCTTCTAGACTAAATGCCTCGTAGCCCAGACCACTTTAACTATCTCACAACCAACTTTTGCAATATGCTGACACTCAAGAATGAGTCCTGAAAGGTTTTGTGGAATCTCAGTTCAACAAGAGCTTGTTTGCTATCTCTCACTGTTCCGTTATAATTTCAATTCAATAGTAGATAGTATCTAGTATAGGAAGTAAGCTCAAGAATTAAAGAACTCTCTTTTCAGGTTAGTCCTACTTCTTGTTTTATATTCAATCTAAATCCTATTTTTCAGCCTGCACCTCCATTACTTTGTTGAGTAATTTTTGAGCACTTTGTATTCATGTAGAGGACCACCACACAAAGGACAGAAGTGTAATAATTACCTTCTATGTACATACTTGGTGATAGTCTCCAATTCTGACAGCTTTGTCTACTACCTACTGCGTTAGTCAGATGACGTTGTAATGTGAGCAATCGGACAAGAACACTTAGCAATTCACAAAAGAGAGTGGTCAACAGGTGAATATCGAGTTGTATTAGACCTGGATGATTCATGCGATAGCAAACACAACGTTGCTCACTCAGTTTTGGTAAGATTTATGATATTAGAGGCTAAAGACTAGTCTTCTTTTGCTACTGTTATGTCAAAAATCAAATCAAGTAAAAAATAATACATAAACTCCTGGGCAAAATTAATACATCACTTTTTATTTTTACTACTACTTGTCATTTTCACAATTTTTATTCGTGAAATATAGTATCTAGGGAGCTTAGGACTTCGTCTGGCATTATTGAAAAAAAAATATAATTATTTGACATTTGTGAGGTTATATGTTTGCAAATATGTACGTTTATGTGGTGTTGATTTAGTAAAAAGCTGTTCAATAAAAATTGGTTAGTTTAATTTTGTTGATCATTAGTTTGATTATCATTTGTTTAAAATAATAAAATACACTGTTTAGTTAGAGTGGAAGATATGGATCGTCAACGCAATTTACCTGAACATGAAGCAGCGCAAGCAATAGCTCTGGTTAACGATGGTCGTAGGCAGCGTTATGTGGCTAATTTGTTAGGCGTTCAGCACTAAATAAGTCGGTTCGACGTTTTAATGAGCATGGGCTTTTCTCTAGAGCAAAAGGACAAGGTCGTAGAAGATCTACAAATGAAAAAGATGATTGATTTCCCAGACAACTTGCCTTAAGAACGATACGATCGACCAGTTCCGAGTTAAGCAGAGCTCTAGCAGAAGTCCGAAACGTAGAGATTTCTGCAAGAACGGTCAGGAGAGGGCTTGATGAAGGATTGAAGAGTAGAAGACCAGCAATTACACCACTGCTCACCAGGGAACATAGAGTTGCGAGATTGTGTTTTACTAGAGCTCATGCAAACTGGACTATTGACGACTGGAAACAAGTTTTATTTTCGGATGAAACACGAGTCAGTCTGAGGTCACCAGATGGACATGAGCGTATTTGGAGAAGAGCACAGGAGAGGTTTGCTGACTGCAATATCTCTCCAAGAGTTCCATTTGGTGGTGGGTCAGTAATGTTCTGGGGAGCAATTTGCTTGCACAGGAGATCAATGAATGCAGATTTTTATATCGAAAACATTATAGAAGAGCATGTTATGCCTTTTGGTCCATTTATCGGCAACCACTTCCTCTTTATTCATGTTTTAGAGTGGCCACCTAAAAGCCCGGACATCAATCCCATAGAGCACCTATGGGATGCACTGAAACGAGCAGTTAGACGCCACATACCTGCTCTTAGGACTCTTAGGGAACTTGAAGAAGCTGTGATTGCTGAATGGAAAAATATACCTCAAGCCACCATCTGCAACTTAATAAGTAGTATGCCAAGACGAATAGAAGCAGTTATAACAACAAGGGGAGGCAATACCCGATACTAATTTTATAAAATTAAAGTTTAATTTGATTTTAGAAGAACCTTTTATAACTGCTAAGTGTTCACTGTGCAATCAAATTTAGATATTACTGTCACATTTTTGTTAAATTAACATTGTATCAGGTTGAAAATGTTATTAAAAGTTAGTTAAAGAGTTTTTTGATACAATTCATGCGTTATAATTTCAATAATAAAATTTTTTGGCGAATTTTCTCACTTACTATAAATGATGCGTTAATTTTGTCTAGGAGTTTATATTAAACACTTTACAATTTTTTTAAGCTAAACCCACCCTCTCTTATCTTAAACTGTTATGTAATTTAAAAAAAAACTGTGGCTCAGTTCTCCCTGTCTCCGTAATTATCTTTCCCGGGGCAGTTCATTTTTACACTTTAAATGTTTTTTAAATCTTCTTCAGGCCCTTTTACTTTTTCTTCTCTTTTCTTTTCGTCTTCTTTTGTCCTTCTATCTAATGTCTTTTATTCTTTCAAAACTTTTGACATTCTATATTATTGTCTTTTCTTCTTTTTAAAAAGAACTTTTCTCCTTCACCATACTTTTCTATTTTTTTCCAATCAACTTTCAAAAACGTTCTTCCTTTTTCTTTTTTTTTCTTGACCTCTTTTTTCTTAAAAGTTTCTCTAAATATCCATAACGTTGCACGTGTTTACGTGTAATGTTGACAATTCATTCTATTCTAAATTTCCAGTATTTAATATATTACTTTAACTAATTTTGATTAACATCACCGAAATAACATAACACTATCTTTATTACGTGATGCTTAAAACGGAAGGTGGGTTAGTTAAAGTTGCACCGATGTGCGTGAAGATATTACAGGCCTTTCCTAAAGACCCGATTCGCTCTTTTCTTTTCGTTTGTAATATTCTGTAATGTCGCAAACTTAGGAGTTTTGTCAATATTTTTACACTTCCTCCGTGAACTTTAGTTAACGCAAATAGATACAAAAGAAAGAAAAAATGTGGCAATTTTTGAATAAAATCGAATGACAGATGATATGCGACGCTAGCCCAAAATTAGTATACACAGCATCTGGATTACTATCCATATACAAAGCTTCGAGTATTTACTGAAACATAATACGTAAGTTGGAGACTGCGGGGGATAGATTCAAATTCCTTTGATATTCAATAAGGGTAGGTAATGGATACCATCCGTCCCCCAGTTCCACCACTTCCTTCATTTCGTGTGGGTGTCCAAACCAAAACATTTCAATAATTCTATAAAAACAACGATTTTGTGTTGCGACGACTAAAAGGATTTCACCTCTAGCAGTTTAGTCGTCTAGTTACAATAACCTTCTTCCAAGATAGTTTCACGAACATGACGGTCTGTTTCCATAAAAAAATTCTGGATTGTGGAAATCGTCGTGCTGATATCAATAGTAACGTTAGTAATTCCACATCAAACATTAATTACATAATAAATTTATTAGATCGTGTCGTAAACTTTTACAAAGATCTGTACAATAAGCACATAATTTCGATTTGTATTATTTCAAGGTGAAATAGCGCATTTATATGTGTAGTAAAGGTTGCGTTTACGTCGACCTTATTTCCTATACTTTGGGTTCTGAAACGCAGTCTCCTTTGTTAGGTAAAACAAGGTATTTCGTGCTTCTAATGCAATATATACGTACTCACACATAAATGCACGTACAGCTAACCTATTGTGTACATGTAATCTCTATACACAAACACTAACGCGACCGGTTTATTGAATTATAATTTATCCTAAAAACATCTATTGGATTAAAGATGGCTTCTTTTCGTCGTAACTAAGTCTATTACATTTAGTTCGTCCATTTTGAGCGTGTATGTCTTCCCAATTCACGTTTGACGTATAACGAAGGTATTATATAAACGTGCTTATATAGAATGTAGTATAAACAGGAATGTTAGTTTTGATTATAATTATTTCAAAATAACGACATACATATATTTTTATTCTTCTATTTTATTATTATTTCTATTTACTATTACTATTACTATCGATACGAAATATATTGCCGTGGAATGACGGTTTTATTTATGTCCATAAAACATAAAAAACATTCGCTACACGTCCAAAGAATAAAAGTTGTGCTTAGATAATATATGTGGCTCCATCTTTCGTAAGTATAATATATTACTAGTAATAAAGTTGAGATATATCTCGTGAGCGAGTTACAAATATAGCGATGCATGGACATGTTTATGTCATTTAAAAATAAATTTCCTGTAATCGAATTACGCTCGTTTTATAAAATATCTTTAATGTTGGTAGCTATCAAATTTTTGTAAGTGACGATAAAAACGTTTTTAATATTTCTAAATATCATATGAATTTTGTGGGTCAAGTCTGATTTAAAGAAAAGATAACGGTAGAAAATATCAACTTCTAAATCTACGGCCCTCCCAAAAAGTTTAAAATTACCCCTTCTGCAAGAAAAATAATGGCAGCGATTTTTTGAAATTGTCCAGGAATATTAATGATTGATTATCTACGTAAGAGTAGTACAGTAACAGAAGAGTATTGCGCAAGGTTAAAACATCATCTAAGAGATTTTACTAAAGCGAAAAGGCGCGGAACACTAACGCAAGATGTCCTGTTGCTTCACGATAATGCACCAGTCCATAAATCAAGAGTTGGAAGACTAATTTGTTTCCTAATTTCAAAAGAACTCTAGATGGGAACAAAATTTATGGACGATGACGAACTTATAGCGGCTGTTGAAAGGTATTTTGGAGACAAACCAATAATAGATCAGAGTGTCATACTTGCATTCAAAAGCAAGGAGACTGTATTGAAAAATAATTTTTTATTGCTGTTCGAAACATTTTTTTCATATCTAGTTCGGGAATATAAAAACGACACCTCGTACATTCTACTCACAATCTCGCTGCGTGTATGATCGTAATCTCGGTTCTGCTCGTAAAACCTGGACTCATTAAGAACTCTGTTAAAGGATTAGATCAGGAATATGACGGTTTTAGATATCTCTGAGAAAAGTTGCCAAAGATAATAGAACGAAATCTAAGCGAAAATATTTTTCTTGGATTGGAATATGAATAGCAGTAACCAAGCCAAATTTACAATGTGGAAACTCACAATAGATCTTACAAGTCACAGTGAAGAGAGGCAGCATTGCCTACACAACCTACATCTAGTCTAATCTAACAATGTGGAAAAAATACTACAAAAAATAATACCAGTGTTTATCAAAAAAACGCATAAAGTTACAAGAGTAGTTATAAACAAGATACAAACATTTGAGGATGCTAGTTGGCATATGGCCCTCAAAATGTACATTCTACATTCTCACTTCAATTTTTTCCTGGAAAATATGGGAGAGATTACTGATTTCCACCAAAATATTTTAGCAATGAAAGAACGAAGCCAGAGCAAATAGAATCCTGTAAAATTAACAAAGTTGGACATTAAGAAGGGGGCTGTAAAGATTCTCTTACAAAACAGTGGAATATTTTGTTAGATTTACACCGATAAGAGCCTGTTCCTTTTAATTTGTATTTAATTTGATCTCCTTCTCCTATTAACCAGTTTCGTTCTTGTTATAACGATAAGGAACGTCTCACTGAAGTAGCTAACAGCAGGCACCATCATATTCCTTTTCTATCAGCCCTAATTCCGTTTGACATCTTCCAAATTGTCTGAAAAGAAAGATCCACTCAGAAAGTGAATCTCCAAACAGCGCAAGAATTTAATAACAGCCCGACTAGATTATATCCAGACGTTTAGATTGTGCCATCCATCCAAACGAACCCGATATTGTCTCAGAACTTGTGCTATCTCACATTTCAGGTTACACTATCTCGAAAGCAATGGACATCTTATTCTGTGTGTAAGCAATCTAGTCCAAATTATTTCTAAAAATAGATTCATCTTAAATAACAGTGAATACCAAATATAGACTCAAAAAAACATGATTGACATTATTAGTCACTCCTCTAATTCTAGCATTACTAGAAGGTGGTACTCTGAAGAGTTGTCTGAATCTTGACCAGATTTTTTCTAATGTATTAATTATATATAATTTGATCACAAACCAATACACACAATACACATCATGTGCTCGCAGCAAATGATTCTAAAGTTTTTGTAAATTCGAAGGACAGTTCAGTAGAATAGTTCATCCAACTATTAATTATATCTTAACACCGGATTGTAACTGAGGAGGAAGATCGTAGCTGTATATTTTTGTAGTATAAATCTTACCACAAATCATCTTACTGTTAGTTTAAATTCAACCAGCACTTTTTACTGGATATTATAGATGATTTTCTCTATAACGCAAGCATAACACAAATAGAGAACTCTACATTGTACTGGTGCTTTGTTTCGATTCTCTATGCGTTAGTCCGTTTGTATGTATGTTTGCCGTAATTGTTCCATATTGATTAACATCCTTGTATGTTTGACTATCCATCACATGTGCATACCCTACAGCAAGAATAATTTATAACAAGGGGGAATATTCATATTCCTCTTTGCAACTCGTCGTCGTTACCAATGGACGTGGTCTGTCGACTTCCGAAAGGCAACGATATCACAATGTAAAAAGAATATCTCTCTGTAAAAATTTCATGTATACCTAACTGTCAGATCAAACTGGCTGCATGTTTATGTGTATGAGTATAATATACATGTATGGCTGCGATGACGAACGTAATTTCACGAAATATATCATTCGCTATTGGTGACACTGATTGATGCGTTGTTCTAGTGATGATGCATTTTTTCTACTTACATTTTTAGCAGATTTAATGTAATACATACATTTGTCTTTAGTTCAATAAATACAAGTGATAGATAGAGCAAGAAATTAAAAGCTGTGTAGGACATTTTATGATTATCGTAACACATTTGATGATTGAAATATCGAAGGCTATTACAGTAATAACAAATGTAAAAATTTGATGAAACCATTACTGGTTACATGGTTTAACAATTTTTAATTTTCGTAGCTGCTTCAGACTACTTTAACAACTTCATTAAAGGGCCTATATGGTCCAAGATTAATGCTAAAATCATCAAAGTTCAACGAAAAGAAGTCATATTTCAATAGTGATGATTCTGGTGTCGACAATACTACACGATGATTTTTTCAATGGAGTTAGCAGAAATAGTGAAAGTAACTGTTCAAGTGATTAGTGATACTTACATATATACAGATCAAACAGCCGCCCTATAGTCGGGGCATCGTATTTCGGAAGAATTCGGGAGTAGAGAAGTCGGGATGCATTAGTAGGCTTAACTCGACAGCGCACAGTTCTATTGTATTAGCGAGATAAAGTAATTCATGCTATCGTAAATATACGATTATTATTGTTACTATTACTGATGCTGATTGTTTTGTAATTCATTATGGACATTTTTACCCTTCAACAAAACAAATATGTTACAAAACAACATCATCGTGGTTACTCAATAAGAGATATTGTACGCCTATTTAACGATGAGTTCCAACAAACTATTTGTTTTGAAACAGTTCATCATATAATCAATAACTTTGAAATGTATGGCTGTTTAAATCCGTGTAAAACTTGTATTTACAGACGAATCTTCGTTCGCTTTACATGGTCGACACAACCCAAGTGTTGCAAGGTATTGGTCACAAGAAAAGAGACCTTGTACTTATGACGCTCGAACACAATACTCTGCAAAATTAAATGTTTGGGGTGGCCTGTTACATAACAACATAATTAAGCCATTTAATTTATTTACTTATGAAACTACTACATTTACTACAGAAATTATTGTCTTCGTTACGTGTGTAATAGCTTCTCCTATTTGTGACGAGTTCATCATCTATATTTTTACCACAAACTTCTGCTTAGTTTAGAAAGTTTATAGAAATTTTGAGAATAAGCAAACAATTATTGTATTGTGCATATGTATTGAACAGAATACAACCGTGCGGTCTCGAGTGAAGCGTGCATCTAACTATCTACCATAGAATAAGTTGCTATCTACTAATACATCCCTACTTCTCTATTCCCGAATAGTTCCGATATACGATGCCCCGACTATAGGACGGCTGTTTCATCTGTATACTGAATTTAGTAACTAGGGGATCGTGAACTCCCCAATAATGTAATAGAATGTAGAAACGTCTTAGTTAATCAATTGAAATAGCTCTACATGTTCATAACAAATTTATAACCAATGAATTATTATAATTACTATATAGTGCTAAAAATTAATGGATCTGATGACCAAAACTTAAATAAAACGCACACGCAAGAAGTTGCGAATAAAATCTTGAACCTATACAGATAACGTTATAAAAAGAAAGTTTTTAGCTGTTGTTGGATTAACCCAAGTTCCCCCCATAAATATATATCGATCTGAGGATCCTACTTCTCACAGTGACATTCATGTCGTCACTAATGTCGAGATATTTGTTACTGTTAAAATTGCTCCAGTTTGTAAATAACGAATCAGCTGTCCAGGACAAGCACTATGAAATCAAAGATATGCTATCTAGATTGTTGCGAAACCTTCAATATGTCATCAAAGCTAAAATGTTGCTAATTACAGAAAAATCAATGGTACAGTATAAAAATGTATACTGGCAAATGAGATACAGATGCTAGCTTTAGGAAATTAAAACCTAGTACCAGAAAATAAATAGTTGTAGTGATCAGAGTGTGTACAAAATCAGCTTCTTTAATTAACAGAAAATAAAGCTTGCTAGGATATGATCATGATGACAACTTTTATATCAACCATTTTGTACGTTCTGCTCTGTTATTTCGTCGAGAGTCTGTATCATGGTTTGATAGGATTCCTTCGTATGGATTATGGACGATTGCATGATCAATAGATATTAAAATGTTTAAGATGTATGGAAGCACAACCTCAATTTACTGGCAACCATAGTAGATATCGTCTGCGTCTAAATTTAGGTCAAGCATAAGCTTAATAATTAGGGGAGACTGGGGTAATAAGAACTTGGGGTAATATGGATGGTGCCTAATATATCGCGTTTTGAAAAACCTTGTTCGCCCCAGATAAATTGTGTGTGTATCTGGCCATTGCAGGTGTGTGCAAACTGATATTTTAATAATATATTTGTTGAAAAACCCAAAAAAAATTCAGTCTTTAGACTAGGCTTACAAGAATTCAGGAGCGCAGCGCAAAAAAAATATATTTTTCTTAATATTAGCTCACAAGTTATAACTTTTTATTTTTGTCCCTATATTTAAAGACGTATAGATAATATTCGTCCTATTTTCAACTTCATTGAAGGCTTGTTTGTCCTCTCAAAATCGAAGTTCTTTTTACCCCATTTTTTTTGCTTTTGGGATAATAGGAAATTGGTTCCTGGGTAATAAGAACCCCTTCCTAAGTGTGCATCATATAAAGCTTTTTAAAAGGAAGTTAAGAATTCATCAAAATAATTTGTTTTTATTTGTTTATATTATTTCAATAAATAGTCGGCATATTGTAATTCTCGTTTATTTAATTCACCTGCTTTTATGACCTATTATCCGAGCAAAAGCTAAAATTTTTCATGAACTGTGATGCCTAAATTAGAATGTTTAAATGTCTTTAACTTTTTTTGGTCATGGATTTAAAAAATTGATATTCTTGAAACACAGCATAAACTTCAATGCAAATCCCAATGGCAGCAGTCCTTGACCCTTAATTTCTGCATAACAAATTCTTAAATAAAGTTCAGTGAAAAACCCTAAAATTAAAATAAGTGACCTAGGTATCTCCTGAACGGATTATCCGATTTCACTAATTTTTTTTTGTCAGGGGCTTAATAAGAACATATACGAGAAGTTCTTATTACCAAGGCTTACTTAAATTGCAGGTATACAGTATAAAACATAATAGTTTATATTATCCCAATTAGGATAATAAGAATATATGCATGAGGTAATAAGAACTTGCATTTTTCTCTTTAAATTATAAAGTTATATTCAAGTCTCTATCTTTTTTCGTCAAAGGAAGAATCCAGTAATAACCTCTGCAATACAGAAATCTCTAATACTTAAAACTTTTTTAGTAATTTGTAATGAAAGTCAAACTACCAAATTTTTTAACCTTGCCAGTCTCCCCTACATACTTCCATGCCTTAAATATAGTTTCTACATTCAGAAACATTGTCACTGACTCAACCTCTTTGATTTCTTCTAATATCTTCTTATTTATTTTGGACGATTTTGGATACTCCTGATTTTGAGTTGTTGGTATTTGATATTTTTACTATTCTTTTGAGAAGTTACCACTAATCGTTCGTGAGTAGATTCGGAATGTGTACCTACTGGGCTATCAGTACCACTAATCAGTTAGTCTTAAAACAACGGCAGTCCGGTACACCTCTCGTGTTACTATCTGCTACTAGAATATAACTAACGAATTATGGTGCATATTCTATAGGAAAAACACTGAAATTATTCCCCGCTAAATTTTTTGACTAGTATAGTTTAAATTGCATACAAATATTAGCCGGAGGTGTTGAGGTAATTGCATCCATTAGTTCTGGGCAAAACGTTTCTACCTAAATTACTTATAATTGGCTTGAAAAGGCAATTATTAATTAGGGATTGCTTTTGTAGTTCTTTCCGCTGTTGGTAACTCTCTGTACGCTTTTCTCTATTTTACTAAATTACTAGCAATAAATTAGTAATATCATTTTAAACGTCATAATGAATATAACAGAAAAATGAAGTTTGATTTCCGATTCAGTGCAGCAGGACTAAAACTACATATAACTGTATACATTTTCTGAGTAAAACCTGGGAATTCAAATTCAAATGAATCGAAATATACACGCGTGTATGTTCACCGGATTTTTCTGTAGACATTTTCTATATAACTGATCCTTCTTCCTTTTCATCGTTTCAGACCATTTCGTTTTGTTGCTCTTCATGTGATGATGAGTAAGTGCGCTGAGCGGAGCAAAACGAAGACGGGATATAAGCAAGTGGAATGTAAAAACCGGTTAATGTATCTCAAAACAGTAAATTTATTCCGGTTAATTGGATAGTGTTATGTGTGCGTACTGTCCAAAGGCATAAAAATGGCAAAGATAGTTTTTTTTTATATACGTGGCCGTATACGACACAACGTTTCAAGTTCATTCCTCCCAGTGATGCCAGTGATGCCGAACATGATGATATTGGTGACGGCTATGATATCTATGAACATGGTAGACTAAATCGACTGACGAGATGATTTATGACTTCGTTATTCGCCAAGTGGACGCCACTAAGGAAATTTTATTAGAAAACGTTATTAAACGTGGATAAATTTTATGAAAAACAACAGCTTCCCATTAAATGAAAATGTACAAGAAATAAATTGGTAGTTCTCAATTTATTAGATCGATTACTGAAATCTCATTTCACTCATAAAAGTATATATCTATACCGTGTAGTTCGAAATCAAATTGTCAGCTTTAGTTTTGTTATTACTTCTAAGCTATAACTAATAGTATGTTCAAAAAAGGTTTGTTTATCATCTATTGAGGAAATACAATATGCCTCGTCATAATTACACCGCTGCACTTTTGAATTCAGTCTCGTATCACTGAAAACTCGTAGGGAATGTACGGACATGGCCTGTTTGTTTAAAATTTGTAATGGTCTCATGGATGCACCTCACATTCCTGCATCGATTGATTTTAATGTCCTAGCATTCTCAACACGCAGTATTGTCCTTTTTAGACCACCATTAGCTAAAAGAAATTCATATAGGAACTCCCCCATACTACGGCTTCTGCATAATTACAATATATATTATAATTCATTCGACATTTTCAATAATACATTTCGTTCATTTAAACAATAAATTAAAATCAATCACTTGGCTAATACACTTTGATTAGTAACGCAGTAGCTTCCTCCATTTTGTGTTTTTCTTTTATTTCCTGTACTCTAACCTTGCTCTTGTTTATCTTCATTTCTTTTGTCTTACATTTTTTATTGCTTGCATTTTGTAAACTGTTAATATGTTAACATGTTAATGTATTTCCGAACATAAAATTATTATGTCATGGATAATATTACTGGATTCGTCCTGTTTGTATCCCAATTATTGTAAATAAATAAATATCTATGTTATAGCCTGTAAGTAGTTATCTTTCAATTCCTGAAGTATTTCCACTTTTGCGTCAATTAAGCTAAGCTCTAACTATAATTCCTACGTTCAGCGACATTTTGACTGACCCAGCCTCTTAATTAATATTTTCTTATTTAGTACCACCATGAGAGAGGTAAAATAACCGTTGCTAAGGAACAGTCAAATCTAAGACTATGCTTCTGTTTAATATCAAGGCAGGGCAGTCTTTGGTTATCCCTAACACTGCGGCCCACTGGGTCTATTGTATTAGTACTTCTGTTGATCATGGTAGCTAAATGATATGTCATCCTAAAAAGCTGTCTAAATCTGAATTAATCATTATCAATTCTATAAGCTAGTTGATCCACAGTTGGACGCACAGTTTCTAAAACTACGTTCAAAAATCTGTCGATAGTACTTAGAGGGATCATGTTTAAAGTGCATGTATGTTGTTGCTTTTCATGTGATGCATACAATGCCCGCAATTGCATAAATGATTGCTGCTATGTTGAGGTACTAATGTTAACCATAATTTCCAATGTTATAGAAATTTACCGTCTGATTTTCCAGACCCGCACCAAGCCCGTTTTGTTTTGGATTGCTTGACGCAGGTTAGTTAAGCTGTCTCAATTTGTTTCAGACATTATTATCTCCCCAACAGAAAAATGAACCAGTCACATTCCCTGCATATCGCAAACTACAGTGCGATAATGATGATTCTATGTGTTGAAATTATTTGCTTGACCTTCACTTTCTTTAGTGATATTGCCGTTTAATACTACTCCAGTATCTGCCTCAGAAGCATTTTTTATGCCGAGTACTATAGATTTTAATATGTGGGAGGAATAGTTACCATTCGAATGAAGCAGCAAATATAGAAGACATTTTTAACTCCACGGACACTTCTGCTCCACATTTGGTGAAGACTTGCGTTTATTGCAGAATAACATAATTGTTTTTCTTTAACTGAAAGAGCAGTGTTGTAGTAAGAATGAATGTGTTCGTTACTTTTTTAAAGATTGTGCACGAATTTTTACAATTGACTGTAATCCACAGCATTAATTAAGCACCTGCTGCAACGTTTTTCCAACACAGTTCGCTTAAGAAAAAAAAACAAGTACAACTCTACTATAGGGGAACTTAGCACAGTTTCTGAGTTGTGCTAATCAAACGGCGCGACAAAAAATCGTTCCCAATTTCCAATTGCTCATTTCCTGCGAACTCACACAGATGCAGTTACATAGTGAGTTACGTACCCATATAATCTAACAGGTTTTAATGTGAAAATAATACGTTCATGCGATGACGAGTAGTTGCAGTAGAACTGCTACGGCGTTATTGTGTTGCATTCACGAGAAGGAAATAAGACAAGAATCGACTTACTTCTGGTAATTTTTTTCCAATATATGAGAACCCATATCGCACACACGCATATACGACTTTCGTGTGCGATACGCTGACATTTCTGTGTACGTTTTCACAATAGGAAGGAGCAACTATGTGTATGTATGCGCACACAATGCACATGCACACACGAAATGTATACACAGAACGTGTGTGCAGCTCGCCTAGAATCGACATACACACGATGTCATTGACCTCTAAATCTTAACTCGGCTAGACGAAACGAAAGCTTCCAACTGCACAACATAATGGCATACATTTTTCTACGCCTTTTTTACTATATCGCCTGCCTTCTCTTCGGGCTAATAAATGCCCCTACAGCGCCAACGCATCCAGTCTAATTTCATTGTATTAGCAACATTGGCATGTACAATCACTCGAAAAGTTAATGGCCCCTTACTTAAGGAGTGTGTGTCTGTAATATCTGCTGCAATTGGAAGAAATATATTCTGATTTAATGCATTTAAATATCGTAATTATCTTATGGTTGATCTTGTTTTGGTTCAATAAAAGAGATTCATGAATAGTATAATCGATTATTAGAAGCCATTAATCAAAGCACTCAACGGAACAAAAGAGATTCAAATCATTTGCACTCATCAACCTGTTGCAATAATTCAGTATAAAAATATTATTAACAAAAATAAGAGAGGATTCAAGTTAAAACCTGGTAGTACACCAACAGAGAAGTAAGTTAATAAAAAAGTTGTTTGCGGGATTAGAAATGCAAATATGGTATTTTAGCTAGCTTTTACTGTGAGAACTTGTAAAACATACATGCATACATACATATTTGTCCGTGCACACAGGGACTGAACTATTCTATCAAATCTCCATTATGGTTTCCCAATAGAAAATTAACATTAAAATGGAACGTAGATGGCGGAAATATAAAGCCATTTAAATATAGAATACTGAAGCAAGGTCTGCAGCACGTTCTAACAGTATCAATATATTCCTCTTTGTCCAGAAATCTAAACGAATGGGTCGTAGATTTATATTTTTCATTCCAGAAAACATAGGTTTAAAAAAACGAAAGATTCTACTCCAGAATTTATGTACCAGCTATCTGATGCCATTAGATTGAATGAATTAGTAAATGAGAATAATCAATTATACTTGAAACACTTAATAATGAGAGATGCACAAATGGTGGAGGCGCTGGATGCATGGACTAATTTAAAAGTAACAAGTTCAAGCAGTCTACTTTAGTAAACTAACCAGTTATTAGGCAAGTTTTATTTAAATATCTCTTGTCATTATTTACATATTATTTAACCTAATAGCTGCTGTAGTCGTCACTTTATACAGTAAGACTATAAGGATGTCAAAAGAATATGTAACAAATGCTTGAGGGTGGGATAGTATGATTAAATATATGCAGAAGTCCTAATGAATGTGTTCAAAAGTGGATGGTTGTGGATATACGAAACATTTTGTATCTTTTAGGGAGCATTCCAATGAAAACAATCCACATTAAATAAGTCGAAAACGTCAAGAAATACGAATAAATGCCTAAATAGGTCGATTTTGTTTGAAAGCGGAAACTCTTTCGCCATTAAATGTGTTGCCTCCACCTTTCCTACTCCCACGTACCTGCATGCAACCTTACTTATTCTTAACACTTTTGAAGATATGTTCTAAAGTTTCAATGTCTATTTCCTATTTCATCCTCTTAGGTTCTAAAGTCAATAGTTGCTGTAGACTTTTAAGAAATAAATGTTGATAGTTCTTACCAAATGTGGTACTATTAAAAAAATCCAGCCAAGAAAACAATATATCAAGCATAATAACTTTCATGTAGGACAGCCTAGACTTTTAAGGTTTATTTTCTATTTTATCCGAAAAAAATCTAAGCCCCGTAATGAAATGTCTAATTTTATTTATAAGGTATTATTAACGATTAAATATAATAAAAGTGGTCAATTTTTTTTCTAGAAAATTCTTGTATCCGACTAAACAACATGAAGCAATGTATTAATAAAGAACAAACAATACGAAACAAACAAAATAATACAAGCAATTTTTTGTCTATAGTTCCAAGAAATGCCATCCAAATGAACACTTCTTGTGTTGTGCATAAACTTTAGAGATCGGGTTTTATAAAATTGATAACTTCGATTTATATTTGGTATTAAAATAACATAGAGTATCACATAAAGTTATTGAATCAAAAATGTCAAAAAGAAGGAAGCTACACTTTTCTGACTTTCTGGATAAAATATTGAATTGTGGTACCTCGCCTTATTTAATAAAGAAAATTAAATTTAGATTCCATGTACACAACACTAATATTGGCAAAAAGGATCTTATTGATGTCGTTTGTCATTCTACTCAGCAGTTTAAGAGATGCCTTTTTTAGTATACTTAGGCAAATACATTATCCTTTCACGCATTTAATCGGGCTGCAACTACAATCCTGGTATCCCCACCAGCAACTAAACTTTTCCTAGATATCTTTCCTTGATCCTTTTCGCGGGTTTCGGTTTACCTACTTTTTTTGTCAATATAACTACGTGCAATATATGTCACACGTTCGTTAGTTCCACCTCCTTCCCCATTTTTTTGCATTTTGGAGGTTGTTGTGCATCTCGTCTGCAGAAAAAAATTATGAATCTTAATGTCATCGTGTGAAACCGAGAGAGACCAAAAAGCAATCATCCTTAATAGTGAATTGGATTTATGCTGCGCGTATAGGGTCGTTAAAATAAGAACAAAAATAGAATGTCTTACTTACATGGTGTAGCTCCAACATATCTCCCTATATATAAGAATATGTTAATTCAAGAGTTAGTATTTTTAATGGTTAAAGTATGGGACGCTTGTTTGTACGACATTTCTTTTGACCATCTTCTTCGGTAGCTTGCACCTTAAGGTCTTCTGTCCTCATCCAGTTTTTTATACCTTCAAACAGTAACAGCTTGTGTTAATCTCAGTGTTCTATCTCGTTAATCGACAGTATGCTATGCGATTTTTTTTTATTATCCATCCGTCATTATATTCTTTCTAAGAGGTATAAACGTTCTCGCAACTCATCTTTGCAAAAATCTCGTCTAATTACATACCTAACCCACATATTACATGTTCTTTTACGATGCATCGATAGGAAATATCCCCACGTATTCCACCTGTTCCGTAATTAAGTAATTGCATCTAATCACAGGCCTCTTCAAACATGTGACAATCTCTAATGGGTTTAATATCGGATTCTTTATTTTAATACTGTGTGGGAGTGAAGATTGTTAAACTATTAACTGCACGCTATTCAAAACACTAATTTGAATGAAAATATAACTTAAGGATTTAAAATTGTTAAGTAACGGCATATCTAAATAATAAATGCAGCGACAAAATTGGACACTAGTCAAAAGATCAGACTGCATGTTAGCTAAGACTTTTGCTGCGTTTATAGTATTGTTGTAGCTTTTCAAGTATTTTACCGTCATATTAAGTTTTGGTTAAGTTAAATAGGTATATTGAAAATTTTTGATTGCTAAATAAAAGTTATTTCATAATTAGTTTAGCATTCTTCGTAATAATGTAGATAGATAGGGCCTTCCATTATAAACAACTTACCAAACCCTATTAAAATAATTAATTATGTCTAATGCAAAATTTTAGTTCAATAATGCTGCTAAAATTGGAACAACATCGTTTGCTAGAGAGCAAGGTTTTAACAATTCAAATTTTAAAAACCTTTGTCTATTAAAAATGGTAATAGATCAATATAATTTTTCACTTCATCGAATATTCAACGTTGATGAAATTTATTCTTCAAGAGCCTTAGCTCAGAAAGGATACTGACAAGTTGGTAATATCACATAGGGTGAGTGTGACTAATTGTTCACAGCAGCTATATGCACATCAAATGATGGAAATTATAGTTTTGCAGTGCTGTTCTGAAAAAGGAATTAAAGAATCGGGGGTCACCTGCCACAATATTTGCTTGCAATAAATCTGATTGGATGCAACTTGATATATTCTTTCTTCTTTCAGATTCGACTAAACTAAACGGATGTCTTACCATCACAAGTTCCAATAACAGAAACTCCTGTTACTCTACTAATATGCCATTTCTTCAAACTAAATTTTAGTATTTAACTACATGTATAAGCATAAAGGAACCAATATAGTAACATACTGCTTGCTTTGAGGCATCTAAAACAATGGTAACTCCCATACTGATAATTATCGCATATCTATTTAATTTCATTTATCTATTTAGCATTTTAAAAATTTGTAGATAGATATAATTTATGAAATATAAATCGTAGAATATAATAATATAACTCGACAATCTAGATAAAGCTGAAAGCGTACAGAAAGGATATGGAATGTACCACGTAACCTCTTCCTATTTCGCGATTATCATAAATAAAGTGCGCATTGTTCGCTGTATACTATTCATAGGCGTACACTACCAGCGATATATGATTTGCAAACGCCTTCTACCTTCCAAATAGACCGACAGCACATCAACACATAAATATAAAGTAATAGCGTTATCACGATGGAAATGAATTATCGTTTCGTGGCTCAAGAATTAACCAATTCGCGAAGCGAGCACGAACGCCACAGTCAAGAGGCTTGCACACGCAGATGTAAATTTTGTCATTTAAACAGCAACCGATATACGTATGTTAATGTATGCCGGTTTCGTAATATTGTAATATTGTAGATGTCGTTCATAATCACCACCTAAATGTTTATAGCTCAGAGCAAAATTATTCGTCCAGTTATAATAAACATAGTCGAGTACTATATATATATTTTTAAAATTCTCTTCTTCATTTTCAAATCCACCATGCTTAAGTTCCTTATCAACTAATCAAACATTTTCTTGCGTGTATAAAGAAATTAGGCAGCCCGCATCGTAAACCGGATTCCCCTAAGCAATCCTGCAACAAAAATATTTGATGCGACTGAACGGCGATAAAATTCAAAAGATTTAAAAACGAGTTACAAAAGGTATGCCCGTTGCCAGTATGTTTATAATGTCGATACCTAGGGGGCTACATCCCCTCATTTACTGCGCGGAAATTGGTGGGCCGGCAGTCCTTCTCGGGTTAATGACACCGAGGGCACCTACGTTATTGTCGCTTTACGCTTTTATTTGCCATTATCAGGAGGGGTTTATGTTGTGATAAAGCTAGGTATATACTGTTCCCGTCGTTCGCCAATTATAAATCCAACCGTGCAAGTAGGTTTGGAATGCTTACTGTTTACAGTTCTTTGTTTTAAAGACGTAGCAATGTATACAATCCTTCATAAAAATATTGAAATCTAAACTGATTATTTATTGATTGAAAGTTTATATTTTTCTCTAATATTGCTCCTTGTTTGTTACACTTGTTTTGGTGGATTTTAGCGAAGAAGTTGACATCATTTTCAGCAGATATAAAACCCTGGATTGTTCTAATCATAACAAACAATTATTATTACCAGTCTTTTCGTCTAATGAAACCTCTTATTGAGCTACTAACATGAAAACCCAAGCACCAATTCAGATTCTGAGAAAATCATTTGTCCAGCATATAGGTTTATTGAGTAAAATACATTATTGCCAATAGCTTGGCAAAAAATACTTAGAAACCATCCCCCATCTATTATCGAGTATTTCAAGCTAATCTAGCCATATGGCAGATACAACTGCACAATATTACTAATTAATGACAAATCGTGCAGTGTTTCCAGTGAAAGACTTTCCAAATTGTCACCAATCAATGATATATTCGCAACAAGTTTATTTATGATGATTATATGATGTAGACTACAACCACTCTTGTACATTTCTTGGTTTCCTATCAAAAATTTTGCACAAACAACGTAATGATAACAAGTAATATAGCTTCAAACATGCACACTTGTCGGTCCGAATATACGATACCAAAGATCTCGAATAGCTTTAATAAAACTCCAACTCCACCAGATTTTCTGACCAGTACTAAGCAGGTCCAAGTTCTCCAAAAAGTCACAGTGTTCTAATGATCAACCATTAGGTGGCGGATTTTTTGGCATGAATATAAGTAGAAAAGGAGAAAGTTTTAAGAGTGAAAAGTGATCTGACAAGGAAAGGCAGCATTTCTGGCCTATTTCTGTGGAATTAACGAAAAAACTATATTACAAAATAAACAAAACGCTACTGAACAATCTGCAATCCAAAATCATGAGATTTCTGCAATGGGCAAAAATCATTTCTATTCAAACTTGGTGCTTCAACTTTATTGTGATGAAAACAGTAAGTAAGTCTACTATACTTGTACTTATCGTTGACGGGCTTTGCAAAAACGACACCACGATAACAAACAGAATGCTCACGTGTAACTCAACCCATGCATTATAGTAGTATAGCCACCTCGGCCGTAGTACTTTGTTATGAACGACCTACTCTCCGACTTTTGAACACCATCAGGGCTAGACCGAAGTGGCATCACCATCATGGCCTGGGAGTGATTTTATGACATCTAAGACGATGCAAATCTAATGCATGCAAAGTTCCCAATATTAACTGTGAGCACTAGTAATAGAGCTCACTAGTTCAGGAAATTTTGAATTTGTTCCAACAACAAACATCGATTTTGTAACACAACCCATTTCCGCCAAATTGCGCGAAGTTTCAGCCCATTGAAAGATATTAGGCAGACATTAAGAGGGATTTACACAAAAAGGGTGTAGTTGCGAAAGACATGAATGATTCCAAAAAATTTTGCAACGCAATGGATGGTGAGAATGAAATATGTAACACCAACAATACTCCAAGAAAATACCGGAAATTACCGAAAGAGAATATAACAAATATGTCTACCTGTTTCAAATAACGACAATAACCACTTTTCTGCCGTTATTTTGTTTTTTACAAATATAATTGTGTACACAAACGTATCATAATATAATAACTAATAGAAGAATGTTGTCGTCATTAAAAGCTAATATGGTGACTTCCGTTTATGTTGGATGTCTATAGAAGGATATTCACAAAACTTGTATTTTTCTATTATGTATCGCTTTCTTAGAAGCAATAGTAATAGAAAAGCATTTACCAAAATCAAACGCGAAAAGAAATCAATACAATTCTGGTTTAAGAGAAGCTGCACGATCAAACTACACAACATACATGTGTGTAGTTGCATACATGCGATGGTAATAACATCGTCTTCCGTTATCGTTTCATATCGACTTGCGACTCGCACACAACGGCAGATTTCATTTTAACGAAAAATAAAAAAAAACGTGCACACATATCGCCAATGTAACGAAACTCGCGTACATACAGGACAGAATGTCTTTTTTAAATTTTATCCAACCGTACGTCATTCGGCCCCGAACCTCGTTACCGACCGCTGTTGTAAGGTAAAAAACCGAGCGTGTAGACATTGTATTGAGCCGCGCGGCATTCAGTCGAGTTCGGAGAGTTTGGGTCCTATCCCAAGCTGATGCCTTGTGGACTAGGTCATTAACCTAGAGCTTCGTATACCGTGCAAGTTTGTGTTTGTATGCGTACGATGTACTGCGAAAGTGTGCGTATACGATACACACAAGTATAACGTATATAACGCACGCACTGCACGCGAGACTTTAAATATGGCGGGAAAAATCCACCACCAATAACTATGTATGTAGTACAGAAAACCTTAAAGCTTGATGATGATCGTGCACCTTGCTCTCCGTTTAAGCGGTTCGATTTGCTCTAACTGCCGGTTAGCTCCGTTCCCAATATACAAATATACAAGAGGAAGGATGTCCATGTTTGTTGTTTCAATTAAGATGTTTTTGTCGATTCTCCGGCTTTGCACTTAGAGATACGTGCACGCACATGCTTTTTTCATAGAAGACAGTCGGCTTTTCCTTGTATAAGTGTATATCTTTCGACAATATATTCTAAAATGTTTCTAATTTTATTCAGTATTAGTTGTCGTAAAGACATTTGTTTAATATTAGATATTACATCTAATACAGATTACTGCTAAAAGTATGTGTATGCAGAACTGATAATCATGCCAAGTTACACAAATACTACATATTTGAAAACAGTATTTCAAAAAAGATAAATATCAGCAAGCATCTACTTTATATAGCTCCAGCAAATGGGATTGATAACAGGAAGTTTGCGAAATGAAATTGTTCATATAATGAAACTTTATGCATCTCTCGAGCTTTAAGTATGATCTCCACTTCCCAAATGTATGATTATCAGCTTATCATCCAAACTGTTCACAGCACCGGAATTGCAACAATTTATTCCATAATACTCTTAATTGTTGCAGCGTTGTTGCTCGTATTCTGAACACATTTTTTTTTAATCGTCCTATTGCATGAATATCATTGATCGGTTATACATACGAGTGCTCTATTCTATGTAGGAACCATGATTTGCAACTCTGGGATTACAAAATCTATTAGCTGATATCTTTCGTTGTTAAAAATTACAGATACAACCCAATTCTTTATTTTGTGAAATAAGTACGGATTATGTTCGGATTTTTCTGACAAACTGACCCTAGTTTCATACTAATTTTGGTACGAAACCATCATTTGTCACTGTAATCTCTAATGCATTTGTAACAACATTTTAAACTAACTCTGTATATTTATTTTAAAGACAAAATTTTAACAAAGATTTGTAGTAATAGTTGTTATGACCTAGTCATGTCATGTCTCTGCAACTAGCACCTCTATCACTAATGAAAAAAGAATGACAATGCTGAATACAATAGAATCTCATTGGGTTTGTCTTTTCCTATTTTCTAAATTTGGTACAAGAATATTCTTAACTCTGTGCCAACGGTATGTTATATTTACATAACAAGTTCTATGTTTAAGGCAATGTATGACCCAATTGCATCCACAAGATCTGTTTTCTTTTCAAACCACCCTCTATCTGTCCTCTATCTTTGATCCCTTTGTTACCATTATCTTTCTTATGTGGTCATATACCGTCTCAAATGTGATTTTTTACTAGTCATAGCTTAAATAATGTTTTCGTGTTCACGTTCTAAAGGTGTAGGATCTTAAATAGTTCACTGGTAATAAATTGTGTCATACTGTAATCTGCTTTCCTCAAATTATAATCTAACCCCACCTCAATATTTGGTATGAGAAATTTGATCCATCTGATTTCCACCGATCGCATCACCATCATCATATGGAGAGTGGTACAATAGTTACTCACCACACGTATTAACATCTTCCTTTCGAAATATTCCTTAATATTTAGGACTAGAGGCGGAGGGCGAGGGGAGGGAGTGTAAACATGTATAGCATAAAGGAAAACAGAGTTTATTTCACTTAGCGTGGATATTATCACCAACTACCAGGACTCCCAGATATTTTATAATATTTTTAGGAACAACATTTTCTAAAATGATCCTATTTCTCCATAGTTCAACACTAGTACTGCCTCCAAATTCTATAGCACCGAGGTCAATTGTGTTGACTCATCTAGTCTGCAATTATTCTAAATCTTAGAAAGAGTAAAATCGTCGTTCAAATTATACTCAAAACAAACCATTTAAATAGAAAAACACAATACAGACTTATGTTAATATTAAGATTAGCCAAAAAATTTCTGTCGCCAACAGTTTTGAAGAAAATAAGATCTTTTTAAGTTTCTCAAACTTCATTTCTTGAATTATATTTATAAGTACTGTCTATACCTTACGCACTCTATATATGCACTACTCATGAATTACTTGTCTTTCGCTGAAGAATCCAGTAGTAGTTTCCCAGCAGGTCTTCATTGAACTTTGCTGTATACCTCTTTTCTATCACTAATATTAGGAAATCTTTCATTTAAATATGCAAACATCATCCTTCATTGCTCATAACTTTGATAAAACTTTGTATTAAGCCAATCTTTATTCAACAAGAGATAATACTGTTTAGTATATAGGGCCTCCATCATTTACTTCACTAGTCTATTTATATCAAAAGCTATAAAACTTCACGAACCCTTTTTAGAGACCACTATTTCATCAGCACATACTCTACATACTTGATTTTCTCCACCATAAGCTTGATACTAATAGCTTTTAGCTTTTAGTTAGTGCTTTGAGCATGTGGCTACAAAATACAATTTAATGATTCCTGTCTGTCGTTCCTTATGAAACAAGTTAAGTATTAAATGTTATCATCTCTCGTCGGTAAAACTTCTTCAGATCTTCAGATTGTGACTGAAGTGAGCAACTAATTTCTAGAACTGTTACAAGTAATGACTTATAAGCTACAATATGTAGAGCATAGGATACATCCGAAATAACTGATTTTGAATGATATCAAAATAGCGTGTCTTAGACTATATCAACCTTTTTACCATAGCAGTAGCTGATGCGGTGTTCTGCTATTGTCGGTGACGCTAATGACGATCATCGTAGAAGGCTTTTTCTGTTTCTTTTAACGTGTAATTAAGCTTGTTCCGCAACGCATAGAAGTCGTATTGCGTTTTAGTTGTGTTTCTTGCGAATTATACCGAATTGAAGCTACAAAATAGCTTTGTTAGCAGTTTTAGTCAACTCGCCGCTGTTCTAATTAGTCAGAATGAAGATCGCAAATTTAGGTTAATAGAATTGTATTTGTGATAATTGGCAATATTAAACAATGCATAACGTGAAATTGGTACGAGATCAAAGGTTTACGTTACCTATTATAACCTTCCACTAAACAATTAGTTTTATTGAAAATACAGGAATATTAATAAAATTTCACTCAAGTTTGAAGTTTCACAAGTAATATTTCATGCTTCAATTACCGGTAGTGTATATATGGCCAATTACAATACTAAAATACGCATACGATCTAACGTGATTGCTTTCATCTTGTTCACGCCATATAACATGTAATAAATAAAGTCTGCTGCATATTTCTAAGTATTGCCTTTTGTTATTCCAGACTGATGGTTATTCTTCCTTCCATTCATAGTTTGTTTGCTGGCCGTTTGCGCATTCAGCGATTGTGTGATTTTATTACTTTTCCTCCGTTCGTTCCTAGTGCTGTGTTACATCGTAGTAAGTTCAATCCGCGCACCATTCACAATATACAAGTATACTATTTCTACTTGCACGTATTTATGGTTGTATTCACATGCACACACACCACTTATGCGTGTAAATGTACATGTGTTATGTATTTACATCTAGAATTATCAATGTATTAAATTGAATTTTATTACCTCTTGGAGTAGATTAAGATGACTAGAACGTAAATATATGAGGGTTACGCAATTTTAGACGTGAATGATTTTAAATATTTCGTTGCGTTTAAACAGTCAATGGTTATACATTTTTATTTAATAAAATGTATCATTGTGCTTAATTTTGAAAGACGCTGAAGCAACTTTAAGTTTACGACAAATTTTTGCACATCTAGCAATTCTAATCGAGAATGTTCCAGCAACAAATATATTCGATGACGACGAATCTAATTTTAGAGGAGGTTCCGGAGAACGTTTAAAAATCTATTATGTAAACAAATCATATAAGAAAACGATCTCTCAAACAATGCGTCAAATATTCGGAATAAATATGTCATTTCCTCAAATTTCCGATAAGAGTAGTAATGTGTGAGTCAGCTTTGGATGTCTTATTACCTCCATTTGTAAGATTCTGTTCACAGAGATCATGAGGTTTTTAGACCAACAATGGCCCTGAAAGGTTGTTTCATCGAACGTTGCCGCAGTGAACGATCAAGAATATCCAAGTGTGGAACGAAAATAGTATTGTCTTTGTTTGTGTTGTCTCTAATTTTACACCTTTAACATCTTCTGTATCTTACGATGCTATCTTTACCTGAAAAAAATTTCACAACTACTAAAGGACACATTGAAGAGAATGACTCATCCAGAAAGGAATCGCAATAATATTAAACAGAATTTAATAAGTGACTATTGGAATATAATTAACAAGGTAACATTATTTACAGCGAGGTAGTGTTGTCTAATAAAGCCATTTAAACAGTTTCACACTAATGATCCACACAGCAAAAGCTGCAATAATAGTTTTGCCAATCTATTAATTCTTCGTTACTCAACTGGATCCTGACAAAAATGCCGCTGCGTATTTTTCAAATATCATAGACAAAGATGGTGAAATTAACGATTTTCTCAGACGAAACTAATGAAATGTATGATGTGAGAGACTACTTTCGAGTTTAATGTCGTGTTGAAGACACTGAAATTTATAACAGGTATTTGGAACAAATCACTGCTGTTTTAAATGATATATTATTTTTCCTTTAGCTTTGACATTGAGGAAGGTAAAAACCCAAAAAGATATGATAGCAAAAGTGCTACGTAAAAGACAAAACAAATATTTCATCACAAATTTTGACATTAACAATGTAGGTGGAAGAAGAATAATCAATGTAGTCCCGCATTAGAGAAAATGGAGAATATAAAGTTTTAACCTGAATCATGAAATGTAAAAATACATAACTTACATTAAGAACGTAAAACGATATGCATTTTAGACAAAGACGATGGCCAAATTATAAAAGCTTCGTTTATTTATTTAAACACCGGTATCTCCTTAGTTAAACTTACCTTAAACTATCTATCTATCTGTCCATCCTTAGACAAAATAAAGGTGGTCCAACATTGCAATTAGAGTTACACCAATGCTACTAGTAATGACCTTCCAGAACTAGAACTCGGGCTCGAATCATATTTAAAACAATGCAAATCAATTTGTGATGGTTAAATTATTGTTGAAGATTGTCCAATTACAGTTCAAACTCCCAGAAAAGATCTGTACAATATGTTACTACGCATTATATGATTTATCTACTTTGGGTTCCAAAAAAAGGACTCCTGGTTTGAATATTATAGAGCGAATACGTGGGTGTAGAACATTCAACGTTACTGTTCTATAGCAGGACAAAATTGTTTGGCAATGTATTTATGAATTAAGAGGCGAAATTGCCATTTTTATATCGGAGGAAAACAGGCCGAAAACCAAGAAGTTACGAATGATTTATTGGTAATAAAATTAAGCTGCTTCGTTCAGAAATGAAATAGCAATTCTAAGAAGCAAACGCACATATCTTGTATGGGGCAATAAAGAAGCTAATGGTTGCTGCTCTTCGGTTCTCGAGTTCTCTGCCGTGTAGAAAGGTTGTGGTACTTGACGTTTCGATCATCTTGTCGTGATCTTCTTCAGAAGTGAAGTGTAGTGAAGTGGCGAGAATTGAAAATCATTTAGCCATGCTGGCAAAGAATTTCAAAAAGTAATTTTTTGTTCACAACTTGACTGACTTTTGGTCTATCGTGGACGATAAATTAACTATCTAGATACAGCTGAAATATAGATTTCAGTTAAATATAGAAAAGGAACTCAGAATATCAATTTCCAATATTAGATCTTCTTTTGGAAAACCTTGTTCTACAAGATAGGTTCAAAGCGGTCTCTGACAATTATTAAACTTGTTTGTAATTTAGTATTTTTTTATGTGTGGTGGGTGCTTAGTTGCAATGCCTTCGTAAGCTGTATTAATTGTCCGGCTATCACTGCAACTCTTCCAGTGTAGTTTTGTGCGTGTAAATTGTGTTCAAATGACTTTGTGTCAGCATCGTATCGCCTTTCATAATACTGCGCTGTTAATCACTTTGCTGCTAACAGCGAATGGTAAATCGATCCGGATTTGAACCCTGTGAAAAAATGTCACCGTCCCATTTCCGTAGATTGAACTTATTTATAAGCAACTAAGTTTTTAAACACCCTGTATAATGTTACAGAGAAGAACTTCAAACGTTTTGTAACTACACAATATCAGCTGTGCGTATGCCAAATTTCATTCGTCTCTGTTACTCCTACGTGACGTAATATCACTATAAAGTAAGATCAATATTTGTAACTTTTTTTCTTTAATTGCGAATAACTCAGAAGAAATGGTATTTAGGTATAGGGTATGATACATGAAATATGTGTAAAATTTATCATCTAAGCTGAATTTATAATTTATTTTATAGCATCCTATTTAAAAAATCGAAGTTGTTGCCCACTTCCGGTTAACCGGAAGTGATATTTATTCAAAAATATTTTTACGTGATAGTTCATATTCAACCATATCCAACTGCAAAATTTTGTTTTAAAATTCCGTTTTTGTATAATACTTTTAATAGGACATTCTCACCAATCACCCGTGTATATTATTGCTTTTCCTTTAAAGGAAGAAACAAGTTTCTTTGTAAAGGAACATATCGATAATGGTAAACCTTGGATATGTGCGGATTTTGAGAATATCATGTTATTTCGGCATTTTTTAAAGAAAGGACAAAGAAGTGACAAGAGGTTTCACCTTTTTACCAAAACATACATTACACGTATGTCCACATATTTGCAAAAAGAAGACTTGTCAAAGAAAGATCAAAAACTTTTAATTATCCAAATTTTACGATACATCGTACACGTGTTATATTCATACAACTGCATAATTCCTTGGCAAAGGTTGACATTAAAAAGAACATTAGCTGGTTATATCCACCATTCCATTTATATCATCATAGTTATGATTTAACAATTGAACTTCTACGTATCAGTTTGATAAACATACTGCCAGAAAAACAGAAGTTGTGGTCCAATTCTTATCGCAGATTTCTATAATAAACAAGTTATTTCGTAGTTGTATTTAATTGTTTTACTTTTAGTTCTTCAATTTGGATACATACTTTCACAGGATATTATTTTTTATTCATTTATAAATAGATGATAACTGCGATTAATGTTGTTCCGTACTTTACATAAACACTGTATATAATTGTAAAAGTACGTAATGTTCACATAACTTTGAATCATTCACGAATGCACGCTATAAATTCGTAGCAACAATAGCACGTGTAATATTCTCGCGTGCTTACTATTTTCATAATACCACTCGAAGAAACTCATCTCATACAGGAAGTGGATAAATAACAGTGCTAATCGAAATGCGATTTCTTGTAAACTCGACGACGGCGATTTCTGAAAAGGTACAACTTTACCATTTGGGTTTATGTCGTCTAATCTAATCGTACGCGTTCGATGATCAAATTAGGTGAGGCACTTCGAAAGTAGTCGCCTAATGACGATCGGATATAACGGATGGCGTAACTGGATCTCAATCAAAATTAAGGTCAAGACGGCTTGGAAAACGGCACTTCGCCGGAAACATCGTCATCATCACCGAAATGTAAAACTTCTTTGACATCGCTACATATGTAAGTACATGTGTATGTACGCTAGATACGTAAACGTTGTAAAACGGTTTCTGCACATCATATAGAGACCTCCGCGGTAGCAGTTAAGCATCGAATATGAGCTTATTTGGAATACGAAGTGTGAAGCTGTTTATGTTCGAGATCGAGCCACGAGAATGGGAAAAAGTATAGCGGCACAAGGAAAAAAGTTAAGCTGCTGGGGATTATAGTCTGTACGTGGGACATCGATTCGTCGTTCCACATTCACCGTTTTGTATCTCGCAAGATAGCGGAGTAAATGCCATTTACTGCATACGTATTGGTTCTAAAAGTCATTGCGAAGCTAAAAATGTGAGACGGTTCATTTCAAAAAATGATATACTGGCATTGCTATGAGTCTAATAGTAGTATTGCTAAGCTTTTTCGAATTGCCACGTTTATATAAAGTTCTTTTCTAAGCCTCATATCTTTATTTGTTATGAAACTCTTAAATTTTTTATATTTAGCGTTAAATAACTTACTGGCGGATTGACTCCATTTTTCAACATTTAATAATAACACATGCAATTGCTTGATTTTAATAAATTACAACTCCTCAACTTCAATCTTACAGTTGAACCGTTGAAGATTACAAACTTAAATTTTAACACCATGTTGGCAAACTACATGAACTAGAGACATTTCTTGTTACAATTTCATTGAATGAACCACGTTAGAAAATAATAAAAACAGTATACAACCTTACGACTGTGTAACAGGATAGTTTTCATAAGAGATTGAACTTATCCAGGAGATTCAATATTATAGAGCACAAAGAAAAAGCAGGAACTGGACAAGAAGTCAGGAATATAATATTATATAACAATAAAACTGAGTTGCAAGTGAAAAATTAGGTTTAAAACTAATCATTCATGAATTTTTCTAAATATAAAAAAAAGCTAACACAGAGCGTTTATGAAGAAAGATCGGCTTTCGTTGACGAATTAAATAACCTAACAACACAAGCTTCCTGTTTAGGAAAACAATTATGTTTCAAGAATCTTATTGAAAGGCAACGAAGCCTTCGAACAAATAGAGAGCTGGATGACTAGGAAAGCCGAAACCAGCCTCCCAGAAATCGGAATCAATTGTTTGTCTGGGTGTAACAATGGGGCAGGAGGCCTTTCTGGTAGTCCCCAAAAGAAATCAACTCTAAAAGCCGAGGAAAGGGCGGCGCAACTTGTGAGCGTCACAGGTAATGTCAGAAGCCAAGAGGTTTTCAGAAAAAAACTTATATTACATAACGTGATTCAGTTTATATTGTTATATGACACACCAATATGGCACAAGTGTTCAACAAAAGGGATAAATGCACACCAATTCACAAAATTCGTTATACGAATAGGAAGAGCATACCGAACAACTTCAGCGCATGTGGTGCAGGTTATTATAGCGATCTCCCCAATCAAATTGCTGATAGAAGAATAGATAAATATGTATTCTAGTGGGGCAGGAAACACCGAGCAAGTGAGCACCGAAGAACGAGGAAGAACTGCACAAAAATGGCAAAAGAATTGAAATTATCATTAATTTCTCAGATCGATAGCTGGTTAAACTGCAATCACAATACAAGAGACTACAATCTAACACAAGCGTTAAGGGGACCTTCACAAAATAAATAGGACTGTGGACACACCAGAACACACACTCTTTGAGTGTATAAGATGGACGAACGAACGAAAGCAGACAAATGCATAGATAGGGCAAACGCTTTCAACCCAAAACATGGTCAGGCTCATGATAAAAATAATAATACATGGAATACCACACACGAATTTATCAAAAAGAAGGAGCGAAATAGTGTTAAGATCTAGAGGGAGAGAGGTTGTTGAGACAGCATACAGACAATCCTCTTTCCTGACGTTTTTTGAATATAGAATCATTTATTCAAGCATGATGTTAGGTATCATAAATTACCAACACCTGTTGTAAAATCAATTATTTACTATTAAATTGTGTGTTAAAGTTTATTAAAAGTTAAATAGAAAAACTAAAAATTACTATTTACCCGTTGTATTTCAATTGCAAATCTACTTTCAACAAACAACAAACACATTACAAGATATCTTCCAACAATCTGTTTGGAAATATGTATATATAAATAATTCATATGATAAAAACCATTAACAAAACAAAACTACATGGATTATTAGGTTTCGAAATAATTCTCGAATAAATCTGATTCCACCTAATGAAGCAAACCCTTCAACATTTGTGTGTGCTCGTGTATAGAATGTAGGTGTCAAGCATCTGACGCAATAATTGCTCAAGATGATATATTATACTTCACTACAAGGCGTGTTGTCCTGATTCTGCACACATCAGAGTTAGTATAGGTACTGCACTGATTGCGAAGTCCATGCTGTTATAGAAATAAATCGCGGAGGTTTCCACACGAGTACATAATTCCTAGTAAACGAAAGATGCATTAGCAGAACTCAGGAGGTCGATGAAAAGGTTCTGTCTGCTAATGCTCTGTTGCGATGTGCGTCCAATTGAATTGTATCTCGCTGTTTGCTTTAGAGGATTTTTCTGTAATTTTATTTAAGATTTTTCAGCTTGCCACGAAAGCAAAATGAATTAAAACGAAAACTGTTAATAGGCAGCGTTGTTCTGTAGGAGTGGAAAATACGGAAAGAATTATTTCGACCTAATATATACATATATTTTTTTAGAATGAAATGATGGTGATTAGTAGAAGTTTATTTATTATACTCGTACCTCATGAAACAAGGTGCAGCTGGAACTTCCTATTTTCTTTGCTGCTGTAAAATTTGTGATTGTCATATAATGTTCGAGTAAAAATAATTCCTCAAAATCAATTTTACCCAAAATATATTTAGGAAACTAATTTTTAACAAATCTGCGTTTGTTTAAAGAATCATTAAGACTCAAAATCATTATGACATCCTCCAATTTAGATATTTTCCTAAGGCATGGAAACATGCCACGATCGTTGCTATTCTAAAAAACAGGTCAAGATTCAACACTTCCACAGAATCACCGCTCCAACTCTCTTCTTATATAATCTCTCCAAAACTGCTCAATCTACCATCCTTAGCCGCCCCAGGACGAGCTCATGCTTCATAATATCATCCAGGATAAGCAGTTTAGATTTCGCGAAGGGTTATCTACCGATTTGCCGCTGTTCTGTTAAAGGGGGCTATCCGTAACTTCTTTTAGGCAAGAGAGACGATAAGTGCGGTGTTTCTAAACTTTAGTTGCGCTTTTGATACCGTGTAGCACCGTGGTGTTATTTATAAGATTGTGGTCACGGATTTCAACCCTGAGGTTGTCCCGGTCGTATGATCCTACTTGCAAGGTCGTAGTTTTGCAGTAGGATTTGAAAATGTTGTCTCGTCACCAAGAATGGTGTCTGCGAGCGTCCTGCAGTGCTTGCTTCTCGGTCCAATACTCTTCTTGCTATTTATTCACGACATACCCAAAACTCAAGGAGTACATTTAGCGATCTACGGCGACGATACCATCTTCTTTACATTATCCAGAAGTGAGACCCTTATAGCGCAGTCTTAATGAAATTCTGCGCTGCTCCACCAGACGGTGACTGAAGCTGAACAAGTCAAAATGCCAGACGATTCGTTTTACCAGACGATTATCGTTCACCGTGGAGTCCGGCTGTTACATACCTTTATATGATTTTGGACAAGACAATCACACTTCGCCAACACACCAGTAGTGTTATCGCCTGTTTTAGGGCCGTGCGATCAATCATTTACCCAAGAGTCCATCCTTTCTACTCCAAAAGTCTATTATCACTAAGACTTAACATTATAATTTACTGGGCTTTTCTCCTACCGACCTTAACATACGGAGCTTTCACATAGATGTGTATTGCCAAACCCCATCTGAAATGAATGATCACAAATGCCTCCTGGTTCATCTGCACGGACTTTGCGCTGAGATTTGGAAATACCATTACTCCATCAGTACACGTTGCAACTGGCAGTTAAGACCCTGGAGAGGATGGGAAGATCTACCAACGCGATCGTGGCGGAAATGGGCGGGCTGGTCCCCAACAGACCCCCACATTATCCATGCAAAAGATACTTAGATTCTAGTATATGACGGAATTCTTTAAGAAGTAATAACTAAGAAGCAGAATGATTCCACAAACACAGGGAAGAGGAGTAAAAAAAGTCTTTGTTGTAAAACATCACTGAAGGCACTAGTGAATGGAGAAAAATCAGCAGTTTACATTTGATGTGCTGATTATACTGGCAACAAATGATAAATTAATCTACTAACGTTCTTCATATGCTTTTTTCAACACAATTATAATTATATCACTCTAAGTGATATTACTCTGAAAAATATATAAGTATCAGTAAACTAACTTCTACGGCAAATAAACAATGAAATTTTATCAAATGCCATTCCAGATCCGTACTTTTAAGGATTAATTGGCTAGTCAAGCGAATACCTATCACACATTCCCAAGAAAAACCGTACGCTTAATGATTAATCCTTTTGTGTTGGCCATATAAGTATGATAGGGTCTTCAGTCTGCACAGTTGAAGCTTGGTATGCGTGCGGCTTTTGAATCTAAGCCTAATGCCGCGCACACGTATTACAAATGAACGATAATGACTTCTATAAAACAAGAAAATGGAACAGAGATGCATAATAGCTCATAATTATATAATTTATTACAATACTGAAACGGTAAGCTAAATAATACCATCTTAAAATACTACTGGTTGAGTTATAATGTGCAGAACCAGTTTTCAAGTTTCACGAACAGCATAAACCTTATAAAATTAAAAATAGCTTCGTGGGAACTAACCACAATGACAATTATACAAAGGAATTATCTACGCTTTGTATTTTATGTAATACAGATCAAGCTCTAAAATTGGATTTTATTCTTTTAGAACCTATAATGTCTTAACAATGATATTATGGTGTTAACATAATTTATAACCTGAATATTTCTAGATATATACTAATAATACTGACAATTAGAGATATATATATTTACGACCACTTGAACTCCGATAATAAATACAATAAGGTAATAAATATTTAACGGAATGAAGAGGCTATAAATGTCTAAGTATACTGAATGAAAGGAGATGGAGACAATTTTATGGAATAAATCACGGTGTATGTAATATATGATGTAAAAGTAAATATTAAGACATCAAAACTGCATTATTTTTTATTTTTTTCTGACGAAATCTAGAAGATTTTAATAGTTAAACACCGGGTCTGCCAAATTTAAAACACTGATTTCCAGTTTATGTAGTCGTATTAAAAAAGTTGCTCCACATACATATACCGGGTGTTCAAATCGAAGTCGGCACTATTGCTAACTTCATTATTATTGATGCTACGATGTCAGTTAAATTAGCAAAGTAGTCGCGTTTTTTCTTCCGAATACGATGATAAAATTTAAAAAACAATTGAACTACGCGTTTTCTAGATATTAAAAAAAATAACATTTTTTTAAATGGAATACCCTGTATATTTTTGCATATTTTAGATGATAATTTAATTTTAAACAAAATCTATTCATACATATGTAGACAACCAAAAATTAACAAATAAACGAAATACAAGCGTTAATGGAAAATCATGTAGACATTGACTAGTTATCGAAAAATTAATACACTTTGCTCTTTATTATTGTCAATATTATTTAAACAACAAAAAAAGGAAATTCTGAATGCAAAATATTGAATGCATAACCACGATACTCTTAGCAACTATAAGGACGTAAAGGTAAAGCTAGTATTAAACTAAAAAAGTAAAAACAAACAAAAACTACAAAACAGAGTTAAATCATGTGCTCGAAAACATTCCCGTTTTGTTCTATACACTTTTGAGCACGTTTGTATACCATTCTAGCAGCTTTGGTTCGTCCATCGATGTTGTTTATAATATTACTGATGCTTTCTTGAAGATCATTTCTATTTTGATATAGCGATTTTATAAATTTCATTTTTTTTTAATCCCCAGAAATAAAAATCGAGAGGTGTAAGGTCTGGCGAACTTTGTGGCCATAATATTGGTCCGCGTGTACCTATCCAGCGATCTTGAAAAAGTTTTGTTAATAAATCAGCAACAGCTTGAGAATTGTGCGGTGGTGCACCATCTTGCTGGAAAATTACTTGTGGGCGATCAGCTAAATTGAGATCATCTAAGAATTCCTCTATTGTATTTCGCAACAGTTCTGCGTATCATTCACCTGTAAGAGTACCCATGTAAAATACAGGCCTTACTATTCTTCCCCCGATTTAACTTAGATACATTGAATGTGGGTAATAACCCGACCTTCGTTACGCGGAATAGAAGGGAGGTTATAGATGTGACTGTATCACAATATTAACTTTGTCACTGACTGGCATGTGTCTGAACAGACACATAAGGTTTACTCTGGCAGGCAGAGTGGAGGTGAGATCCTACCGGGATCCACGGAAGACGGATTTCGAGCTTCAGGTCTGGACTTTCCGATCAATTAGGAAATACAGCAGAGCTGGACATGGCTGTGGAAAAATTCATTTCAGCCTATAATGACAACTGCCCCCTCATTGCAAGGCGCTCCTCCAAATGTGCCCTGGTGGAGTAACTTGCGGAATTGAAAAGTTAAAAGAAATATAATAAGAAGCGATCAAGTAACTGGTTACAACAAGAAGCTGAAAATCGTGGATGTGAGGGGATTGAAAACACAGCACAGCGCCAGACTCTACAAAATCCTTGCCAAAGAACCTCAAGCATCTATCAGTACTCTCAAAAACCATTTGGGAGAATATACCACAACAGGGAAGGAGACCATAAATGAACTATTTAGGGTACAAAACTGAATCGTGGATCAATCGAGGAACATCTGGGAGGAGCGTCAGAAGAGGAGGGTGTCCAGCGCCGAGTGGCAGACTTCCAGAAGGATGGTTGACTATGATAAAGTCAAGTGGGCTATTGACTCATTTGAACCCTATAAATCGCCGGGCCCAGACGGCATTTATCCGATTATGCTGCAGAAGGGAGCCTACTGTATGCGATACTGTGCAACATCTTTAGATAAGCTTTTTTCTATAAAAAAGCGTGGAGGTTCAGTGAGGGTAGCATTCATATGGGAAATACGGCGAAGGCCCTAAGACCAATCAGTTTAATGTCCTTCACTATGAAGGCATTGGAAAAACTGGTGGATAGGTATATTAGGGATGATGTACTGGTGCTTTCACCTTTACACCATGACCAGTATGCCTACCGGACAGAGTTTCGACAGAAACAGCACTTCACGAACTAGTCAGTTTAGTGGAGGACACACTACAAAACAAGGAAGTGATGCTGGGGGCCTTCATCGATATTGAGGGGGCATTCAGTAACACGGGTTTTGATTCAATTACCAGAGCTCTCATAGGCAGAGGTGTGGACGGCACTTGTGTCGCCTGGATAGACTCTATGCTTAGGGAGAGAGTGGTGGAAGCCTCGGTCGCAGGCGAGACTCTAGCGGCTCGGGTGGCTGGAGGGTGTCCGCAGGGTTGCTGTCCCCTCTACTGTGGTGCCTAGTCGTGGATGGGCTACTAGAGGTGCTTAACGATCACGGTCACAGGGTACTGGCCTACGCGGATGACCTGGTCATTATAGCGCGAAGGCATCAGAGATCGACTGCAAGGGGCTCTGAACATGGTTAGTAGATGGACGGAGTTGGCGGGCCTGAGTATCAGTGCTGATAAGACCAACATCGTGGCCTTTACGACGAAAGCAGGATGGCCTAAATCCGCTTACGTTGAAGGGGGTTACCGTAGAGATGGTGGGGGAGGTAAAGTACCTTGGAGTAACATTAGACTCCAAACTTACCTGGAACCAACATTTGGACAGAACTACCAAAAAAGCGGTGACAGCGTTAACGCTGGTAAGACGCACATATGGAAAGAAATGGGGGCTTGCTGAGTTGGATATACAGCATGGTGGTTAAGCCAGTAATGACGTATGCAGCTTTGGTATGGTGGACAAAGACGCAACAAAGGAACGCTATTCAGAGGCTGAGCAAGGTGCTTGCCTGCCTAGGAATAACGGGAGCAATGCGGACGACACCGACTGCAGCCATGGAGGCACTCCTGGACTTGCCACCGTTGCACCTGGTCATACAGGGGGAGGCAAGGATGGGGGCATACAGGCTGCAACACACAGCGACCCCGAAAAGGGTCAAACAAATCATATGTCGATAATTGAGCATGTGGGAAAGGGGTGTTGGAAATGCGGACCGACCACATGCCGGTAAGGCATAGGTATGGGAATCCCTTCACGGTGTCTATAGCGGACGGACGGGAGGAGGCTGCCAGGTATGCACTGGGAATCAAAGAGCAAGACTTAGTCTGGTACACAGACGGTTCTAAGACGGCTAATGGCACCGGTGCAGGGATATGCTCTCAGAATGAGGGCCACAGTTACGCACTGGGGGAGTATGCTTCGGTGTTTCAGGCGGAAGTATATGCTATTCTCCATGCGCAACACAATGAATTGAAAGCGGTGACCAACAGACGAATTCACATCATGTCTGATAGCCAAGCGGCATTGAAGGCGTTATTAAGCCGGAAGGTGTCGTCCAGGCTGGTGATGGAAACGAACTGGTTGTCGAACCGGAACAAGGTTAGGTTGACTTGGATACCGGGTCATCAGGGGATTGAGGGCAACGCAAGGGCTGACGAACTCGCGAAGAGAGGGTCAGAGATGGAAATGTACGGCCCAGAACCTTTCTTCGGGGTTACAAGGCATACGGCCCGGAGACATATAGGAGACTGGGTTCGTACGAAGCAGCAGGAATACTGGGGAGCCTCACCCGGTATAGTACATGGCAAAACCTTCATTGCACGAAAAGAGCTAGAGAACTACTACATCTTAGTAGGAAACAGCTCTGCATCGTAACGACTAATGACCGGACATGCTGCGGTGAAAGAACACCTACGCAGAATCGGAGTGTTTGAAGACTTTGTGGAATAGAACCGGAGACAGCCGATCACATACTGCGCGACTGCGAGGCACTAGATCGCAGAAGGCAGAATATGTTTGGGATAACGAAAGGAGACCCAGAGATATACCTTACCCACTCGGTTAGGGACCTGTACAGGTTAGTGGAGGGGACTACCGTGCTAGAGTGGGTGACTTGAACAAACAGATGTGGCACAATAAGCCTGATGGCTGCGGTGCCTACCGGTGACTATAGGTCGGACGGGTCTGGGGAAGGGAAAAAAAAAAAAAAAAAAAAAAAGCCACACCATACATTTATACTGAAACGTCTTTGGCGATTATGATGATGGTTACGCATAAGATTTTCTCGGCTCCAACAATGTTGGTTTTTTCGATTTTGCATACCATAGTTAGAAAAATTACCTTCATCACTGCACAAAATTAAACACAAAAAGTTCAGATTGCGCCTAACGCAATTAACGAACCATCGACAAAACTCCATACGCCTTTCTTGATCACCTGCCATTAAGGTTTGGGTAGGTCTATACTTATACGGCGTATACTTATGTTTTTTTCAAAATATGATGAATAGTTCCCAGAGACACTCCAAGACCACGCTCACAATCCAGAACATTTTTCTTCATTAACTATAAATCGTTTTCTTATATCTTCGATTAGGTAAGATTCGTCTGGGAAATATCGCACTGTAATGTTCGAGAGCACGATGGGAAGTATTTTGACAAACTATGTAACTTTCTAACATATCACATTTCTCTAAATGTGTAAATGCCATTGTTGGAACAAATTCAAATAGCTGCGTACTTATGTTGTCTAAAATAACACTCGTAATCTTGACAGATACTATGTATTCTTTTGTTTCTGTCTTACTTATCTGTGATAAATTTAAAACTAATGGAATAAATTGACTCTGTCTACGCTCATGATAAAGATAAAATTGAAGCAAAAGCTAAGTTGCGTTTTTATTATTACTATTAGCAAGCGAAACTAAAATATGATTACCATCAAAGTACCAACAATTTTTTGTTCGCCTTAGATGATAGATGATAATAAAATGTTTCTTTTCCTTGCTAATAATCGGACATTCATTGTCTCTACACGATATTCATATCAACTTGAAGTGCTACATTTAAATGCTTGTAGTTCATTTATTTGTTAAATTTTGGGTGTCTGTGTTAATAGGTTTTGTTTAAAATTAAATTATCATTTAAAATGTGCAAAAAGATACAGAGCATTTTTTTTAATATCTCGAAAACGCAAAGTTCAGTAAGCGGAAGAAAATACGTTACTACTTTGGTCATTTAATCATCGTATCTTTAGCAGTAACAAAGTTAGCAATAGTGCCGACTTCAATTTGAACACACATAGCTTGGAGCCATCATTCAGATAATTTAACAACTTATAGTTTAGTTTAGTTTATTTTTAGTTTCTAATTTTACGAAATCCAGTTCAAGAACTGCAGACTATTTAAGTATTTGTGTGAAGATATAATTCATATATCTATGTATTTTGTGACCGTTATGTACTAATTTAATTAATTGTTGTTTTATTGACCTCCCACGTTTTGCACTGCCACTGTGCCCGCGCCACTGAAGCGATGGGGAGCTTAGTGTTTTCAGTTGGTAGCACATGCCTTGCCATTTTAGTTGTCACTTGATTTGCACGGGCGAACATCGTGCTGTCATTATCGAAATATTTTTGAAAAATGAATCTGTGATTACAACGCAACGGTTGTGTGAACAAGCAAAATTTTCGTTACTGGGCACGAGAAAATCCGCAGCAGCTCCATGAAAGGCCACTTCACAGCCCACACGTTACTGTTTGGTGTGCTGTTGGGTCATTTGGCGTTTGGGGTTCCTATTTTTTTTAAAAGGGAGGCGTTACGGTTACCGTAGCCGCCGATCGATATATCGACATGCTACGTAACTTTTTGGACCCAAGACTTAGAGAACTTAACCATGCGGATGTGTGGTTCCAACAGGATCGAGCTACGGCTCATACGGCCAGAAGGTCCATGAACGTTTTAAGGGAGATTCCAGGACACGTAATAATAATAATTAGATTAGATTAGATGTGGGTTGTGTAGGCAATGCTACCTCTCTTCACTGCGACCTTTAATATCTATTGTGAGTACCCTTAATCTTTTAATCCCAGTTAATCTCCAGACTTCTGAGGAGTTCTAGTTCTAATACTAGCTTGTTCCGTCGTTTCGCTGTGTTCCGAACAGAATCCGCATTTATCACAGTCCACCTTGCCCATCTTCTTCAGGTGGTACCGAAGAAGGCCGTGTCCAGTGAGTAAAGCCGTGATGGTGCTGAGGTCCCTTCTGTTGAGCTCCAGCAGAGATTTAGGCCTGATGGCCGAGAAAGTAATAAACTTTTTGGATTGTCTTAGTTTAAGGGTATTAGCCCAGTACGAAATTTTCTGTTCGTTTTCCCACTGTTGGAGATGAGCTTTCATATGGCTTTTGCTAAGACCACAAAATGGCTCTGGTCCAATAAATCGGTACACTGCGCCTTTCTTCGCAAGGCCATCGGCAACTTCATTTCCCTGTGGCCCATTAGGATATGCTTAGCAAATCTAATTATACCATCCGGAGGTTAACTTAACCAAAAACCCTGTAGTGATTCAGGAACCATAGAAATGTGAAGCAGGTGCGTTAGAAAGAGAAGTTTAGAAGTTTGTTTGTCCTCAAATATCATGCCGCTCTAAAAGCTTTGATTTCATATAACTTTGGATCTAAACAAAAGTAATCACCAACAATTGATTCTTGAGTTCTTTATAATAAGAAAACTGAAAGTAAATAATCGAATGGTCGTCTTAAATACGGAGTTTCTGCAGAGTTTCTATTCAATTTAAACAGGCATAGTAGATCCTCTTACTTAAGTGAACTAAATCTTATTCCGTAAGTCACACAGATCGTAATATCGAACATTAATCTCTGTAGATACATATACGCCGTGTATATTGTATACTCGACCAGCTTTAGTGAAATATAATACCCTTCATCTCGACCGTTACTGTCTTAAGATTCCATTGAAATTAAAAACGCTTTTATGAGTAGTGCTTCGGCATACTGCGCCAATACGTAGCTCATATCTTACCGTTTTGTATAACTTATAGTGTCTATTATCGTGACAATGGGTGCACACGTGTTGCCTCTCGCAGTAAACGAGCAAATGCATATAAAAGTTATAAAAGATTAGTCCCTTAGTAGCTACATCGGCCGTAGGAGCAACAGGAGCAGTAGTAGTCCTACTGGCAGTAGTAGAGTAGATTATATGCATTTTAATTCCATCTTCTCACGCTCGGCTTACCAAGCAGTAGTAAACGTACAACAAACACACACACATACAGGAAAGCAAGCGTTCAGGTATAGTAGAAACAGTCAGTTTCTCGTGTACAGGCAGACCGGGAGCAAGAGCAACAGAGCGCTCGAAGAAGCATTTCCATCAAAACGATACCATCCATTTCAATTAATGCCTAAAAAAGCAAACGTCAATTCAGGATTCCAGTCACAGGCGGCAAGTCGCGGTTCAATTGTTTCACGGCATAGCTCCTCCTCTCTCTCCGCTTCTCTAGTCCCCCCTTCCACCCGTCCGCGTGGTGCATTCCCCTCAGCTCGGAGCGCCAAATAGTTGGCCTTGAACGAGTGCATTGCTATATGAAACCTCTTTTTGTTTTTGGACGGCGTTTGGCAACGGTCAACAGCCCGACCAAGGTCTCAGACGCAACGCAACTAACCTATCATAACCTAAACTAACCTTGCTCAATGTTCTTTTGCTTGTGCCGGCCGCGCGCTCCTTCGTTCGGTCTTTTTAAGCGTGACGGGTTTTCGGGTCGGTTTGGAATGCGGTGGGTATAGTAGAGGCACACGGGCAATGCGACCGATGATGATCAACGTGATTATGATGGCAGGCAGGGTGATAGCGAGACCGTACCGGAGGTTGGTGGGGGAAAGGCCAACGTTCTTTTCTTTTGATACAAGTTTCGGAAACAAAAGTGAAGCGGATATAATGCAAAACCTATACACAGCGTCGCCAGCGACGTGTACTCATTATAAGTTACAACGAGTTGTTTCTTCTATGTAATCCGAGGTCTATAGGTAAAACGTTCACGATATTGCGATAGCGCTAATTAAAAATCGTGCTTTTTCTTAAGATTTCTACAATACAAAGAAAAAACTTTGTGCAATTTGATATTATTTTCAGAAATCTGTACCGAATGACTTCGATAGGTACAAACTGGACAAACTGGAAAGAAAAGTATTTAACAAAAGGGTCGTTTTAATTAAATCAATAATGTAATGTAGTTCGATGATTAATTACTGTCTACACTTTTTAAGTGATCAGCAAATAAAATACAAGTGAACCCTCCAACCACCCTTTTCGCTAATACCACCACATTTATGGACCACATAATTTAAAAGTTAGATTTAATTTGCAATAACTCTTATTTCCGTCTTTCAACATTTATACACAGAAGCACTATCGACTATTTTCTTCAAAAAGCTTTTGTAATAGAAACAATACAAACAGGATCTAACGCACTAATGGAAAAATTAGATCTGTACTGAAATTGAAACCAGCGTTTGAGCAAAACTATTTATTGAAAAGCAATAAAAAAACATATTAAAGTTCTGAAGCATTATATACCATCAAGAACAAAAATTAATGATTGAATAAAGAAGTAAAGATTGCTTAACTCTAAATTAAACTAAGTCTGCCTAATGTAGAAATTCAGAGGAGATGCAAGAAATGTTATAAATTACGTTGGTGGTATTGTTTGTCTTCACGTTGCAACCAATCATCTCAATCGGATTGTCTTTGAAAACTCCGCCTCTTCTGGCCGTTAAAGACGAGATGAACAAGTCAACTCAAATATTTGGAAAACCAATGGAATATGGAGATTAAAAGCGAGATGTCTTGTGGTAGTTGCGGTAATGCTAATGGGGGGTGGGTCTAAGTTGTAGAGGCAAGGGGTGCAGGATTCTAAATAACTTCTGAAAAAGCGTGAAAGATTATATTGTTAATTAGTCTTTGAAAGTCACTACATATTATTCAAATATACAATTGCATTTTTTTTACACCAACCAATCCAAATTCGCAGTAAGATTTAGGTCCCTTATGACATCCAGAAAATGTATCCATGACAATACATTGCCGGCCAAGAAAGACTGCCCATAGGTATACATTTGATTTGGTTATAAAAACACAATGGAATCAGACAGAAACTTGATGACTGCTCAAGCGAAATATTAACCAACAACCATAAAACGATGTGATAAATAATTATGCAAGATTAAATACTGTCAAATTTCCTCGTTGAACAATATTTTCGTTCGTACAGATCTCCGGCGATTGAGTGGACATACCACATCTCTTACTGGTTGAAAATCAATTTAAAGAAAGTTTCTAAACCTTTCTAAAGCAACAAATAACAGATTTTTGAGTGGTCGGCCATTGAAATATTTGATTATACGAGAGGCGTTTAACATAAGCGAAACGTTGCACTGATGGTTATCTCTTTTTTTGGCGAGTAGAGTGGCTTAATAAGTTGTTATGAGGGCTCCCAGGTTTTGGCAGCATCATAAACAAAACAAAAAAATAACAAACTCAACGTTTTGCTACTAGTGCACCATAAGTGGCTTTTCCTAGACCAAACCGCTAAAGCCCTCATAATAGAGACTCGGACCAACCCTTCCGGAGTTATTTTGGTGTGTGTAAATGTATCCTTATAGCTTTGTTACAGTATAATCTCTTTGTAAGTAATGTTGTCTGTTTATTAGATTATATTACAAAAAAAAATGCATTATCAGAGCGAGTCTTTATTTCGTAGAAGAAGAAAACAGCAATGTTGTTGATGTGAATCAGATGTTGGGTAGATACGATTAATCAAAGACCTCAGAGGATTATACGGTACTAAATACTAATCGTACTCTAGCTAATGGTTTCACAGAATGGGCTACCGTCTACATGACACGAGAAAAACACTAAATATGCTATAATTTTTGGAAAATCTAAATATATCTCCATCAAATATGTTGTTCCAAATTCCTTCAACAATTATTAACTAGAATCTAGAATCGTAAATTAATCTTGGCGTCGGTACTAAATAAATACAGGAAAATGCTATTTCACCTTTCCATATAGGTAGTTTCAACATATTTGTAGTTCAACGTAATATATAGTAGTACATAGGTAAAGAAACAAACTTTTAAGAAAGATGAATCAATATATTCCAACATAAAATAACTCTCTATAATAATAATCCAATAAGATTTGCTGTGCACACATTCGCAGATACATTTATTTGTACTTTTGTAACATTGATAAACTATCGGTCAATATAGAAAAATCGAACGACTATATAAATCAAATACTGCGTCAGCGGGGCGTTCCGGCCAATCGTCAGTCGGTTTCGAAATATTTAGAAGTCATTGACCACTGATATTAGGTTCAGAGAACTTGACCCCAAAGAGGAAATTGAATTATAAAGAGCGATTTGTTTGTGCGTTAAGCAAAACCATCTACTTCATGTGCACCGACAGTTTTCAAACGAATTCGTCGTGACTGCGTTTAAATTATTGTTAGCTCATGATAATGTACTCTTACAAAAATGCTAGACATAACAATATTAAGAACAATACTCCTTTTCATTTCTAACTATTTATCATGTTAAATGGAATGTAATTGTTGTCTCCTATCACCTACAGATCAACATCTGATAATAATTTGAATAAATAAATTCGGTCAACAGTTACAGAGAGGTGGTAGTAAGATATTTATATGCTACATCATATATGTACATACACACCTAGTACACACTCGTTAGTGCTTTTGTCGCACATTACAAGATATAGGAAAAAATTATTATATTTTGTATAAAAAAAATTTACAAAAATAACTTAAAACTGATGGTATTTTGTAGTTGTCTTAGCCTGAATACTTAATAACTAAATGAGTTTGTAGTCTTCGCGGCTTTTATTATTAATTTCCATCTTTACAAGGATTTTGCTATTTATTGTACTATTTAAAATAGGTATTAATTTTGTGTGGTTAATGTTAAAATAAAACTTTATTTTGCTATTATTATTTTGCTAACCATTTACTATATTGTTTTAATAAATTTAACGGGAAAATATGTTTATTTCAAGTATTTGTGCTTATTTAATTTAAGAATGTGTTATGAAAAAATTCTATTTTATTGCACACCACTTGGTCCAATTATTGCACACAAAATTTCCTGCAAAATATTAGTTCAACAAGACCAGCCATTTCAATTTATCATGGCCATGCTTCTCAGGTTAGTTTACCATTGATTCAAGAGACGAAAGATTCAAGTGTTGCAATACTGAAATTACCATGACACATAAGAAGTTAGCAGTTTTAGAACATTAGGTCATCAACATCTTATGCTTTTGGGCGATGAAAATAGCGCACCTAAACCTTCAATATTTCGTGAAGAGGATGGATTTAATTCTACTGTCTCTGACACAAGAAACTGTAGTGAAATTTGAACCATTATCTGCATGAAGTTTGACATATTGTTGTTGCAGTAATTAATTTACTGTTTTGTGACGCTGTTAATCACTTTGCTCCCAACAGCGAATGGCAAGTCGATCCGATTAAACAAAAAATGTCAAGAAATTGAACCCCGGCAACGTTCTCTATCTGCAGCCTAACCACTGAGGTCGATTTTAATCGTTTGACATATTGTTGTTGCAGCAATTAAAGCCAATTCCTCAGATCAAAACAAGAAGGCAACGTATCTATGTAAGAGCTGAGGTCATTATAATGGTGGAAGCCATGGAAAAAGTAGCAGTAAGAGCTCTGAAAACAGTCAGTTTTCCACAAAGGCCGAAAAAAAGACATCTGTGACAACGACGGTGATGAACACCCTGAGTTTGTTGGAGATAAATCAAATGATAAAGATGGTGGTACATTTGACAAAATCTAAGACAAAGCAGATGATGATGAATTCATGGAAGTAATGAACAAGAATTTCGAGACATTAGATGGTAAATTAAATAAATATTAAATTTACCAGAAAAATTGGTTCATTTCCTTTGTTGTTTATTGATAAAATAGGAAGTTAAATGTTTGTTTTGACTATTACATTTTATCTTAATGTAATATTTAAGTTTTGTTTTCTTAAAACTATTATTTAAACTTATTTAATATTTTAAGAATAAAATAAAGTCATTAAAATTGCATTCACTTTCGCTGACACATTTTAATACTTTCTATATTATTAATCAAGCAAAAATTGCATTTTTCGCATATCTCAGGTCCAGGTGCCTCTTGCAAGAGATAACTGGATGTGTTCATTTAATTGCCCTAAAGTGCTAAACTATTAACTACACTTTTCGATAATTTATGAAGGTATTATAATTAGTATTCGAATGTATTATTTTCGCATTTATCAAATTTATTATTAAGAACTGAAATTTTGCATATGCTCTATTTTATTATTTGGTATGCAGCAAATGCAGTCACCTACCTACCTTCAATAAAATTCTACTTCGCAATCTAATTTAGTTAATGAACTTTGCTCAAGGTCCTTCATTACTAAATTTGCTATTACAGCAGAATAAATTGATTTCTATTTGATTGTTATTTTATTGACCTACAAGTGTAAATATCAGGGATTACAAGATAAGTATTTAAAGGTCATAATGTACACATTAATTACATAACAAAAGCGGAAATGGTTGCTTGTACTCATTTAATATTTTATATGTAAATCCAACTAATACAAATTATTTTTTTATTATTATTTTGTGTTCCTAACTAACAAAGTCTACCTTGAGTAATTCTGCTTTTGAAACAGACAACTATTTATTTGGCTTTCGCCTTTTATTCTATTTCTTAGTTCTTCAAGAGCTGTACGATTTTTACTTACTACTTTTGGGCTCCAGATTATCAAATAGGGTTACACAAAATTTTTTTTAAATTAAATTTTGTTGCTTTACTTAACAGACTATGTAGCCTACAAAACAAATTTGTAAATATTCAATATTTACTATTAATTCTTCATATTTTCTTTCTTCATTATTAAACAACCAGTAGCTGTTACTGCTTCTAAAACTAACCACCCTCCAGAATTTATAGCCTCAGGAAGTAGATAACAATTGACTTCTAACAACTCTCTATTAAAATTTCCCTAATTTATGCTATAGAAACACTGCTTTAAGACGTTAACAGAGATTTACTTTAATAAATTACGCTTTATAATACACGTATGAGAATTATACAATGTGTTTGTAATATGTCTGGCATCACACTATACGAACTACAATACACATATGCAAATAGAAAATATACGCAGCTGCACACCAAACACATACATATCTAAGTTCGCGTGTGTAAGTTGAAATGTGCCACGAATAATTAAAACCACGTTCTGCTACCTTCCTGCCTTTTTTCGTTCCACCACCTCCGTCTTCCAAGTAATTGTTTTTCTTTTATCCATAGAAATAATTTAGTGGATGAGGGAATTAATCGCCAGCAGAAACGCGCGCAAAAGCACCCGCTGGAACGATAAAGGCCGATGAAATTTGCACGATAGAAACGGTACGGCTGAAACTGAAATGCTGAAGAACTAGGCTTGGCCGGATTATCTGATAGCAGTTTATTGTTTTCAGGAAATTAATGGCCAGGAAATGAACTTTATGAGTATTTCGGTAAGAACTATTGTTATACACTTTGCATGTTACAGTTGTGCATTTTTTAATTACAGAAGACGTTGAGGTGCCTAGTGCAATATGTCGCTGATAACATACAGAAAGGTCAACGAAAGGAAGAAAGTATTGGGTTCAAACTCTAATATTATTACATTAAATAAATTTTGCAGCAATTTTCAATTAAACTATTAATATATTGATCCAAACATCTGCATATATTCTGTTAGTTTTTGGGATATACTCCTGATTTTGTTCATAGTTTGAATATTTGATATCCTAGTTTTAAATGAAAGCCACCGTACATACATGCATTATAGAAGTATAAATTATTGGCTGGAATCCATATAATTCACAGCTTATGTTGTCGCATGATAAGAGGATGGATCGCTCTCGCAATGATTGTGCCACTGCTGCATATCGTAATTTTAATTAACATTTTTTCCGATAAAGATGTCTATCTTAAGTACGTAATGCAATTAATAAGAAACTTTGATGAAGCAGAATTGAAATATAAGAACAGAATTTTATACGTATTGTCACAAACGAAAGTGCTCGAATAGCTAATAATTAGACTTCTTGAAATCGACCGAACTAACTGTAAGTAACTTCTTAATACCAGTTATCTGAAGAAACTATAAGTATCTAAATCTTGTTTACAAATTATTAACAGAAAATCTGACATTGTGAAAATCTGCAACATTTAGAAAATCTGATGCTTAGAAAATTCAACTTTTACTAAGACTGTCAATAAACATAACTACAGATTGATTTGCTGTAAAGCCCCACGTGTACGGGAAAAAACCACAGAAAAAGGTCAGCGACATTGATGTCTGGGCAGATATTGTTGGGAATCCAATCCTATTTACTTCGATTCAGTGTAAAATATCAACACAATATATTTCATGATCTACCAAGCATTCCAAGACGACAATGAATTTAGGTGAACTTACTCAACATTGTAATGTGCGAATAAGAGAATATTTCGATCACAAGTTTTCTGGTACCCAGATCAGTAGAAAAGGAGTGACTAGTAGATATGACATAACAACACAGCGGTAAAATTTCGCGCACGTTAACTGGGGGTGGATTATGTTCGTTGAGCCGTTCTTGAAGTCTGTCCCAAATTTGCTCAATTGAATTCAAGTCGGGAGACGTTGGTGGTAAAGATAGATGGTTAATATGGAGGTCATTTATTACTTGCATACAATTTGTGCACGATGAGGTCGTGCATTATCAGCAATAAAAACCATGTTTTCACCCACAGCCTCCCGAAAGTTGACCATATATTGCTGAAATGTCATCTCTGTATATGTGTTCATTGACATTGTTTTCAAAGAGATGGAGGTTCGTACGTCTATTCAAACTAATACCCGCTCACATCATGATACTACCGCCGCCAAAAGGCACCACAGCTTTTATAAACTCGGGTCTATAACGGTCTCCGCGAGTTCTCCCGACCCTTACTCTACGATTATTACTAAATAAGCAGAATCTGTATTCATCGGTGTACAAACCATGCTCCCATTGAAAATTTTCTGCTAGCCGTTGGTTAACCCAAGCTCCTCTAGCCATTCTGTTGGCATTAGTTAATTTTGGGCGTCTCACAGGCCTGTAACTATGAAGATCAATATTCCTCAGACGGTTTCTGATGGTTTGATCCGAAACTCTAACTCCAGTGGCGGCACGTAACTGTGTTTGCAACCGTACAGCACTTCTAAATGGATTCATCCTTGTCTGAATTCGTATGTAGCGGTCTTGTCTCTGATTTGTTTTCCTTTCAGATTCGGGTCTTCTCCTTGCAGATCCTGTATGTTGAAATCTTGTTAGAGCCCTGCTAACGACACTTGGAGACACATTACGGCAATTTCTGCTCCAGATTGCCCTCGCTGATGGAATAACACAATTAAATTAAAAAGTTTCTTTACTTAAATAAGCATCCTGAAAATGTGAAATGACTTTTAAAATGAATAATATTTTTCAAAAAATGCCATTTTTGTAATATTGTATTCCAAATTAATTTAATGTTAAAATACAAGATTCAATAATGTTAAACATCTCTCAAAGACATCTTCGGGGCATACACAGAAAAGACAAAAAATGTGTCCAGTAACGACTGTGGGCCTTCTAATTTATCTATAGTTTCAGAAAATACATTAAATTTAATCGAATTAATTAGATCTGTTAAAAAAAGATATAATTCCCAGTTGATTTCTTCTTCGATTTATTCTTCATTTGGTTTCTAAATAAGCTGGTAACAAATTCAGTAATATCCACTATTATAATCTTACGTCCCCGGGTAAAATAGTTCATTAACAGCCAGTATGACTCTTTCCAAACCAGTCACTTTAGTTTGGTTTATAAATGATGGAAAAATTTCAAAAAGTCTATCCAATGTATATGTAACTAAATCTCCTATCAACTCCCTGCACTCCAAAACGTGCAAACTGGCATTTAGTTTTCCTAAATGTTTGAATTCAATCTAGCGGTAGTTCTGCCCTTGTTTTGTAGTTCATTCCCATTATTTTTCCATACTTTTGCACATTCAGTGAATTAATATCGTTCTCTACCAGATGTTGTGGTCTAGTATCTCAGTAAAGATAAAAATTAACTTTACACAGCTTTTGTGGAGTCAGATATAAAATGTATTGTCAGCCCAAATGGAAACAAATCCTTCTTGAATCTACCTCCAGATTACTAGTTTTACACTCGTAAGCCAACACCTGTCACTAGTCTTACCAATGTTGTTTTGTGACCGTTTTTTTTTGTTGAACAATAAAATATGCTAGGGTTTTTTCGGTCCTTTATTAATAAAAATCTATTAGTAATTCAAAATTTTGCATTACTTCAAACTAGACGTTAATCGAAATTCTTTTTAAATAATATAATTTCCTGAAGACATCGCAGAATTGTGACGAAATATTGAAAATAAAGATTTTTATTATTAGAGGACCGAAAAAACCCGTACAAATATTATTGTTTAACTAGTCTTACCACCACCTACCTCCTCTAGGCTCTAAAATCACATTTTCCAATAAGTTGACAATTCTGAGGCTAGTTGCAGTTGTTTCTTTCGCTATATTGGAGAGCTCTATGTCATTTTTTCATAATAATATAATAATATGTCTTTATTGAGCAGTAAGTACATACTTAGAATAAACTTACAGAAGAGTAGTTCCAAACAATGCAATACAAAATAAAAAAAAACGAACAGAAAAAAAACTCTGTTCAAAAATGAGGCAAAGTTCGCCGAAAGGCGCTCTTCCACTTAACCTGAATTTTTTTCAAAAAAATGTTTTTTGTAATATTGTATTCTTTAAAATGAATAATATTTTTCAAAAAATGCCGTTGGATGTAAAAATTACAAAAAACAGTGTGTAACTGCACTAGTTTATAAATAAGGCTTATAAATGTAATGATAAAATAGATATTGATAATGATAATGACAGTGGCTAATAATTAAATATTGCCAAATTGATCATCAAAGGTGTGCGATAGAGAGAGACAGTGACTTCATCTTCCTTTTAAACTGCAGAGGTGGCAAGCGCTTCAGGTCGACTGGGATGCGGTTGTAAATTATAACTGCTTGATATGAAAACGATCGTTCAAATAGTGACGTGGAGTGAATTGGCATTGACAATAAATGTGGAAAACGTAAATTGTGATCTATACCCACACATCTACTAGTTAAAAGACTAAATAAATAATCCGGAGATCCAGTCCGGAAAATACGGTGTAGAAAATTCACAAAATGATTTGATCTTCTTTTTCCATATTCAACCAATCCAACTGATTAATATAATGAGTTACACGATCATGTCGTTTTAAATTAAAAATGAATCTAATGCAAGAGTTCTGTACCTTCTGGATCCGACATTGCGTTAACCGATCTATGCACGGGCCATAGACAACATCACAATAATTAAATAGTGATAAAATTAAAGTGTTGCATAACAAAGATTTAATTCCTACATTTAGTACATGTTTACTTGGGTAGAGACAACGTAAAATGCCATATGCTTGTTGTACCTTTTTCGATACGTAAGATCTGAATCTAAGACTTGAATCTATTATAATACCTAGATTTCTTGCCTCGTTGACGAAGTTTAATCTATGGGTGCCAACAAACAGCACAATGTCGTCTATGGCCCTCTTTCTTGCTTTATCCGAACCAAAGACAATGGCAGAACTTTTAAGAGGGTTAATTTTCAAACAGTGGGAAATTGCAAATTTAAGAAGATTAGATATATCATCATTTATGCTGGATTGGGCAGACCGAAGATCATTTGTATTAAAACTCGTAAGAAGTTGCGTATCATCAGCATAAAAATGGGCAGTGCAAGAGTTTAGGCTCGACTCAAAATCAGCTGTGTACAATGAAAAAAGGAGAGGACCAAGAATAGAGCCCTATGGAACACCAGATACGATCGACGCAGGTGTAGAAAAAACCCCCGGCCATCACCCTCTGAGATCGATTTGAAAGAAACGATTCGAGCAGTTTTACGTCAGGGCTTAAACCTGAACGTCAGGGCTTAAATCAAAGTAGGAAAGTTTAGAGCAGAGTAGTTGATGATTGATAGTATCAAATGCTTTAGAGAAGTCTAAAAGTATAAGCGCTATGATTTTACCCATATCAGTGGCTCCAATTATGCTGTCAGATAAGTAAGACAAGGCCGTAGCTGTACTGTACCCTTTTCTAAATCCAGACTGAGTATGCGGTAAAATATCATGTTTAAGAACATATGCTGTTAGTTGGTCGTTCATTATTCTCTCAAGTACCTTGGATAAACAAGGTAGGATACTTATAGGTCTAAGATCAGAGAAAGAAGAAGGTTTAGCTATTTCTCATAACGACTTATTGGAAAATTTCTATCTTCATTTGAGTTTTGCTGAATTATCCAAAACTTTTGTTCTTTCCAAAAAAAAAAAAAAGATTTGATAGCGAATTTAATTACATATAACATTTAGTAACGTAAGCTATATGAATACAGAATATTTATCTATCAAATATTCATACGTTTCCATCAGAGTGAAAATGTTAATGATAAACTGGAGAGAAAAAGTTTGGTAGGTAAGTATTACAAGAAAATTTTCTCTATGTTGTGTATGTCAAGATTTAACTTATCAGTTGGGATTCAATCATAACCTAACTCGAGATTCGATTTAAAAAGTTGTCAAATGGAAAAAACTCTCGATTAAAGAACTGAAACTAATTCGTTGATGAATACTTGTTATAATTAAGTCTCTTATTTGTCGGCTCTTTTTAATAAGATTAAAATGATTGAACTGTATATCACAAAGCAGTGAAGTTTTTATAATGTAGGTACAAGTGTTTGTTTTGCCACAATTTTTTTAAATGGCGCTATAGACTTAATTTCTCTTTATTGTATTAAATCGAAAAACAATAAAGATCTTGTGCAGTTTCCATTTGATATCTGTAATCCTATATAATGTATGTATGTAATGTCAAAACTTTACCTTTCTAACACTACCTTGAAAAATATATTGTAAAAGGTAAGAACTAGTAATAAATTTACAACTATATCACTCACATTTAAACCTCTTAGTCGGTAATCGTTACGAAATAGCCGGTTTTAAAATAGACTATATCCGTATGACCACAGTAGGTGAATAGCATACATTTAATTATTGAACATTTCTTGCTTATTTATCATTTATAATTTCCGAGTTCTTTAAAGCATTTTTAGTGGCTACGATATAAAATTGGCCGTAATTATATTTGGAATGCCAGGTGGCGGCTACTGTCCTATTTCTCATTGCATTGCGCTCCAAGTATGACTCAGATATTGCTTACTATGGCGTGGCAGCTATTCGTCGCGGAAGAAAATTGGGACAATATAGTAATCGTATAATTTCGTTATCTATATAGATTGTAGAGCCGAGAGGGTCAACAACACTCGAATCATTAAAAAAACATCGTTTTATTCGCCTGGAGTAGAAGACGAATGCTTGTACAGTTCAAAAGGGAGTAAATGTCTCCTTATTATAAAGTATATCATGTATCTTAATATTACAAAATAAATGTTAATGTAATCTAATTATTGTCTACAATTTTCCATTTTCTTGCATATCAGCGTAACAGATACCTTGAAATTAAATCATAATTATGTAAATCACTCCTTGAAGTTAAAAGTCCAGAATATCATTTAGCAATGTTGCTATAGTCAACTTTTTGCTCAATACATTGGAAGCCAATACTGTGCATCTTCATAACCATCATATTTCCTTTTCAGGAAACAATCGCGGCTTGAATAATTTTGCGCAAGTACTTTTTTTCTCAACTAGAAAGCATAGTTATTGGTTCAAGTAACTAATTCTAGAACAATCAAAATATTGGAATTGTATTCCTTGATAAAAGCATTTGAAATTACTGTTTTGCTGGTGTTGCTATCAGATCTGACTCCCAATCTAAATCATTGGCACCATTAGAAGTGATGGTTAATGATTGGATGGACCGTGAGATCCAAAAAAAATCCAAATGAGGAGGTAAAACAGGAACACCAAGACGAAAGTAGTTATAAAAAGTTCCAAATATGTTCCCAATCGAAGGCACTGTAAAAAATGTAATAGTAAAAACGGCAATTGTAACCCCAAATTAATCCAAATGTTATTAACGGTTTTTTAAAGAAATGTTAAATGGAGGATGCGAACCTAAACAAGAGGATGAAAGAATTGATAAAAGTGCCAGCTACCCGAAACATAAAACTAGCAGATTTTGAGGTAATAGAAAAGGCCTTTTCCTTGCCATCTATTAGGTACGCATTTTGATGTACTTAAGACACTAAATACGAAATGATATCTTAAATTTGAACCCAACAAATGACATGTAACTGTAAACAGCAACTCCAGCAATAATCTATGTTAATTTTATCCAATTAGCTGAAAAGTGACTTTATTACTAGGACATTATAGCTGCTGTAAACTATACAAATATACATTTGATGGAAAGAGATAGCTTTATAGGTAGTACTTCAAAAGTAAACCAGTCATCAGACTAACAAATAAACGCCGGAGCGAAGTTTATTTATGTTTCCATTGAAATTTGGTGTGTCGTGCAAGAAGTTTCAATGCATCGAAGAGTTGGCCGAGCATGCGCGTCATCCAACCGTCGCGTCTCCGTCACTGCCGGCGCTGTTACGGCCGCCAGAACGGGAGGAACACAAAAAACATTGTGGAAGGTTATGATTTGTATGCGTTAATGGTCCCCTTGATATTCAAATTTCGTGTCTGGTGCGCGAACGAGCATTGCCCGCACCAACTACGTTCTAATTTAATTAAATCGAACGGCTCAATGTAATTTTGTCTGTATACCTGTACGATATATACCGGGGAGAGACAAATAAACGCGCAGTTATTAGACTGACATTTGTAGATAGATACACATGATATTTCAATTCAAAATTAATTAATCGTATGAGTTGCTGAGTGGATTAAAATTGGAGGATGCGAACTTTATGTTTTAATCTTCGTTGAGGTTTTTCATCGAATCTAGCGGCTTCCAATATTGGTTACTAGTCTTTATTTATTTCCAATTTTAATCAAAAATTATTAGTTACGTTCGTGAAGGGATAAAGAACGTAATATTGTTGATACATGCAACAACATTCACGAAATTGAAAAAGTTGGTGTTTATAAATTATTCAAAATACAAAATTTCTTACGTGGAATCAACTTTTAAAGGCAGGTTATCTTTTTATATCTTCTCCGTTTTAGCAGCGACTGGTAGATTAATAGTTCCTAGGTAGTCAATTGATTAATTCCTGGAATATAATATTTTTTGAGCGGAGGATTCATTTATTGGCATTATAAATTACTACCAAAATTCGACAATTTTTTAGATTTAATTTAAATGATGAGCAGGTTAATGGTTACTCTTATACTTTAACAACATTTTCTTTCATTGATTCTTCATGAATTCTTTCATTCATTTTCAACTGATTGAAAAATCCCAAGCAGCAGTTGCGATTCCTGATAACTGGCAACCTTCACCACCGGCAACAGTGTTTCATCACACGGAAAGTTCCTTGGTGGTGATTGACTCTAGACTTAGATAGACACAGCAGGTGAATGACTTGAGCGGTAGGTTGTCATCGGCGTTGTACGCCATAAAGAGAATAAAACATGTAGCAACTTTGGAGGCTGCAAAAGTTGCGTTGAGGTGTTCCTATTGCTCTAGTCTTCTTTTTATTTAATTTAATTTTATTTTAATTTGTGTTCGTTTACCATTCCGTATTATGTGTCATATACTCATCTACTCATTTATTTATTTACTTATTATTTATTCCTTTGTGTTTTCTTTTATTTATACATATACTGACATTGTTGTTATAAATAAGCAACATATTTATTTATTGGCAATTTCAGTAATGGTTATATTACAAAAAAAAAAAACAATACTACTACATTTCCTGTAGAAAATATTTTTGTGGTAGGTCCAAAATTTGTGGTATTAGCTGGTGCTAGGTGCTAAGTGTTGAACACCATGCGGTGTGCAGTGGTGGCTAAACAATCAGGTTTTAGCTTTTGAGATAAATATCTGAATTGAGTGTGTGTGTGTGTGAGACAATGCTTGGGTTTAGAAAAATGTGAGATCTATTGACAAATAGAGGGCCTTCCGGGGACAAATTGCCTACGACAATTTTCCAAGAGCTACATAAACGCAACTTGACAGTAACTAAAGTTTGGCAAACACAGTGGTACCATTCGACAACGTCGTGGTCGCTGCCACGTCAACCATGCATAATCTAACAATAACTATCTAATTACCATGAATACCTGCATCAAATAGGACTAATTATCATTCGATGAAGGTGTTTGACAAATGGGAGTGCTGTAAATCAAAGAGATGAGTGGGCAGTGGCGCGAAATTTTCTCCGTATACAGCAATGGTAATCTTTTTTGAAATTTTGATGCAAGATATCTGAAAAATAAGCAACAAAAACAAATTGTAGTTGCAACTGTTACCTTGAAAAATGTTGTGCTTAAATGAGGATATGTGAAGTTGACTACCACACTCCCTAAACTGCAAAGTTCGACTATTCCAAAGTTTTATACTTCTTTTGTGTTGTTTTGTACTGCAAAAAAAAAACAAATTTTGTGCTCTTTGCGTTTCCATGATATTCGCGTCTAAAAAGTGACGTTCCAACTTTACGCTTGTACCACACATTCGAAATTTAATAATTTGAGTATATTTTGTGCTGTAAATAAAAACACAGTCACTCTTTAGATGTGAGTATCTCGAAAACCTAAAGATCACAAAATTTTTTCTTTGCAGCGCAAAACGCTGACCTTGTCAAGCTTTGAAACTTGACAAGTGCGTTGGAAAACTTTACTGACCCGATCGCAAATCCGATAACGTTCGAAATATCCCCGGGTATGTATGCGTTACTGGGAACTGCATTACCGGTTATGCAGTAGCAGAAAGAAAATAAGAGACATAATTGAGTTATAGTAAAAAAAATAGCCAACATTGTAATGTAAAACTAAAGATCTATTAATCGTCATCTAATTTCGATAACGCCACTTTCTGGGTTCGATAACGCCACTTTGTTACTCTATTAGTAATTTTCTACTGTTGGTAATTGGAAGTTATAATTAGATAGTTTAATTATTACGAGGGGTCGTTTTTATAGTCCAGGACAAGGCATGAAAACAAAAACCTAGAGCAAAAACAAAATTTTATTTTTCAATATAGTTTCCCTGCTTTTGAATACAGGTACAAGACCGTTTCAATAGCATCTTTAATCCAGTATAAAAATATTCATTTGGTTTTTCCGCAAAATGGTCCTCGACTACTGCTATAAGTTTGTCATTGTTCCTAAATTTTGTCCCCCTTAGTGTTTTCTTGAGATTCGGGAACAAAAAATAGTCACTGGGTGCTAAGTCTGGACTATAAGGCAGATGTTCAATTTCTTCGAAGCCACAATCAGCTACAGCAGCTTTTGAAAGTCTGGACTTGTGCACTGGTGCATTGTCGTGGAGCAACAAGACACCTTGCGTTAGTTTCACTTTAATAGCATCTCTATAGCGATGCATCAGGTTTGCATAATACTCCCCCGTTATTGTATTACCCTTATTTATATAATCAAATAACAAAATTCCTTGACAGTCCCAAAAAAATGGTTGCAATTATTTTTCCTGCAGAAGGGGTGACTTTAAACTTCTTGGGAGCGCTGGAGCCCTTAACATGCCACTGCATCGACTCTTGTTTCGATTCAGGGTCATAGTGATGAACCCAGGTTTCATCTCCAGCGACAAGTCGATTGATAATTACATCTGGCTCATCTCCACAGCGCGCCAAGAATTTTTCACAGGTCTCAACCCGGACACGCATTTGGAATGGCGAAAGCATTCGCAGCACCCATCTTGCGCTAACATTTGTCATCCCAAGGTAATCGTGTAAAATTCTGAAAACGGTGTTTCTGAAACTTCTAGTAAACTGCTAATTGTCGCTTCTTTGGTCTTGCATCCTCCAGTACCAAACACTTGGTTTTTTCAACAACATCTGAAGTGATCACGTCAACAGGGCGCCCTGGACGGGGATCATCATCCAGTGATTCTCGACCATGTCTAAATAATGTTGACCACTCGCAAATAGTTGTATTGGAAAGACAATCATCCCCGTATAGAGCCAACATCTTTTCAAGAATAATTTTTGCAGGTTTTCCTTGTTTTGTTAGGAATTTTATAACAGCCCGGTATTCGATTTTATTCATTTCAACGCGCGACGTCAAGGTAAGGTGTAAGGTTTATGTATTATTTTTGTTATGAAATTGAATGAATTACAGACGGAAATTGGTTAGATATATCTCGTGAATAAAATGTTAAAGATCAACCTGAATTGCCTCCTAAAACAAATCTTGCGGAAGATAGAAATGATAAATTAAAAATGAATTAAAAATCAATTGAAGCAAAAGGTATATAGAAGTTATAAAACATACTTTTCCATACAAAATCGATTATGATGCTTTTTGCTATTGATACTTATTCGGTTGTAAATGATCGCGAAACGATCATTTCATATCTGTAGAATAAACTTTCTTACAATCGTATCGGATGATTTATCAGTAACTGTGTTATAATTAAATATATCAAAACCTATTCGCATTATTATTTATGTGTAATTTAATTATTCTTATCGTACGATAAATGTAGTGCAGGCGGATCTCATGTATTGTATTTTCGTAAAAGCTAAGCAGAACAATGGGCGATAGCTAGTTCATCCCGTAACAGTTTTCTGAACGGCGATTATCAAAAGATGTGTTACGTTTGTGCGGTTAGCGTATAAATAGAAAAATTACCGCTATACATTTTAATATGAACTCTGTAATAATGCATGAAACACGAGCTATTGTGTGCGAACAAAAAATGGAGAAGGTGCATACATAATTACGTATTATGCTCTTACAATGGTTTTTAATTAAGTCTAACGAACCTGTGTGACCGTATTCTTTTCCTTTTTTTTTTTTAGAAAAAGAGACGAATTTCAGAGGAAAAAAATCTAGTGGCGGAAGTACTATAAAAGTCTATTTGTGTTTATGAGTTAATCATTAGTGAAATAGGGAATAGTTGTTGAAAGGCATTCGAATTTTTTTTGCACTAGACTTAACCCTGAAATGTAGATTCATTTAACCCGGATATTGAGCGGGTATTAGAAGGAAAAAAATTGAAAGGAAAATGGTTATACAACTCAGTCAATATTAAAACAGCAATCCCGTACCAGCACCTAATTGTTATAGATTTTAATTCAAGTGATTAAATCAAAGTTGTATATAAGAATCAGAATTTATCCATAAAAATAGAACATGTCTTGTGTCATAGATAGAATCAAAACTTCAATTCATTCCAAATTCAGTTCTTCCATTCAGTACCTCATCCACAGTAACTTGACTTGCTTGCTTCCCATCAAAATCGTCCACGGTCAAAAAAAATTATTGTGTCTGCTCGGTTCTTGGCAAATTCAAATTATATTTTATATGACCTGCGATTACATTATCAAAAGAGGCTAACCACAATATCGATGAGTATTGTCTTCAGGTTAATTTTCTATTTCCTTCGACATTATAAACGAGAAAAAAGCCTTCACCCAAAACTAGATAATGAAATGGTTTCCTTCTCTTCTTTTGACACAAGGCAAAGATCATATAATCTTTGTCTTGGATTTGTCGATGAAGATACAGCTGGATTCAGCTTCCTCCATAGGAACTAGGACTGTCTTTGTTGTTTAGTCTCTGGGTGGTACTAGAATATATAAAATGACATCAAGGTTTTAGTAAACAAGTTTCTCTGTAGTTGTTACTTTTCATTATTTCTGGATTTTTGATTGTACAAATTATATGTGCTTTTAGAGCTGCCATGTTCAAAATATTTTAAAATAATACAAAAAGTCATAATTTTGTTGCCTTTTTCACACAATATTCATTAACCATCTTATCCATAGTATCAACAGAACTTTAGTCCTGTTGTAATATTCTATATTGTCTGGTTTGAAATCATCATTATCTATTTAACAGAGTAAGTAATTGCAAATAACATACGAAACATTTGACTCAAAAAAGACATCAATGACAACAAAATTTTCTTGGGATAAAGCTGTATCTCATTTTGGGCACGAGGAGTTAAATAAAAATTTGTTTTTGGTACTTTTGTGCAGGATAGAGAACTGCCTTAAAAAGACATTCTAAAACATTCTCTTGCAGATCTAAATTTTTCTGTTTCCAACCCAACTCGTTAGCTGGTTGAAATATAATTGTTTATTTAAAATACCAACTGAGCTCACTCCTCAGTTAATATCTCGAGGAGTTGAAAAGTTTATTTGCTATAAATTGGCCGCTCAAATATGGCCTATTATTTTATTTGTGGTGGGTACTTAGTTGCAGTGACTTCGTAAGCAGTATCGCTTGTATGACTATCACTGCAGCTCTCGCAGTGTAGTTTTTGTGTGTGTATAATTGTGTTCAAGTGGTCTTGTGACAGCATTATACCGCGTAGGTTGATCGGAATTCAATTCTCCGAGCTTGATTACTGCCCAATGACAAAATGCTTTTCAGAAATGGAAAAAGAAATATTTATCGACAAAATTATTGGACTAAATATCTAAAATGCATGAGCTTTCACCGTTTCAGCCGAAAAATACAAAATTTTACCTAAAATGAAATCTAATTAAATGTAATAAAAAAAATGTAGCAATATTAATTATTCATGTGAGAGCATTACCACTAATTTCATTTAAATTCAAGTTTTGAAGTCGAGTTTGAATACGCAAACACATTTGGGTTTGATTTTCAAATAACTTTTTCAGACAAATAAAAAATTTTGTTGTAGTTAATGCATTTTAGTACGTTTCATTAAAACTAGTATTGAAACAAACCAGAGGATCCCCGATCCATTTTCCATTTCTCAAAAAGACCAACGACGCTTTTCAGCACGATAGCAAGTGCCTTTTTCATTAATGTTCTTCTTGACTGGAAGCTACATATATGCAAACATTATGTCGTGTAATATAGAGTGAAGTAAGCTTATGACCCACATAATTTTATTCTAATTCTATAAAATACATATGGTTCAGTCATATTCAAATATCTAAAACAAGTCGATAACCAGACTTACTTTCTCAAAATAAAATTCCTAGAAAATTGTCTCATCTATTTTGAAAAATCTTCACGAGATCTAATTCTACTTTACAGTTTCATTGAACTGCTTCTTGTAAAACACCTTCACTAAAATTTGAAAAATAACAGAAATGTTACCTATACATAATACAATTTGCAAGTTTATAGTTCGATAAGATGTATTTTGTCTACTTACGAATAGCTTGAATAAATAGAAACACAGTATCGGTAATAAAATTCTTTAAACAACTCTTGATAGTTAAAAAAAGAAATACAAGGAATTAAAGTTATAGACACTATATATTCGAAATTTCCACATAAATAGTGTGGTATTCTAACAAGTCCTGGAGCTTTTGCTAAAATTTTGATTCGACTAAAAGTACAATTGATTACAAACAAACTAACTTCAGCGGCATATAAAATCAGTAGTCGCAAAATACGACCCCCTTTTATATTCTAATGTTTTAAATTAACTATATTACACGTAATGTTTACGTTACCTGAAACCCCAACCATGTATAAGCAACAAAAAATTGCGTGCAAGTTATTTAAATCGGTTCAGCACGGCGCAACTTGTAGTCAAAACATTAGTATAGACCGAAGAGCTTTATGTTAAGCGTTATTTTTATCGTAAATCGATGCGTTGCGCATAATAGATGCATGCATTTCCAGAAGAAGTACTTCGAAAAGTGGCAGGAAGCTCGCTTCCTCTATGTATGTACATATATATAAATATATTTTACGCGTCCATTCCGTTTAACATTAACCAGAGAATGTATGTTACAGATTTTTTGCCCCTTTCGCGTAAACAGGAACGGATTTTATAATTTGCATGCAAGAACGAAGAAGTTTACTACTACGATCAACGATTAACCGAATTATTGTTATTATATTAATCGTTGACCGTGTTTATCTTAGATCACATCCACATCTTTGTTTACTTAGCTACCGTTTGATTATTATTCAGGATTATTTCTATTGATAATGTGAAAGATAGTTATTAGTAAAAAGAAATTTTACATCAAATTTAAAATGTAAGGATTCATTAATGGATGAGAGTATAATAATTTTCTATAAATTGATTATATCTACTGATTGATTATATTGCTGCTTGTGAATGCAGGAAGCACTGAATTAGGTGCATTACAGTACATCTACAGTACACTTACCGGTATATATTTATTTATTTGATTGGATTAATTAGTTTAAAAACATATATTGACGAGTGATGAGACGCTAACGAATCTCCACCAGTAAACAAGACGAGTGCGCAAAATTCGGTTTAAAAACTAACTGCGATTGTGTTTCTGAATACAGAAGGAATCTTCTTAATTAAATACATGAAGAAAATATAAAAAATTACTATGTGAGGAAATTGTCCGTGACTTGCAAACTGCGACATAACAAAATTGGCATCAAAAATTTGCTACTATAGCCCCGAAAAATAATCAACAACTGCGGCTTTATAGAGATGAAACATGCTCACTACAGCTCCAATTCGGCAAGGAGTGATACTGTCTCTTCCACAAATTACAAAAGCATATGCATACATTTATCACGCTTATTCTAAGATGATTGCTTAAAGGGAGCGGTAGTAAGTTTTTTAAGACTTACCAAAAGATTTTTTTAAGGCCTTTAAAGTTTGCACCAAGGTTGCACCACCTTGCAGCACATGTACAGTTTGTGGATTAAGTAATGTCTTCTCCTTTGAAGCATTTATCAAACTTTCTTCCGCTCATGCCCGTTCGGACGTTTTCCTAGATGTCCATGAGATGTATAGTTAGGTATTCCGAATAGCTCGACCGCACGAAAACGATCGAATTGGCGTGAGCGGAAGAAAGTTTGATAAGTGCTTCAAAGAGAAGACATTACTTAATCCACAAACTGTACAACAGCTTGCACTAATCTAGTTGACTAATTATTTTACAAAATGCGAGGGGGGGGGCTAACTTGCCGCTAGCCCCGCTCCCCCTCCTCCCTCCCTCTATCATGGGAGAAACTTCAAAATAGGGTAGATAGCTTGTGCTATGTGTTATTCTTTACATGTTTTAGCGTTTTTACTGTTGGTGTTTGTTTGAAACTTCTACATCTACTAAATTAAGAGATACAAATGAATAAACTCATAAGATTTAAATTGCCCAAATTACATGTCATTTGATATGGTATGAAATGGGGAAGGAATGCATATACGAACATTTGGCACATAAGAAAGTATGAAGAATAGTCAAGACTGACGGGGCTAGAAGCAAAATTTTATTTTAGCCATAAAACTCAGAGAAACGTTTTTTAAATTCATTTAGTTAAGTTGGACACGCACCGGAACAGGAAGTAAAACAGGAAAGAGACGGTTTGGAAGAAGACGTAGGAAGAACGAAGCTTCTTTACACTAATTTAATTAAAAATACGTTGGAGATTTTAATTCAGGTTATTGGAAACCAAATCAAGTATTTTTAATGTACATATTTCTTTCAATCGTGATATTCATAATAAAAATTAAATTGTTAATACTTGTTTCTTCTATCTGACTTGCAAGGGCAGTCAAATTAATGAGTAAGACTCACACTTAGGCGTTAGCTATCTACCCTATTTTGAAGATCCTTTCGTGATGAGGGAGGGGCTAGCATGGAAACAAAAATATTAAATATATAGAGTAGGAAGGGGGTGCAAGCTCTAAAATTGATGGTGCAAGCTGGTGCAAGGTGAGTGCAAGCTATCTACCCTGTTTTGAAGTTTCCCCCGTGATAAGGGGGCTAGTATCAAGTTAGCCCGCCCTGCACTTTTTTTTTATAATTACTCAACTAGAGGAGTGCAAGCTGTTATACATGTTGTGCAAGATGGTGCAAGCTTGGTGCAAAATTTTGGATAGATATTAGCCCGGTGAAAGGTTGAGGCGGGGGTCAACTTGACGGAGCCTTTTTTAAGGTATAGTTATTTAAAACGACACTTTAATAGGTGTGTATGTACATGCACGACTACTCTTTACTAAAAAACTCTAGTTTTCTGTTTACGCTCTAACTCCACTAGCCTAGAGATTCTGTGTTAAGACAGTGAAAATAATAGGTAAATACACTGCTGGCTACATAATATCTTTCACGTTACACATCTTCACTTTGGATTTTAATGCTTATTAGCAACAAATTTCCGAAAAATATCTGCTGTTGATCAAAAAGAATTCACATGTGACCTATCGTGTGGTGATGAATTAGAAAAATTTGGACATATTTTCTCTATAGAGTACTGATTTTTGTATAAACACTTGCAACACTTTTTTTGAAACATACACCCCTGTAATTTCTAGTTTAGTTTTGGCTACCTCTCGATTTATAGAAGCCAGCGAATTGGTTTACGAATTCAATAACTTGCTATGAGATTTAATGCTGAGCTTTTTATACTTAGTTCGTCGAGAAAGTTGGTCAATAGTTGTTAAGCTTGAAGTTTCTGTCACAATCAACAGCTTTTTTACGACTTTTACTCTTTGCGAAATTAAGTAAAATAGTTGCTTGTCTTTATTACAGCCTCAATCAAGCCTCAAGATTTTCAATATTAAGCCAACAACAAAAAAAAGACCTAGTGAATCGCATTATTACATTAGCAGAAGTTGGTTACCCATATACCAATAGAGGTGTTAGAAGACAAGTGTATCGTTTCGTGGAAATAAATAAAATATAACACAAATTTAATAGAACTGACGAAATAGCAGGGCGTGGTTGGATAAAATTATTTTTGAAAAGGAACCCTGAGTTAGCGAAACGAAAGGCACAAAATACGAACCCAGCTAAGGCTCAGAAACTCAATCCGTTCACTATCGTTGACTATTTCACTAAACTTGGAAAAGTTCTGGATGAGCTACACTTAAAAAATAAACCTGAGAGAATATGAAACATGAACGAGAAGAGGTTCACCATCAGCAGTCGGTTTTGTCTAAAAAAGGAACAAAACGTTTAGATCTTGTTGCTCCAGAACATGTGGAAAACTTAACTGTTGTTGGATGTGTTTCAGCCTCTGGATCATCTGTACCCCCTAGGATTCTTTTTAAGGGAAAACGACTAAAACCAAAATTTGAAGATAATTTGCCAGCACCCTTGTGAAAATGGCACCAAAAGGTTCAATGACCACAGAATTTCTTGTTAAATTCATTCGTCATCTTGCCAAGTTTAAAATAGTAGGACCTGTATTGTTGCTGTTTGATGGAGCTAAATGCCATTTGGATTTCACCATAGTAGATGAAGCAGAAAACCACGAAATTTCATTAATGTGTCTCCCTAGCAATACGACGCATGAATTGCAACCGCTAGACGAAGCGGTTTACAGATCCTTCAAGAGTCATTGGGACCAACAAGTCTTACTATACTACTAACAATATCCAGAAAAAGGGATAACAAAATCTAGATTTAACCTGATTTTCTCAAAGGTGTGGTCACGTTGTATGACTCGAGAGAATATTGTTAGTGGTTTTCGAGCCACTGGTTTGTGTCCCTATAATCTAACAATCATACCTTCCTCCGCATTCGCACTAAGTATTGTAACTGAGTGAACCGAAAATTCTGAAAATCAGCATGACTATGCTGAAACAGAAAGTGATGAGGAATGTTCTTAGGCAGATTTACAGAAATCACTTAAGGAAAACATCGAAAAGTGAGAATGAATAGTTTAGTACGTAACTCTTTTCAGGATTTGATGGCAACACCGCATCTGGTTCACAAAAAAAAAACCAACACACGTCGAAAAGCATTAAATTATAAGGCCCAAAGAGTCACGAAAGACGTTTTCCTGCAGAATGACGAACCTCAACCACCTCACAAAATCAAAAACAAAAGAATCGTGGTACTGCACGTTACGCATGTTTCATGTTGTTGCTGGACACATTACGACTATTTGGGTTACACTACCTCTGACAATGAAGAGTATATCTGTATCTGTGTAGTACTGTGACAAAAGTTTCGTAACATTCCCACATTTTCATTGGTGATCTGTTTCTTATAATAATTCTAATTTTAAAATAGTTGCTTTACTTTTGCCGTCCATATTGAAGCAATTTATCTACACTCTTTGCAATGTGGTATTCAGATTATTGACATGGTGAAAGATATTAGATAGATGTGCTAATTGTGTAAGAAATTGAGAATTAATCCGACTTTCTGGAGAGGCAGGATTTTAAATGCTTTCCAGTTAAGAACAATCTCAATTAATTGGGTAGCCCCCAAAACTGAATCAGAAATCTGTGCCCTACGCAGCTTATCCTATATTGAATATTTTAACAAGTATGCAATGTTAAATCAATTGAAATTATTTAGTAGCAGAAAAAATCCTTGAGAAACTTAGTCTTAGATAGAACGAGGCGAGATAAGATATAAGAACTCTTTTCAAAGAAAGAATTAAATAAACAACTAAATTTACTCATATCACGAATTTAACTCTTGCGATTTCTGTACTCCTACTACATAGAAACGTTTTCTTTCGAAATACTGTGTATGAAGTGTTCTTAATTCGTTATTGTTTACAATCGCCCCTCGACCAAAACATTTTGCGCTAATCAATAGATCCAACATACAATTGCACAAACGCTTGTCCTGCGTCCCCCGTAATCAATAACCATAGATTCTTGTATCAGTACTTTACCTTCTGTGTGCATCTGTCTATGTGGTCGCGCGCACACAATTCGCATAACACACATACAAATTGACATTAAACGATAATGTAGTTGATATGGTATTCAAATCGAGATACGTATGTATAACAGAGGGTGTACAGTAGCATATGTATTTGATTAAACCCGCGCAGAGGTAAGTGTATTGCACGTTTGACGGATGTATAATGTAAATAAACGTTTGTGACATACACTGCCGCTCAGAAGAATATAAACGAACAAGTTAGAACAGCCTTCATTAAAAAATTTCCTTACGAAACGTACAGGTATGAAAGTTATAAACATTAAAAATAGATATCCCAAAGATTCAAATTCTTCTTTGTACAAATGAATGAGAGAAAACAAAATTATTTTTACAATCTGTGATCTATACACACAAAACCACAGTTTCTAATTTGTTTTTAATTCTGATTTAATCTCATTTGTGCCAGAATATGTGAAATGAAATATGAATGAAATCGAACAGGTATAATATTTTTGCTAAATGTTACCACGAAAGAATTTAATTTAATATAATATATTACATAAGGTAATAACAAAAAGCAATCATGTCGCTTAATGTAGTTGCAGTTGAATGCCAGCTGCAGACTACACTACGGGTACTAATGTGATACCACGCGTATATTAATAAGGAAATTGTCGCAGACGATAAGATCAGCACAATGTATAATACACGTGGAGTCTAATCCTAACACTAAAATAAAGAAACGTAAAAAGTATTTAAAAACGATGTGAAAAATAAGTTTATGTCGGAAAAAATGTAACAATTTATAATACAATTGAATGCGATATGATATAATAATATTATTTTTATAAAGTAAATACATATGTATGTCTAACCAATCATTCAAATTCCCTTTGCTTTTGCATTATGTGCTTTTGTGAAAATAAATAAACCACCTCACTTGCATAATTAAACGGACAGCGTTTGTAATTTTAGCCTGCGATTTCTGGATGACACAGAAACGTCACGCTAAACTAAATTTTCATGAGCATCGATCCTTGTATACGTAGAGATACAGCTTTGACCGTTCACGCAATTTATTTACGCGAATATCTTCGACAATTACATTTACCTATTTGTAAATAGTTTACATTTTCCACCGCACGTAAGGTTATATGTTGTATCTACACACGCAATAATTACGTAATCTATACAAACATCCTCGATTATGATTATAGATTACATTATGAATCTCTAGTTCACGACTAATTTTGAATTAAAATTTGTCTAATCAAAATTTAAATTGGATTTATTAATTTGATTTGTACATACTAATTATGGCATTAACATAATGACATCAGCAAACGATAGCAAAATTGCAGCAAACAACTGCAACGATTTAGAAAAAATCTTCGAAATTCGAAAGCTGCTCCAGGTTGTTCCGACTATTTTTTACATTATGTTGGAGTTTTACAAAATATGATTGAGAACTATTATTGAAAAAAGTACATTTTAACTGTTAAAGATCCAAAACTTTAAATGCTCGTCCAGGTTCTCCAAACGCTGTTCAAAATTTCGAAATAAAAACTAGTAAACAAAATAAAAGTAGTCCCAAAGATATGAAAATAACATAACACAACATTTGTTCACCCCTTTTTCCCAAATTTTAGATTTCTACTATGGGTAATTCGCGAAATAATTAACAAAAACGATATATTAGTGACCCCTTTTTTTATAAAAATCAAGATTTTGAGAGTTGGTCCTTCAAGATTCCGAAGTGTCCTACAATGCAGATGTATTTCCTGAAATAATTGAGGCAAGAGAAACGTTGCTCCTATTCCTTACAATTTTTTTTAAGAACCTTTTTTTTAATTGTTCTACGTTGTATTTTTTCCAAATTTGAGTCCACAGAAAATTAATTTATTCTGAACTACGAAAGATGAATCCCAATATTATCAATACTTTATAGTTTCGTTATTTACTTAACAATATTAACTATCCGCTAATAGCTTTAAGCTAATGATTTATTTCGTCTACAAGGAATTAATGTTAAATTTGTAAATTTTATTTTATTTTGTATAAATTTATCTTACAATATTTATTATTATTTCAAAGCTTTCCCTATGTAGGTGTAGCACAGCTTTTCTTTCGATAAATCCGGCGTCATGAGTATGAATTATATCTGATCATTTTCTTTTTCAACAAAATGATACTATCTTTTTAAAATTAATATTGTAGTCAACCTTAATATTCGAGTGTAAAAACAACTTTAGTTCTCTTCTCACCACCCACCCTTAAGCAAGTAATCAATTCACAATGTTCTCGTTCCAAAACGCGAACATCTTAACTCTCACGCGGGATTGTGGAATGTTGGAGCAGTGATTATTAATCCAGAACGACAGGGAATTTATTTCAGTATACAATTTGGATGGTTTCGAAAAAATATGGAATAAGTCTTCTGAAAGGAGGGGGTGGCAGCGAAATTTAATTTCTCCCAACTATTTCATGCAGAAGGTTAAAACATCGACAAGTACAAATACATACAGTACCACCTTCGGTATTTCAATATTCTGAAAGGGAAGAGGATGGCAAATTTTATTTAGACATATCTTTTAAACTACTCAAGTTTTGATTTTGAAATCTTACAATATTTAGAACAATCGAAACCACCTGTAAACAACAAATTTCCAGTTTCGAAAAAGAGAAAGGCTTAAATTAAGAAAAGATCTTTCCTTTTCTTCGGTCGGTTTTTAGTATTATATTGCAAAATTTTTGCAAAATGTAGAACAAACCTAAAACAAACTGAAGTAGCTGCCGAAATATCTAAAAATTAAACTTTATTAACTTCGCATAGCCCTTCTACTAAATATCTCGGCACCTCCACCATTTATCACTTTTAAAACTAATCTACATTTTTTTCCGCACATCTAACCGTATTGATAACGACTGGTACAATTAGTTAACAGGACTGTTAAAAGAAAGACACAGTTCGTAATATCCGCAATACGGTTACTATATGGCAATTTTAAGTCAAAATTAATCTTGGAAAGAAGGTGTCTACTATTGTATATGTACATAATTGTAATTACGAGTATTTAATTATATTAACCACAATTTTGCTTTCATATTTTTCTTACAATATTGGTGTTTATATTTAATAATATATTTAAATGATTTTTATTATTATACTGAAATATAAATATGAATGTTTTCAATAGCAATAACATGTTGGTTCAGAATTACTAAACTTCAAAATGTAAAACGAATTCACAGTTCCTGTACACAGTTAGCTACTGTCCTATTCAAGAGGTACACACGTATGTAAAACAGAATAGAAGAAGTCTTTAGTAACCAATCTAATATAAAATGTTATTATAAACACTACATCGATCTGAGAATTTTTGTGTGGGTAATCAGACAAATATTGAGTGAATATTATTGGACTCGAAATAAAGTGACGATCGACATATTACACTCTTATTATTATTATTATTGCATTATTAGATAATAGCAGTTGCATCTCAGTAGCTCAATCCAAGTCAGTCTTCGAGTTCTCCTCGACAATCCCATCTGACAACGATTCTTACGAAAATTTGATAGAAAGATATCATAATAAGTAAAAAAATTAAACATGTTTGTGACATATTTTTAGCTAATTTACTTACCTTTACGCTTAACTTAAAGAGTATTGGTTGCTGTTTTGCCTTTCTTAATCGTCTCTGCAGGAAACGAGTGTGTCGAAAGGAATTTTTGTTAGAGAAATATTTCTCGTTTTATATCTATGCTGCATCATGGGATTACTGTAATCAGGTTGATTTTGCGTTTGATCATTTTTATGGAATGCTTTGATTTCTGTTTTCCTATAGTTACAAAAGCTGTTGGTAGTAATAATAATTATAGTAAAAGGGCGATGATGATTTATATTTATACATAAAAAAATATCCTATATTAAAGAAATTCTACTTGCAAAAAAAAAGGATCCATGAAATGATATTAAAGAACGCAAAAAGAGATTACTATGCTAATAAAATTAATATCACATCTAACCAAATATAAATTGTGGAATTGTACAATTGGAATTGTAAGAATCGTGAGAATGTTAGTTTTAACAGTATAAGGTAAGCTAGTAAATGATCCAGAACAGGGTGCCTGCATGTTTAATGAATATTTTATTGACTCTAAATAGACTGTTTTCTCTAGAATATCCAGCATCTATCAACCAATCAGTAGTAGTGGTAGGAATGCACCAAATAATATGTGTGCTATGCCTTATAATGGGCAAGAGACAAGCGACTTATTTCATTCAAAATTTAAAAAAACTAGGTTATTTCTATACATAGAAAGATTCAAAATTAGATCATATACAATTACCGACCTTTAACAATTTCATCAAATTCTAAGTTCTTCGAATACGCTATGCTGGAAAGGATATTATCTCATTTACATAGATGTAACATTTTAACAAATCAGCAGCACCGTTACCGTGCTAATAGCTCAATATTGTGTCCGATACATGCGCTATATGAATATATATCAACGAGTTTGGAAGCTGGAAATATTCCAGTTGGGATTCTTTGTGATCTGAGTCGCACGTCTGACTGTGTTTCTTTTATATTTTAGTTTCAAAATTGGAATGGTATGGAATACGAGGAGTAGTCGCACAATGCTGTAAGTCTGATTTGAGTGGAACGATTGATGAACTGATAACTTAATTAGGGCTGTCGACCGTGGTGAAGACAACGTTTTGATCTTGTTAGATTTTAGCAAAGTATTTGATACAATAAACCACGATTTATTGTTGATAGTGCTTCACTTTATTGGATTGTCTGAGAGCGCCATTTCCTTCTTTGAAAGTTATTTATCTCAACGTTTTCAATCTATCTTGGCGGACATTCCATCTGCCCCGCTATTCAGTGCCCCAGAGATCAATTTTGGAGCCACTTCTGTTTGCGGTTTACACTTGCAATCTTTGTGAGTGTCTATCGCATTTCAAATTCCATATGTATGCTGACGACACCCAACTTTTGTATTCGTTTTTTTTTTTAACTTTTGTATTCGTTTTTAGTAGCGATAATGCCTTTTAAAACGGGTGGAGGAAGAATTGAATAGAGACTAGCTATCTCTTTTAGTAGCCATCTATATCTGAAAAACATTCCCTTCACATTAATCCAGAGAAAACTGTAGCGATATTATTTAGTAAAAAACTACGCGACACCGATTTGAACCTGTCGTTGGGCGGTGTTCGTATACAGTTTGTTGAGGAAGCTAAAATCCTCGGTTTGATAGTAGATTAGAAGTTAAGATCGTGTAAAAACACGATATATAGGTATCAGGCTTTCTCATAAAGTTGTACTTGTAATACCTACCAACCTGTATATATATCGTGTTTTTACTTTATGAAGTTTTTCTTTTTGTCTGATTTGCACATATGTACGCATTCCGACTAACGTTGTCGTAGCAAATATCTTATTTGAAACTTTACCACTGTTTGAAAGTCAGATGTTTTTAATTGCTTTTAATGTTTTTAATATTGTGATGATCTTTTGAATTTTGATGTTGTCCGCTAATTTTACACGACCCTTTTTTGTAAGTAGTCTTTAACTTTTTGATTATTTTATTTCATTATTGACCGTTGTTTTTTTCTTTGATTAATCGTAGTAAACTCCGGATAAAGTTGTTAATAAACAACGAAATATTGAGATTTGAATAATTAGAGTTTTATTGACTCCAGTCATAGACCGCATACGGTCGAGTACTTCCCTTCCAATATCATTATTATTCAATTTGTACAAATTCAGCACAGATCTAGTAAGTCTATTAATGTAATTAGTAGTCTTAACTTGCATATACAACATAGTGTACCTCAAGGCAGTGTCTTGAGGGGTTCTGTGCTTTTCTTTTTACTATTTATAAGAGATATAGCCAATTTTATATTGAATTATAACATAGTTATGCATGCAAATGACTCTCGTGCAGTGGTATCCAGCTCAAATACTTCTGAAACTCAAAATGAAACAAACATTCCTTTGAAAAGAGTAGGTACGTGGTTCGATAGTAATAAATTACACTTAAATTGCGATAAAACGAAATATGAAATTTTCTATAGCACTCAAAACAAAACGTTTGCATTTATTTGTGCAAAACACAAAAATTGATCGAGTGAAGGAGATTAACTTCTTGGGTATGACTCTGGATGAGACCCCTATCTTAGTTATCGTATAGTGCTTTTCAAATTGCAAGAAACTAACTTTTAAATCCTTAATGCTTTTATTGCACCTCCGGTAGTAATACTCTTGAGAAGGGTACTGTTTACCTGCTTGCAGCATATGAATGCAGGGGCCGGATTGAGTATAAATTACGGCACTATAAGGTAATAGTAAAACGCTATTTTAATTGTAAATATATATAATAAATAATATACATTAGGTTTATTTACAAAAAATAATAAGTGAGATATATGAAGCTTAGCAATTAGTTGGTAATGCACAATAAAATTGTAAGTCATGTTTATATAAAAGTAGACCGTGGCAGTATTATACAATATAATACTTAATATACACCGTATTTCACAAATCATCATCTGATGTGATTGAGTCGTCTTGGAAATCGATATCTGAGTCTGACTCTGAATTGTATTGCAAGTTTATAATTAAAGGTGGTACTATATTATACATATCCATGTATTCGTTTTCTTTTGATATTGCGTGTTTAACGGCATTTCTCCAATTATCAGCAGTTATACATATGTTCCATCGCATTTTTTATGTGTGTTATAGTGCTTTCACTAAATTTAGGCGTTTGATTTGTTCGCCTTATGGTATTCTTAAGTTGGGCCCATATCAATTCAATTTGGTTGAAAATGCAATGGTACGGCGGTAAACGTAAAATTGTATGTCCTGCTTCTTTGGATCTATTAGCAACATAATAATCCTTCAAATATTCTTTTGTATTCATCACTTCTAATAATTGGTTTTTTGTATAATGCTCCTCATAATATAAATTATTTGCTTCTAAAAATTCTTTAATATCTTTCTTATTATTACATTTTGTAGGAACTTTATTTTGCTGTCGTGAATGATACGAGGCGTTGTCCATTACTATCACACTACTTTCTGGTAAATTTGGCAGTAAAGTATTACAAAACCATTCTTCAAATAAGGATGAAGTCATGTCCTCATGGTAATCCAAGCTAGAGCATTTTACATTTTTTGCAGATAATAGCGGCTGCGCGATCCACCCTTTCTCTGACCCAGCGTGGAGAATAATTATTCTCTTCCCTCTCGAAACCGGCGCGTCCAACTGACACGTGGCTGAATTGTCTACCCAACCTTTGCAAATAGTGTCGTGGGTATCATACCACGTTTCATCTAAATAACATATAAATCGCCCTTCCTGTCTATATTTTTTTATTGCCATCAAGTATTCGTACCGCATTTTCTGCAACCTCGAACTTTCCATAATTCTGGCGCGTTTATCTATAGTACAAAATTTAAAACCCGCCTTTTTTAACGTCCGCCACAAGGTTGTTTTTGAACATTGGATATCAATAGTTTCATCATTAACTTTTTTATGTAAGGACTCAATTGTAGGTACAACATTTTCTCTATACATGCAATATACTTGTTGCCTAATAATATCAATTTCATACTCTATAATTTTCCTCGGTGCTCCTTTGTCACTTCTTTGCTTTCGAGGCTCTGCGTTATTTTTAATTCCCTTGTATATTGTTCCAATAGGCACTTTGGTTAATTGCGACGAATGTTCTTGGTTTGTCCTTCGTTATTTTCTTCCATCAGAGTCTTATAGATATTGAGAAGTATCTGCTTTGCATCTTGTGATAAATATTTTCTCTTCCGTGCTCCACTTTCATCATCACTATGCACATCACGATCACTAACACACTCAGCAAAAGGTCGCCACATGTTCGTGAAAATTCAAATAAGTATACAGCAACAAATGTTAACTACAAATGATAAGTAAACTAAATATTACATGTATATATACCTACCCCCAAGTACCATTAACAATAATTACAATTAGATGACAGAATATTAGTTGAAATATATATATCAATATATCATTTGCGTAATGAGGCCGTAATTCATACATAATACGGCCCGGCGATTCATATAGTGTAATTAAGCAGGTAAACAGTACCCTTCTCAAGAGTATTACTACCGAAGGTGCAATAAAAGCATTAAGGATTTAAAAGTTAGTTTCTTGCAATTTGAAAAGCACTATACAAACTTATTGAATGACTATAAATGCATACGGGTGAGCTAAACGCATGCAATCACGTGAGACTCGTTGATATTTACTATTTGTTATTGCTCAAAGGTTAAAGGCGCTCAATTACCGTGATTCCTGTTTCAAAGTTTCCCTATTTATCGTCAGGGATACTATTCTACGTGCGAAACTACACCTACAAATTATTATAATTAAAAATCTAATTCATTAATATAATCATAAGAAAAAATTTAATGATACTGCAACTTTAGCTTACTGCCCAAGTGACATTTACAACGTGTCTGCTTGAAAATTACATTAAAGCGCTATTAATAGTTTGGTACGTATATCTACGCGGTACATTTAATACCGTAATGATGGTTAAATATACACATCCACGTCGAGGGATCAGAGGTAAGCTAAATAAAATAAACGCTGTTCGTTTCGTGTAAAACCGATAAATTAAACGTTGTAACTCATTACCGTGTTTGCTAGTCGTATTCACCCTGAAGTCCTTTTCAGTGACTGAATGGTAGTATCCTGCTACTAGCAGAGCAGTCAAAGTGATCCATGATTACATTGATATAGCTTTGTTGTTGTCCTTTCTATTTAATCTTTGATTAGTGAGTATGACTATTTAATGTAGGTACTGTTATTAATTCCTCGATAATAATAATTTTAATAAGATAAGAATTTCAAATAAAACTCTACATGAATTAACAATATGTTATTGATATTTTTCCATTTTGAAAGATCCCACAGAGATTAACATACCAATATTGTAACTCGTAATGTTCACAAATTCGCGAGTATATAGGATTCGTAGGTACTTTACATAGCATCTCCGTTAAGTAGATACACATACTATTTCCCTACACAAACATCGTATTCCCAAGGATGTAATTTTTCTTATTTTGCTCCTCCTTATTTGAAATTATTAGTTTGTTTTGAATCTAAACGGGTGAATTTTCAGTTTCCAGAACGTTCTACGGTTGTTGGTGTGAGTTTTTGTTCTTATTATCGTCCGCAGAAGTAAACCTCGGCGATTTTTATTTGATAAGAAGGTAATTTTACAGCCGCTATAACTTCCGTTAACAGGAACAAGCAACGAAAACGAGGAAATATAGTTTAACTTTTGCGAAATGTAATATAATGTTAAAGATGAGATTTAGATGATATTACATACCATCGGAGTTTTGCAATTTCCATAAAGTCCATAAATACAATTAACATATCACAATATGCCACTTTGAACAGTAATATATCTCAATGCAATTAACAGTTACCTTCATACAGATAAGTACTTAATAGAAAACTATCACGAATAATTGTAATTTCTCTCTACAATTGCTTTTTGAAAAATAAAAACTAAAACAATAAAATCCCAACTTAACGAGTATATAAACGTATTTTCCATGTCGCATTACATAAAAATTATCGAAACAGAATTTTATTCCCTGAATTTTCCACAAAAAAACAAACAAGCGAAAAACAAAAAAAAAACAGAAATGTAAAATTGCAACTGGAGAGATTTAATTAATTGAAATTAATCCGAATTTTAAATTGAAATTAGAGGACCTTTTAGTATATCCGAGAGACTACGATTTCAATTAAAAACCAGACCAGCAGCTCTAAACGTATGTAACATGTATACCTTTGTCTGTACAAACGCGGAGCAAATTGGCCGTGTTATTAATCGATCTCTCTCGATCGGACAATACTTTAACATAAAACTATATCACTTTCGCTAATGGTCCGTTAAATTAAACTAATTCGTACTATGTAATTACGGTCAGCCCACCCACAGTTCAACAATTAAACCGAAATTGCGGTTAGCATCCGCAACATCCAGTTGAGATGTTTTAAAATCAGGCAGATGGCTTAAAGTACTTTTTTAATACTCTTGTGTAGGTTGTACTCCGTACAAATATGAAAGTTGTAATAATAGAAATAAATATAGAAATAAGCGTAAGTGGAATATTGAGTATCGGTAAGTTTGGAATTTATAACATATGTACATTAGTTTTTAACATCATTTGAAATATATTACAAAGCCTCAGCAAAGACTCAAATTATTATTTAAAAACGGAAACATCTGAAAAACGATCCACGCAGACATTTCTTGGTCCTCACTTTACTGAAAAACTTTTAGTTGCCTGTTTTGTCACAAAATATAAGTAATCCAAAAGATTCTACCAGCCAGTAATGATCACCAAATGCAATAGTGAAATGCTATCGTTAGATTTGTTAACCGAATAGATTTGTTTAACGGAAAAGGGTCGATAGCCGCAGTGGTTAGGCAGTTGACTATCGTTGTGGTGGAACGATAGGAGCCAAGTTTCAATACCCTGGGAGGACGGTGACATTTTTTCAGAGGGTTAAAATTCGAATCGACTTACCATTCGCTGTTGGTAGCAAAGTGATTATAAAAGGCGATATGATGCTGTCACAAAGCCATTTGAACACGATTTATACACACAAAACTTCACCGCAAGAGTGGCAGTGATAGCCAGAAAGCTTGCGATGTCACTCCAACTAAGCACCCACCACACAAAAAACACAACTTGCTCGTTTGATAATGAAGGGCAAAGATCATTTTTGCCTGAAAAAAACTAGTATATTTTGGGGCAGTGGGAAGCCAAGAATTATTCATTGGTTACTAGCACTCTATGAGACTAAAATCAATGGATGGTGCAGCGTTGGTGCTGAAAAAAGAATGGAGCTTCATTTCTTTCAGGACAATCAAGTAAGAATTATTATCATAATTGAGGATGGCTATGAAACAATGCAAGTGAATGTGCTTCTTCTGGAACATTCTGTTTTCGTATTATATATGATAAAGAAGCACATTGACGTTTAATAAAGAGCAATAAAGGCTATGATTGATCATCAACAACATAATAATGATGACATTCTGAAAAGCCTGTTTAAACGTCATGGTAGTTAAGTTTGAATAATATGGATAATAACCTATTAAATGCTTCATCCTTCCAAGTAACAGACTTCATATTTGTTCTAATACCTACACATTTTGCGCTACATGTGTAAAAAGATCAAAGATTGAGACGTATGCGTGGAAGAAGTTGGTTCTAAATTAAGAAAGACGAGAGATTATATAAAATAACATTTAATAAGAAGGTATAAAGAAGAAATAACAAATTGAATGGAAGAGAAATGGAAAAAATCTCAAACTGTACGAAAATGTCACTGTTTGGTATACTTTATGGACTGGTGGAATCATAGATTCATATTGCTAGCGATAACATTAGAGTAAATGGAATGCATTATAGATCCAAATTAACTTTTTAGAAAATCATTACCAGAATTTTTATGTTTTATTTTATTTAGCAATTTTATAGCTGTCAAAAAAAACTGTTACATTGAAATTAAAGACAGGATGACAGCAGTCTTTATAGTACAGAAAAATATTTCTAAGAAAATAAAAACTGATCTAAAGAGAAAGTAAGTCCAATATGAGTAGCGGGAGATGGGCTGTTCCGAAACGAACAACAAAAGAAGACTGGACTAATCGTAACCAGAATGAGGTCTTTCAGAAGAGTGGAAAATGAGAAGAGTACAGTAGCTGCAACACTAGTGCCTGGAAAAATAAAACAATAATAACAAGAAGACATAGAAAAGAAGGGGAATAAAACAAAAAACAAAAAAGAAAGAAAATTAGAACAAGATATAAAGATAAAAGATCTTCAATAGCCTTACTTTTATTGACTACAAAGTCTAGGATTAAGTATCTTAAGAGGTTATAGACCGTTTTTTTTAAAAAATCGAAAAAATCTTTACTGCTTTATCTGAAAGTAAAGCTCATTGAGAACATTTTTCCAAATTCTCATAGAGATCCGAGCAATAGATCGAAAGTTGCAGCGTTTCCAAAAGTAGCCCAGCAAGAAAGAAAAACACCAGATCCTCGGATTTGTTGTTTGTACTCCAACCCCTGCTCGATGATGTTTTGAATTATAAAGCCAATATACGAAGACCTATCTATAGTAAAGATGTATTGCTCGAAAGATCTTTCGGTGTATTCACGTAGAATAAGAGCTACAGCTAGAGAGCTACAACCTGACCTGGAAACTGACCTCACTGCTGCTTACACATCAACCTGCATTTCCAACGAGGGGCAAACATCAATATTAAAGATTTTCGAGGCAATGGGGATGCCCTGTGGCAGCAACTCCCATGAGTACGTTGAGCAGCAGGACGAGAGGCGCATTTCGACGGCCAAGCTGCAGGCGCAAGATGCGACGAGGAAGGGACGAATGGCCAGCACACAACACCAAATAGATATTTTGGAGGCAATCGAGTGCAAATGACAGGCTATATGGTCCCGGAATCTGAGATCATTTGTAAGTTTACTTGATCGACTTCAATGTTTACATAAACTAAACTTGAAACTTTAAACTCGATTATCTCGAAATAGTGTTTTTTCAAAAGTGCCGTTTCCGTGCTCACTATTGCCGAAAAACTATTCGACCGATCTACTTCAATTTTTTTAAATTGCACGTAATTGATGTTGTCAGTACTTGAACAATTCCTTTTTTATGCATAAATTTTTATTTTGCAGATAAGAATGTTTTAATAACATTTTTAGAGCTCAAATAGCGTACTATAAAACGTCGATAGATAAATCAATCGTATATATAGAAATTTTACTTATCAGTATCAGGATCATTCAATATTCCTTAAAAAAAAACAGAAAATTGGTCTACATATGTACATATCACTTCCATTAAAAAATGTCATTAGGGAAATCCTAACTTCTCTGCAAATACGCTAACATTTTCTAGCGATTATATACAATATTCCTTCAGAGGATGTACTGATTGCTGTCTCATTACTTATTTAAAAATGTTCGGTGTACCGAATGGTAATGGTAAAATTATATCTTTTTACGACTCACGCTATCTACTAAACTATCTCGGTACCTATGTATATATATATTATTTTTTTCAAATTAAATGCAAATTTTTCTGTGGGGGAATGCATACTTACTTGTAAATAAAGGCTTCGTTTTGAATCGCATCTAATTACTCTTCAAAAAGTTAAACGCAATGTTAAACAATGTTTATTGAAATTAAATTTCCTTACAAATAATTATCTCTATGATATCATTTTTATGCAATTCGTATTCTTCCAATAGTGAGCTGAAAATCACATAATTTATATAAGCAAATTTTGTAATAACATCATTACAATCATTACATAATTATATTTATTATTTATATAACGTAGACAAAACAAAAAAGTCTTATATTGCAGTTAAAAAAACATCAATATAATGAACAGTGGTTTATTACACACACATTCTTACTGCATAACCGTTGATAGGATGGTAGCATTAACCTTTCATAGCAGCTATACATGTAAAAATCGCTAACGCCTCATGGGACATTCCTTCCAAAGTATATATCAAAAAAAAAATAACTCCAACGGGTGCTTCCACTGCTTATTCTATATCTATTTTGGTGCGGTTATTGTAATATAATTTTATCATTTTGTTTATATGAATCATCTATTATTATGTGTGGTCTAATCATATAATGAATCTCTGTACCCCTATTTCTATTAACGACTTTATGTGCTGTGTAATACGTCCCTCTCATAACTACTATTCTTTGAAATATGATTTTGTAGTTTTTCTTGCATCTCTAGTTCCTATGATAAGTGCTATATATTGAATTTTATGATCACTAAAATCCACACACACATTACGTTCTTCATTAAGGCACTTATCTGCAGATAAAGTATGTAAAGGAGTCTTCAGAAAGTTGTCACGCTGCTGTATTCAACTACACAAAAATATTAAAGATGCAGTAGTACACATCACTTTATATTATATTATATTATATTATACAGTAATATTTCCAACGGCACATTATTATCACGAGGATGTATTGATATTTAGTTAGCCTAGACCGCTCCCATTGATAAAGTAGACCTTGCAATAGTGATGCGTCAGTGTAAAGTTTCACGTCAAAAATTCAAACCAAAGTTGCTCAATAAAATTTCAAAATCGAAAAATTGGAATATCGCGCCATCATTAAGTACTTCTACTTAAATGAGTTAACAGGTAAGCAGATATACGAAGATATGCTTAATACCATTGGCGATCAATGTCCTTCGTATGTGACTGTGAAAAATTGGATTGCATGCTTCAAAAGAGGTAAATTTTCCATTGAAGATGAACTCGGAAGGGAAGGCCAGTGTTTCTGTCCGTCCCCGAAACTGTTGACGCAGTTCATGACATAATTTTGTCAGACCGTCGAATTGGACTAAAATCAATATCGAGGCACTGAATATTTCATACAGTTCTCGTCGAGTTGGACATGAAAAAAATCCCCGCGAAATGGATTCCCAATGTCTGAATGTTGATCAGAAGCATGCAAGGATGAAAGCATCACGTTGGATCTGTGCTCGGTTTGAAAATGATGTATGTAGACTTCTTAAGTCACATTGTTACTATGGATGAAACTTGGGTACATCTCTACGACCCAGAAACAAAGCATCAGTCGATGGAATAGAAGCACCAATGTCCAATGTCTAAGAAATTTCGTTTTCAAAAATCTGCCGGAAAAGTTCTTGCTTCAGTTTTTTTGGGAGTGTTCTCTACGAGAAAAAATTATAGAGAGAAGGTTTGGAACTTTGTCCAAAGGTGTTTTGTTTTTGCAGGACAATTCCTCTACAGACAAATCGCATGTTGCCAACCAAACTATTTGTGATTTAGGGTTCGAATTGCTCAAGCACCCTTCTTATTTACCAGATCTAGCTGCGTCCGAAAAAGGTTTAAAAGGTAGCAAGTTTTCTTCTCACGAAGAGATAGAAACTGTAGAGGCCTGATTTGCAGAGCATGATAAAAATTTTTTGAGGCGTGGCCGATTTGTTGTAATAAATGTATCCAATCTTCTTCATTGGATACATTATGTATGTTGAATAATAAAATATTTGGACTTCTATAGTAGGCTAAGAATTTTTCAATACCTCCTCGTATATTGTAGTTTTACATGTTGGTTCAGTAGATCCAAATATCAGGACATAATTTTTTTCTGCTTACGATCATATATTTCTTAAATAATATACTCCTCGGTATCAGTTAGTAAAGCAGTTTTTGGATTGGTAAATTCTAGAAAGATTGGTTTGAAACTTTTATGTCTTTTTAGAGTAATATTATGGTGGATTTCATCTACATATAAATATTATTCTTACAATTTTTTTCTAATTTTATTGAGTAATGACGGTGGATTTCATTTAATTTTTTATTTTACGTTTCGATACAGATGCAATCGTATCATTTTCAACTTAATTTAAATGTTTACATATTAAAAATAGGTCGTATGTACCTACATGTAAAAGATATATGCAAGTTCGTCTAATACATTTACACAATTTTTTGTATATGTAAATGTATTAGACAAACTTGCAACTGAAACGTAAAATAAAAAATTAAATCAAATCCACCGTCATTACCCAATGAGATTAGAAAAAAATTGTATCAAACACAGTCAAAAATAGATTATTCTTACAGCTGGATGTTGTACCAGATTTTAAGTAAATTTTGCGAGCTTCAGAGAAGGAGACGTCTAGGTGCTGTGTTTTTGAAAGCTACATAGATTACAATTGATAAATTTTAATGGTTGATTAGTTGCAAAGCAACATATAGGTATTGTTTTGCGAATATTCCAAAACTAGGCAACCATACACTAAAGTGTTACAGCTAGTTTTTGTTTACAACAAATTCGCAAATTAAACATATATTTACATATTTCGAACGATAGAACAATCCAGGTTACATACTTGAATAGAAAAAAGAGCCAAAACTTTATTAGGTACCCATACAAACCAAACAAAATGCAAATGATAAGATATACAGCTGTTGGTCATTAATGAAATACGATTATCGCAGGTAAACATATATAATTGAAATAATGACATGGAAGAAGAATAAATAATAAACGAAATCTTAGATATCGGTCGGGTACTTGAAGAATTGCTGCTAACAGGTAATGTAATTTGGCATAGCCTGTAATCGTATCAAATAAATAGATAATATGGTAGGCCATAAAATTGGGTGAAGTATCTCGGTATTATATCGGGTTTTAAAGAAAACGGATGTCCAGACCAACGTTATCCACTCAGCACCTTCACGAGAGGTTCCTGCTAGCCAACGTTTCTCGGCTCCAGCAGAACTTGACTCCGAAGAGCGGATAACGGAAGCAAATTGATTCATTTAGCGATGAAAATACGGCCTTTATGTATCCTGGTGAGTATCTAACATTTGAAAAATATACATATGCTTCCAAAATTCAAATATACATTTTAGTTCAAAAATATTTACATAAGAAAACAATTGAAAAACATGTTTAATTATCAAAATTGTTTAAAAATAAACAAATAAAAATTGAATTTCGGTTCAAGACTTTACCTTAACCAAGTACTTTTTATTTTTTCAAAATTTTCAAAAATAAATAAGTAAATAAAAAATTAAAAACCGGAAATTGTTTTTTTCTGGTATAATTCGAATTGAAACAGTCTGTACAATCTAAATCTAGCTCCTAATTTTTCAAGTTCGCTTTGAACAAGAACCTGGCAGGCGTATGATGATGTCAAAATGCAGTAACATAAACGTGTTGCGTTGCCACCTCAGAAATGAAACCTTGAGGTATACCGAGCGAAATTGGCCCTAAATTAGGAATTATACCGTTCAGACCAACACGTGGTGCTCTACCGCTAAAATAAGATACAAAAAGCAAGGGCGAAAAGCAATGACACATGAGAAAGATTTGATTGCCAGTTCAGAAGATCTCATCAGCAGAGACAAAAGTGTTCTAGTATATTACCACTTTTAAGGCTTTAATTGAACCTCAATTTTCATGCAATATTAGTGACCAATCGGTTTTCAAGAATATATTTCCATCATATTGAAAAGTAGACAGTTTATTAGTATTTTTTACTATTTAACAGCCTTGAATCATTTTAACTTGGAATCATCCTAGTATATTTTCTCTCTAAAAGTTATGTCGCATTTGTAAATTTTCAGATGCATAATTTATAATTTAACCTGACATGGTATGTGATTCATTATCCTAGTATTATCTGTCGAAAGGTCTCTTATTACAGTGTACAATGTACAATGTATTTCGTTGAAATATACCTCGAAAGCGCACAACTATAATTAAAAAGAAAATTTGAAGTCATCAGTTCATTAAAAGAGCTAAAGTACAGAAAAGTTCTGAACAACTGTAATAATATTTACTATGACAAAAATATGTATGGTTAAATTGCAACTGTATATATCCAATTTTTCAACTCTACGTAACATTCCACTCAGCTCGTTTATTTTAAATAGAATGAGAACCCTATTGTAACTTCATGAAGTCTATTCTCAAGCTAGCGAAGTATATAATTGAAATATTTGCATATACTTACATCATTTTATCCAAACCCACTATTTTCATGGCAGTAAATGTATCCAAATCATACACCTAATATAGTTTAAACGTCACCTTAGTAATTATACTATCGTGTTAGAAGCTTATTATAAAACGATTCTAATTAAGAAAATGTTAACTGCAGGTTTTTAATTTTTATTAGTATTATGTACATATTTCACATTTCACGCTCCTCGTTTTTCTTCCTAGCTATGCAACAAGGTTTCCGATATTAAAGGATACGTCAATGGAAATAAAGCAGCTAATATCTCAGCGCGAAACGAAGTAACCGTTCCTCTTCTTCTCTTTGCATTTTAGTAATTTTATTGACGCCGATTGTGAACTGGTGAAACGAAATGCAAATTTTATTATGTCAATTTCAACCAGCATCGTCTTTAATAATTCCATGTCGTCGAATGTCTGCTATTAATATGCAGCTTTCTGTTTAATGCTGTGTGGTAAAAATGGCGACTTAAATTAGAACTATAATTACTTTAAGGGTGAAAAACTAGGGGCTTGGTAATTAATTGATGTTTATACGAGGATAATATTTAATCAAACCATCTGCTTTATTTAGCGGTCATTCTAGATTATTCGCTCTCTACTTCCTTAGAGACAAAATAGCATTAACATCCAACGCAGATGTGAAATGCGACTTGATGTTTGTATTATAACAGGTTTAAAAAAGGACCGAAACTAAAGAAAATAATATTAGTTGGACAGGATGTTATTGTTTTTAATTTACCAGTATTCATTTTATAGAACAGCATTCCATTGCATGCAATAGTAATACTATTTGTTACGCTGCATACACATATATACACATGCACTTACGCAAATACTGCATTAACGATAATTAAGGTGCGATTGCAATTTAGAACGTCATGATTAAGATATTTGGTTCTTTTGTACGCTGTTGAAGTATTTGAGAGAGTAGTTTTAATGAAACAGTAGATACACAACTTGTGAGAGATCACCTGAAAACTATAACTAATATTGCAGTTTTAATTATGCCTTAACAACGAATTTTAATTCAACGGGAGTACTAATCTAAAGATATAAGGCCACAAGCATCACTAACAAGCTTTGAACACTGGACTTACGGTCCACTTTGCTTTTGCGAACTATAATAGGAAACATTATTCCTTTTGTTATGCCAGTGTTAGTTCCAGTATTCTTAAGAATAGTATTTTAAATGGGATATTAAATATTTTGTCGAATCTAAAGCTAGCGTTAAATAATATTCTTTTATTTCCGCAAATAACCATTTCCAATTAACTACAATCTCCTGTCCCGCTAATCTTTTTAGATCTCTTTGTGTATACTTCCAAATCGTTAATAACAGTAATAATTTAGTAAAGGAGGGTACTTACAGAACACGAGGTGTTGGTGTTCCTCAGTTTCACCCTCCAATTCGCCCAGTTCTGTTGCGAAGGAACGAAAACGTACGCTCGGAAAAGAGGTCATCGGCAATAAGTAAGTGAAGCATAGATGCCGCCATTTCGAGAACACCTGCTTCTCGATGTGGTTTTTCGTTTTAATTTTATTCGTCTCAAGCTGCGGGACATGTGCTGAGCAATTTTTATTTCGCCGCACAAATCTTTCATCTTGACTTAATTAATGGACGCATATTTTCGATCTTATCGTTTTCCAGCCTTATTCTTATTATAATTATTTTATGCATATTATGTACATAACGCGTCGTTTTTCTTCTTTGCGTATTTCTTTCCCTCTCTCACTTTTCATTGTGTCTCTTTGTTCGTATAGCACCTTCTGTTGTTTTTCCCTTTCGGCGTTTACCGAGGCGTTCTGACTGGGTACACCGTAATATTTTCTTTGTCGTTATAACATCGTTGAGGGTACTATGTAATTATTATAAGTTGCGTTTTTTTTTTGTACTATAGACATGGATGATAGATAACTACTCAGTGTGTGTATTTTAACATCCTCAATTTTATCCTCTTGCTTTAAATTAGACACTTAGTAAGTTCGGTGTGAGATACACAATGCGTTCAATATAAATTTTCTCCGAAAGACTTCCTGTTACTATAATATAACCTGTCGGAAGTTTTTAGATGTGATGAATAGGTTCCAAAGGGAATATTGATTGCCGATATACTATCATTATTTCGACAAGTTCTACATTGCATCTACTATTGTCGGAAGTTTTTAAACAATTTAGTGGATCTGTATTACATAAAATGCCAACACACCGATAAAATAATGATTTGTACATCTATGTCGGCGTGAGTTCCATTTATACTATTTTGGATTCTATCGAGTTTACTATAATGGGATATTTAATATAAATTCACTACGAGTGAACTGTTTAAAATTTAAAATAACTCATGAATATGAATAAAGATTCATACAGTCATACGATAAGGTAACCCGTTCTTATATAAAATTTATCTGAATTAGCGAGTGCTGACTTTAGATCATTCAGGGCATAAATAAGCATATATCTACATTTGTTATGAAAATGGCTACTTTACCAGCTACTAAAACTCATTATGAGAAACAGAAACAACAAATTTTGTTTAGTTTCAATGGGAAAACATCTTCACAATGTATGGAGAGCAGAAGCAACAGCTATAACCTATACGATACTACAGTGGAAACCAACAGAGAGAAGAAGACCAGAAGATAGACATGGTCGAAGAAAGTAGAAAAGGATCCGAATAGGGCGGAAATATCCAAACGAAAAGCGAAAGCTTGGAATCGGAAATTGTGGACAAAAATTAGCAAAAGCATTTGAAAAGCTCCTAGAAGTCTTCTAAGAGCGACACTATTTCATATGGAGTGTTTTAGCCACTATATATAATATACTCCTATGTACAAATTTATTATTATGCATCCTCTATATTTCATCAAAACAATTGGAAGGAATTCGTTCGAAATAAAACAACTGTCTAAATACATTCTATAGAGTATTTTAGTAAACAAAATTAATAGTTTTTGGCTGCACCACGAGCCCTGATAAGCTTTAATACGTTTCGGCATGGAAGCCAAACGATCAGAACATAATGGAGGAGAAATCGTATTCCATTCTTCGAAAATCTATTGACGCACTTTTTTAGATGCGTAATGATGTTTGGCCATGTTACATGGCAAGATATACCACAGATGGTAAGTCCGCAAACTAGTACTGTAGGCCAATCAAGCAATTGGACCTCATTTTCACCAAACCAGCGCATTGTTGCCTCTGCACAGTAGCAGGGTGCATTGTATTGTTGAAAATAGACGTCAAAAGCCATCATCCTCAAATAGTTTTAGGATTGATGATTCCTATACCTCTGCCATTATCGCGATATAGTGAACGCTACTCGTGTATTCTTAGCACACAAAGAGTTCACCTGCCGCCGACATGCAGCCCCATATCATAATGCTACCGCTAGCGTGCTTGTACAATACGTATGAGGTACAATACGTTTAATCCGAAAAGCTTCTCTGGGTCTTCTACGAACGTACTTCGACTTAGGTTGCCCATAATGCTGCAGAAAGATGGAAAAAAAATATATTTTTATAGCAAAAAAATTAGATAACTAAAGAGCATACCTCTATATTAGATTCATTATATAATATATACTGAATAGATAACTAAAAAGATAGATTTATATAGATAACGAAAAAGCATACCTCTATATTAGATTCTTCAGAAAACATCACACTGAATCAACGTTTAACCGACCAATGTGCTCATTTTGTCACTCTCTCAAGATGTCTGAGTATAGGAATCTGCCTATTACCGTAGTTGTTGAAAAAGATGTAAATGGAAAGGTCTCATATACCGATTCGTAAATAAAAGACGTTGACGATAACTTGTTATGCACCATCTGCCCACAAATATTGAATCCACTCGATTTCGGTTTACATAGATTCTTACATTACATGGTTTTAATAAAAAATTGTAGTTCTTGGTGAGTAACTTGCAACAAAATTTAACGAAAAGGATGATCATCCGAAAAGGCATAATAATCTCTATATACCTTTTATAAACCTTGAATAGGTTATGGCCAGAGAACAACATTTATATCCGCTGGGTAAAAGGGTAGTCAACGAGATTTTAACAAATCAGTCTCCATTTCAGGACTTTATTTTAAGAATGAAGATTCATCACAGTTACGAAAGAAACTGAAAGCTCAAAATCAATTCAAAAAATTCATAAACGGTTACTACGAAGAAGAGATAGCAAATGAACTGTTATGTATCATCTAATTCGGAATAGAAAACATAAAAAGCTATATTACAGATAACTATGGTGATAGAATAATTCCAACCATAAATTTTCATTTAACATCAGTGATATCCATGAAGGCTGCTCTTTCTTTACCCACTGTAATTAATCAGGTTTTCTTAACAAATTTGTTAAGCCAAGACTTTTTGCATATGTGTTCATGAGCAAAACATTTCTTTCAGCCAAATTCTTATGGATGTTATGAATCATGTTCATATATGGTAGGCGAAAATAAATATATTTGACTAATTATTTCCTAATGTAAGTAAAGAACATTACTTGTAAAATAATACATTCGAAGTCATAATTAAGTTAAAATAATTCAACCCCCATCTTATTGCGTTAAACTAAATTGAATTCCAACTTATTGAACGCAGCTGTTTTCATCCAACAGCTAATTACAAAATTCTTTGCAATTTCTTACTAATGAAGCTATAATTACCACAGCACTGTAATAATAATGTTAAAATTTAAACTTATTTGTCAGTAATATAGTACAAAAAAATCCGGTAATCTAAAAAGTGGTTATTACAGGAAAAAAAGCGAACACACACATAAATTTTAAACTGGACCCTGTAATTTTGCCGGCTGATTAAATATTATACATTCACTAGACCGTACGCTTCCACGGATAAAGAACCTCAACACTCTCTCGCTCTCACACACGATGAATTCGCAAATTAAACCCGTTCAGTTTTCCATGCATGTCCCACTTTTCGGCAATGTTGAGGCAGGTCGGTTCGCAAACGCCGAACAAAATGCAGGTCTTCGGAACGGGTTAAACGTGGGCCAGGTCAGTGATAAACATAAAAACGTGTTGCCTGAACCTAACCGTACTTGTTTTTATTTTCGACGGCCGTTGTACGATGCACTCGCACGTCCAAAATTACACTACTCTTTGTGTTGGATTGTTGCGTTTCTATACCAGGGGGAACTTTTGTGTAATTCGACTGTGTGCACAAAAAAAAAGGAATTTTGTATCAAAAAATTTGGTACTTGCCCGAATTTTTTTCGTAAAATAACACCAATTTTGTAAATTAATTCGGAAACTATTGTTTGAAACCTAATTTATTATGAAGCAATTTTCTATCAATTTTCTTGATACTTGACTAGAAAATCCTTTTAGTTTTTAAACAAAACTGATTCCGACTTTTGCTTTTGCAAATGAGAAATTTCTATGATTGCTCTGGCAAAATTGAACAAAATAACAGATTATGCTATTTCATATCAGTGTGCTCTCCTCACAGCACCCCCTGTGAGGAAGAAATAATACGCGTAAGAAATAATACGCAAGAGCAGAATGCTAAGCCCTAAACATCCTCATACTTGTTATTACTTCCGCTCAAAAGCTAAGACAATGCCGGTATGGAAGCAGTTTATAATGGCTGCATTCAGAATTTATTTTATCTGTATACGCACTATTGCAAAATTTCTAAAATTAGGCCAAGTTCTAAAGAAAAGCATAGCCGAAACAGAGTTGCAGCTTAAGCATTGAATAAGGACCAAAATAAAAGAATTCATAGCTTTATTAATGAAATCAGGAACCCGTTACAATCCCCACAAATGTATCTGTCATCTGTCTAGAATTTGAACAAACTTTTCCAAAAATATAATGCTTGCAACAGTAATCATAAATTAAGTCTTACAATGTTCAATGTTTCAAGTTGCGATGTACTACATCAGTGCTACCTGCCTTAGCTTTAAACGCGTTTTAAAAGAATCTCCTCCAAAAAGTATTTCATTTTAACAAATATCCTTCAGAAAACATCACTCTAAGATTAATTTTAACAAATATCCTTCATTTTATATCTGGACAACTAAATTGCAAATTTGCTGGTTTTACACAGCAAAAAACCAGATTCAAGTGAAGGTCTGCTGGTGACTTAGTTTACAAGTTTATTATACCACTTGCGCTCTTTAGATATGTCTGATTACGAAGCAATACAACTATATATTGCAAAAAGAAAACTAGTACGGCTAATTTAGAGTAATTTATTAATTATTTCAAATACTGTGCATGATTACGTGACGTTTCGACAGTACGACTGTCTTCCTCAAACTATAGAAGAACAAAAATTTTTAATAAAATTGATATAACTGATAAAAGTACATATGTTAAATTAAATAAAGATCCCATCCCCATTTTTCAGAGAAAAATTAATTCTTATATTGATATGCTCCATGTTAAGAACTACATAAGTTTTAATATGAAAAAGTCTCTACAAAATTTACATTGTTACTCACCTAAAATCTATGGATTACCTAAGATCCATAAAGCAAATACCTCTCTGAGACCTATTGTGAATTCTATCAATTCACTAACATATTTTCTATCGACGTTTTTTAGTAATATTCTTAAGAAATTAGTGAGTAGGTTTGAGTACAGAGTAAAAAACTCAAATGAATTGGTAAAGAAGATTAGAACTATAATTATTCCAGATAATTGTAAAATGGTCTCCTTTGATGTGCAGTCTGTCTTTACTAAAATACCTAAAGCTGTAATATTAGAAGAAATCAGTAATTTTTGGCTATAATGATTGTTATTACAGGCAAATGGTGCTCCTGTGGGAGATCTTTACTAAAATACCTAAAGCTGTAATATTAGAAGAAATCAGTAATTTTTTGCCTTTTATCCAACACTATACCAATATGGTTTTGAATGATTTTTTGTTAGGTATCGAGTTGATCTTTGACAGTACATACTGTAAGTATAATGACTGTTATTACAAGCAGACTTATGGTGCTCCTATGGGAGATCCTTTGAGTCCGATATCGGCTGAAATAGTTATGCACAAGATTTTTAATTCTGTTTTTGACCAAGGGAGCTTTAATCCTGTTTTTGTCGCTATGTATGTAGATGACTCAATATTGATTCTCCCGGAGGAGCATATCACTACAGTTCAAGTTGCTAATCAACAATAATGGAATCTTTATTCTAAACCGGTTAGTTCGATTAGAATTTTAAACTACTTCTCTAATCTCTCTCTCATTATGGGTTTTTATCTTTTGATTATTATTATTAACGATATTAGTTAGTTTGAATGCCTAGTGATATGTTTGAACGGTTTATCCTTATATTGTTTTCCTGTTATCGAATTTATAAAAAATAATTTACCGATGTAATTTTATTAAAAAAAAATGTTATCTTTTATAGTTTGAGGAAAACAGTCGTACTGTCGAAAAGTCACGTAATTATGCACAGTATTTGAAATAATTAATAAATTACTCTAAATTAGCCGTACTAGTTTTCTTCTTGCAACATAATTGATAGTAGTGGTTTATTGAATAACAACTATATATTGTGATAACAGCGGAGGCCAGCACAAAAAGTCGTATATAATGCATATACTAGTCTGGTGATTACTAGAATCTCTTGTACCAATTACAATATTATAATACACTTCCGGAACAAGAGCATAGCTACCTTCCTGCCAACATGGCAGAAAAGAGAAGGGTGGATAATAAACGCAAAGACCTAATCACAAGTATAAAAGGATACAAGAAGGTTTTTTCTAATGTTGGAAAAGTACAAATTATAGGAGAGGATATAACGAATGACCTTTACAACAAAATTCCGGGCACAAAAAATTAAACACTAAAATTGTTAAGTATATAGTTAAAAAAATGTCTTCGTTTTTTTTTTTTAATAAAATAAATTTCTGTTATGTTATCAATAAAATCAATTAAATTACATTTTTTTAACAACTCGTGATGGTGTTTTACACAGAATAATTACAATACAAAAGACTTACGACTTTGGAGCCTGACTGTGTCTCAAACCCAAAAATCCGCGAAACGGCACCATTGGCTAAAGTACATATAAATCCCCCCTTGTAGATTAGTGAACATTTTTGGCTCGACCAAAATTGTTACACGACGCGTACCGCCTGCTTTTTTTCACTTTCCTCCTTTTACGTTTCGCTGTGCACCTCCCGGTATTTTAGTTGGCCTTGGAATTTCGATAACGATCTCTTTTGCAGTGGCGCACACTGCACTTTCGTGCGAATGCACATTCTACGGTCTGCGGAATTTCTTTATTTACACCAACCCGTTGACGTTTCGTCCATTGTATTCGGATCTACGTGACCGAGATCTGACTTTTAAAGATATAATATAATTCGCACATAATTCAGAGGGTATTTATTTTTACGTTCGCCTATAGGACATTCCATCTAATCGAGAATTCTGCATTTCTTTCTGTCAAGTTTGAACTTAATTTATTTTAATAACATAATTAATTCAAGTAATGGCAAAAACCCTGCTACCGGAATCATACTTCAGGTTACTTCTAACAAGAATGGCAATTACATATATTCGCAAAAGATTACACAAGTAGCTTCACCGTATAAGACGAGGAGATAATCTGAAACTCGCTGCTGTAACTCAGGACGATAGACTAGCTAACCGGGCACGGAACTCCATAACAACAAGCTAATTACCATTTTATGTTATTATAGAGCCATAATGTGTCAGATAATTTTATAAACCGTTGCCACGCGTCTCCTTTCCCATGCAAATCGTAAAACTGGCCGCTATGAGTCCACGCCGAGAGCAGCGCGACAAATAAATGACAGTGAATCATTGCGATCTGTGTAGATGTGATTACGCGTGAGAGTACAACACACGTATGTTACAGATGTACGTGTGCCTGCGTTTAGCTCCGCATTACGATGAATTTATAGCTCTGTATTCGCTGGCGATTGTTGTTCGTTACATGTTATAACATAACCGGCTTTCACGGATGTATGCGTAGACTACTAGATTTTGCATATACAAGAGTAGATTAGAACATTATAAAACTTAATAAACCTTAATGTGGATTTACTAAAGTTCGAGTAATTTCGGTTTTATTGCTTTTTTTCACATATGTTCACACTTTTTTAAACAACTTCTGTTGCGTACCTATTCAATTTGATTTAAACTGGACTACAGTTAAATTTATTAACACGATCTATCATTCTCAAAGTTAATACTGGCTTAACATATGCAAGGTACATATATTGATAGAGTAGAATATCCAAATGTAATGAACCCCTTGTGCGAATTACTTTAAACAACTTTAAACTGATTCTAAACCACCAGATTTATCCACGACAAAATACATCACCATATAAGCTGGAATTTCCACCAATGAAGTCAACATAAAATCTACTACTATTTCGAACTAACGCTACTGAATTCAGTGTGAGGCCATAGAACAGGAAAACGCAGGTTATCCAACAGAATGAGGCGTTAAAGAATCTTATCACTAATATTTTCGATTAGAAGATTTCTATGAGAGGTTCATTAATTTGTTTGGTTACAAACTTTATTTTTTCCAAAGATTTTTTCGACTAAGTCTGTATATTGATTTTAGCAGCTTTTAACAGGACTACTTTAGCCCTCTGCTTGTCTCCCTTGAGTTAAAAGCCACCTTACAGATTCTGGTATGTTTCAGTAATAAAAGGATATCATTAATAGAGGGAGATAAAGTATAATTATGAGGAACTTTTTTAATTTAGTCTATATATGTACAAACGGTTTGAGTTCTCTGAGATGTTGAAGGCCATTGGCATTCCAAAATTTTTTAATTTTGCTCAGCAATTAAACCGTTTTACTGACAACTTTCTTCGAGCTTAATTATATTGTTGTTACTTTGATATAGTTTTGTTTACTTCGTTTGACCCTGTCGAGTTTCTATAATTTTAACAAGCAGCAGCTCTATTATTGGAATATTGATCAAAATTACCTCAATTTTTCAGTTTTCTACATCTATTAATTGAATAAAACCATAGCAAAAAATTTGTAGTAATGTATCATATTTCTAAAGGTTTTTAATAGGTCCAACAAAAATCTGTTACTGCACCTAAATCCTTTGTTACAAACTGTCAAAATTATAAAGTAGTTTTAATTCAACTGACATACACTAGACATAACATACAAACACTATATCAAAAACGTATGAAATTACAGAAAACCAAAACTTAGACTCAATCAAATAGTTTTGATTATAGGTAATACAAATCATCGTTGTGTTAAATGTAAGAACCTGAATATTATCCTATTTTAGGATCATCACCGTGCAGGATTTTACTAATTGATATCTATTTCTACGGATTCGTTATTTTACTTCCAAATGTTCATTAAAATACTATGTTACCATTAACAAAGACAATGAGAACTGGTTCTTCCAATATGACCCTGAAACGAAGCGCCAAAGCTAACAGCGGCTGTTTCCAAATTACCCGAAACCGAAAAAAGCTCGCATGACGTTCCGACATCGTACGAACTTGGATTCTTCACCACGACAACGCGCCCTGTCACACCGCGTTTAGTGTGATCCAGTTTTTGACCTCCAAAGGGATCGCGAAGTTACCACAGCCGCCGTAATCGCCTGATTTATCACCCTGCGACTTTTTCTTCAAGCAGGTGGTAAGAGGAACGCACTTTGAGTCGATTGAAGAGATTCAAGAGGCCGTGACGAGACTGCTGTCGGACATTCCGATCAAAGCTTTCCAGAACTACTACGATGTTTGGGAAAGTCGCTGGAATCGCTGTGTTGATGCCCAAGGGAACTATTTCGAAGGAGACCATGCGGTTGTTGAATATTTTTTAAATATACGATTTTTAGACACTCAATCTCGTTACTTAATGTCAATCCTCGTACATCCCTCATGGACTCTAAAGGAGCCAAGTATAACCGTTCAAATAGTGGATGGTTTAATGCTGCTCTGTTTGAATATTGACGAGAGAAAAATCTACACCAGAACATTGGTCATTCAAAGAACACGTAATTAAAGAATAATTTAACAAGTCAACTAATGAATAAAGATACTACCATAGCAGAAATGGAAAAATATGGCCACTATTCAAAAAGATCTATTTTACTCATGCTTGGAAAAAAGCACACATAACTTAAGTGAGTCTAACGAATACAAAAAATCAACCAAAAATATTTTGTCTCGTTAGTTCTAGAACAGAGAGAAAGCAGATTATTTTGCAATTTCATCCGCAAGCATAGACAACTGAAAATTTCTGCAACTAGGATTCCCGTAAGTAAAAACTACTTATTTAGATACAAAGACTCGGAACAACGATTATGGTTCTTTTTTTATTCGGGAACTAAAAAAATTGTTTGATCAGTAGTTTTACAAATAAAATAAGCCTTAAATTAATCACATAATTTATTAGTTTACATTGATTACTTAGTATTGTATTTATCTCGGTAACGTTGACTAGTACCCGTTTGTTACATTAGAACCCCTACGAATTGAACAGAGGTAAAATAAGCTAATTAATAAAATAATTTGTGTTTATTTGAAGGTATTAAAGGCTTTGTAAATGCATTTTTGTTAATACCTACAGCCACTTATTTTGTTAAGGAAGAAACAGAAAGTGCGTTGCATCATCTTCTTTGAATAATCAATAAGAGTATTCTAAAAATTATTTGGACGTAAAGCAATATTTATGAGACAATCAGTGGAAACATCTAACACGTGCAGTCAATGAATACGGCCTTGCGTTGTATGAGCTGTTACGCACTTTGCAAAATTTAAAATCGCTATAAACATTAACACACGAAAATAACATATAACAATAAAATTGCTTAGTAATTGGACATTCAAAGTTGTAGTTGTCTAAACGTAATTTGCATTAATTTAACAAAAAACATTTTTTTCACTATAGTCATTGTCCACCTACAGTCAAGCTTTAACAAATTGGTCAAAGTTATTATGATAGCTACTCTTATAAATTGATAATCAATGAATTTAAATCTTGTGATAATAATATTTCTTAATTACAAAAGTACATAAATCCATGTGCAGAAAAGTTTCGTGTTCATATTTGACACAAACAACTGCTTTTATAGACTAGTTGAGATAGAATGTTGCATCCACCATTTACAGTTTATCTTTACAATTTTATATCAAACATACAAGCATAATACACCTGAAGCATATGTGCCACATATTACAAAAAGAAAATGTTCAAAGCATGAATTCGGATGTCAGTTCGATATTCCGGTATAAAAGGATAGGTATCCTAACGATATGGACGCTGTCAAGCTTTGTAGATCCGATACATTCGAAAAGACAGACGTGTACGCTGTGGGTAAAATTAAGTTAAAGCGGCAACAATGGGCCGTCGAAAATGTCGCTCTCTTCTATGTGCGTACCTACCTACTACAGCCGGAATTTCAAAATCAAAACGTCGCGACGCCGTGAAGAGAAGAATAACGCCTGTCGTTCTTATATTTAGTTGGAGATAGTGTTTTATGGATGCACATACAAAATAATAATAAGATCTCACATATGTATGTATACGAGAGCGTTAAAATTATAAATAACTATAGAGATCATTTTAATACTACATTACGTCATCTGCAAAATGCGAAAATATGACACCACATTTTGCGTATCGTTTTCTATTCAAATAAAATGTGTAACATGTTTATAAACAACTATAATCGCATACAATATCCTAAACACTTTGATGTGAAAGCTGCATAACTAAGCCAACTAAATTTTTTCTTTTATTTATTCTGCTACATGTTGTAACAGAGTTCCAATATAATAGATATTAATTATAAAACAAAAATAACAGTACCACAGTTTATATCCCTCGTTACTACAGCACTGCTCACCCCTACTATTGTGTCGTCTTTCGTAAATCAAAAGCTTATCACTACAAAAACTGTTCGCATCTAACAAAAACTAAATATGCAGTTATGTTTTATGCACATCATGTAGAAACTATTAACACATAGATCGGATTTATTTGGTTTTAAGCCATCCGTACACGCTAAATATTATAAAATATTTAATATTGTCCAATAAACTTAAATAATTAGGACAGACCATTATATGTGTACTATTGTATATAATACAGTATTATTGTACAATAACGTTGACCATCTACTGCAAATTATAAACAATAATAAGAAATTTGAAAAATACATAAATATATATAAGAAAAACTGTTAATCGAAAAAAAATGGATTACTCTAGTTTGTTCGCTGGAATTGTTTCTTTAATAGGTGATATGATATAAATATGTTGTGTGATTTCAAACCCGAACCAGATTTTTTCGTATCACATATAGATAGAATACAACTTCTAAAATAAAAAAGTGTTGTTTTTACGAACGTAAATACTAAATAGTATTAATCGAAATTTGGTTTAGTTAGTTGAACACAACGTTTTTATTTCACCTTTTCTGTGCTTACCTGTGCTCCATTTCTTTTTTGTCCTACTGGAATATCTCCCTTTATTTATCGTTTATTGTTCCAGCATTTGGAAGGAGAGGGGTTGACATGCAAACACAACCACAGCAATTTCAAAATGGCTGCTCAAACCCAATTTCCTAACTTAGAGACCAACTAAGATACCCTCTTTAAATTTTGTGTCAAGCAAACCAGGAAATGTACTACATTCTTATCCAGGATTCCATTCCTCTCAAATTGCTTAATTATATCTAATTTTAATGGTATCGAAGTCTTCAACGGTCTGAGGCTCTTTTATAAAGGGTTCCGGGTTTTGACCAAAACAAAAATAAAACAAAAGCAAAAATTAAAAACAAAATACAAAAATATAGAGCTTATTCAAATTCGATGTTTCGCTTCTAATGTAAATGGCTTTTTCAAGAAAAATCTAGATGAGAGACGCCAGAAGGTCACAGTAACTCGATGTCAATCACGCTAGAGACGAAAAACTTCTGATAAGAAAAATCTGGACGTGCGGAGGCTTATATACAGGTTGGTCAGATACTCTCTGATAAATCTCTGAAACTATTCGTTGTAGAGACTTGCGGTAAAAAATTTTAATTCTTAAGTGGTCAAAAGAAGACCGTGGAAATATTTTCAGATTTCCAAGATGGTCGCCAAGGGATGTAACCGGCATCTTAAACCATAAAGTGATTTTTCACTGAAATCCACTCAGTAAATGTTACCAAAACATATATGCTTTTTAAAGTTAAGCTTTACTCGAGTAATTTTTGTTTAACACCTGTTGACGTATCTATTAAAATAAAGTGGTGGGGGGTAACTAAATGTTTTTAAAATAAACAGCTGTAACTCCTAAACGACTGAACTGATTTTAACAAACTTGGTCTCATTGAATGAATCCACCCTAACAGCAAGGCCAGGGGGGGCTGCCCACAGGGAGGGGTACTGTCGCCTCTACTGTGGGCAAACCTAGTTGATGAGCTGCTAGAGGAACTGTCAGCCAAGGGCTTTCATTGCCTCGGATATGCAGACGACCTCGCAATCGTAGTGAAGGGGAAATTTGCAGGAGTGATTTCTGAACGAATGCAAACAGCCCTAAATATTGTGAACAATTGGTGCATTCGAGAAAGGCTGTCTATTAATGCCATGAAGACACAGATTGTTGCATTCACAAAAAAGAGAGACCTTAGGGAGCTTAAACCGGTAAGATTAAGGGATATAGAAATCCCAGTGGCCAAGGAAGCAAAATACTTGGGGGTTACCTTTGATCAAAAACTCACCTGGAATACACACATACAAAAGACATGCAATAAGGCATCCATGGCCATCGGCAGATGCAGAAAATTGTGTGGAAAAAACTGGGGATTAAACCCAAAAATGACCTTATGGCTATACACAAGGGTGATCAGACCTATCATAACATACGGGTCAGTGGTGTGGTGGCCGAAGACCCACCAGGCCGGAGTAGCGAGGCTCCTAAATGGTGTACAAAGGCTAGCATGCATGTGCATCACGGGGGCCATGAGAACTACTCCAACAACGGCTATGGCTAGTCTTATTAAACCTACCACCTCTACATATCCATATACAAAGAGAAGCAAGGTCTGCCACGTACAGGCTGATACAAAATCAAACACCCATCACACACACACATGGGAGAATATATGAGAAGTTGATTAAAGAACTAAAAACCGGGGAGGTAACCTGTTTACCCACAGACGTAATGGTTCCAAAATACAACTTCAACAAAAAATATAAAACCATAATACCAGAACGAGAGCAATGGGAAGGTGGCTCTCCCGTTAAAGCCTCTCTACACTGGTATACAGACGGCTCGAAAACGGAACAAGGTGTAGGAGCCGGAATACTCGGAGTTAAACCAAGAACGGAAATCAGTTTAACTCTATCGAAGGAAACAGAAGTTTTCCAGGCAGAAACAGTTGCGATTTACTACTGTGTCAGAGAAATATTAAGGCAAGGGACAGAACAAAAACCCATAGCCATCTTCACTGATAATCAAGCGGTGATAAAAGCGCTTGACGCAACAAGGATCACATCAAAGCTATTATGGGACTGCGTATGCGCACTAAATGAACTAGGGGCGCACAGCAAGGTGACCCTAGCTTGGGTACCGGGGCACGAAGGTATTAAAGGAAATGAGAAGGCTGATGCTCTGGCCAAAGAAGGAACATCTAAGCCACTCATTGGACCTACACCATCGTGTGGAACCACGAAAAGAGAGGTAGCCAAAACCATGGAGAAATGGTCGGCAAGTAAATCCCTCGAATGGTGGAAAAACTCCCCAGGACAGCGGCAGGCTAAAGAATTCATCAAAGAATACATGCCTAAATACACCGAGGACCTTCTGAACAAAAGCAGGAGAACGGTCAGGCTAGTTGTAGGCCTTTTAACAGGACATAACAGACTCAACAAGCATATGAGCAACCTTGGTCTGGCGGAAAACACCATGTGTAGAATCTGTCAGACAGATGAAGAGACCTCGCAGCACATTCTGTGCCAATGCGAGGGACTAGCCAAATTGAGGCTAGAGTGCATTGGCGAACCATACCCACACGCGGCGAGCTACATGAAGACCAACCCGGCAAAGCTGGAAAGCTTTATAAAAAAGGCTAAGCTAGACCAGGTGGTCTAGATAATAGGGAGCTACAATAGACCTATGGGTCGCAGTAGCAAGAGGCCACATAGCCATCCCACTTAATTATCTATCTATCTATCTCATTGAAAAAAGCATTTATTGTTCCATCAAACCTATCTTGCCAGTGATATGTCCATTTCTTAGTGATGCCGCTAGAGCGCGCTTTTTGATATAATAACAGAAAATTGCAAAATTCTCTAAAAAATTAAATGCAATAATATGACTTTTTTTCATAAAAATGTAGCGAAGTGATACCTAAATAGGCTAGTGAAAACCGTATTTCAATATCTTATTTGTAGCCTGCAATATAATAAGAAGATTTAGTTGTCATATAATTTTAAAAAGACGCTATTACTGGTATTTATTGTTCATAATTTAATAATTTTTAAATAATAAAAGTATTACTACTTCAAAAAATTGTAAGAAATACGTGTAGGGGCATAGTTATCAACGCATATAATATGCAAGTGCAAGGTACGCAGAATATGAAGAGTAGGCCATGGAAGAAAAACAAATGTCTAAAATCAACAAATTATACTTATAGAGGCAGTGTAATTTATGTTGTTTGCACACACAAGTAAGATTTAAAAGTATTGAAATGCTTTCTAGAAGTGATGGAAACGTTAATTTGCATAAGGTGCATTATTGGTCTGACAACAATCCTCACTAGTTGCGCGAGGTCCAATATCAAAGCCATTGGAGTCTCAATGTGTGGTGTGGCATCCTTGGCGGAACTATTATAGGTCTCTATTTATTTGATCAACCACTAAACGGTGCCACGTTTCTTGATTTTCTGGTAAACCAATTGCCTATTTTATTGGAAGATGTGCCCTTGCAATTACGGCAAAATATGTTTTTGCAACTAGATGGTTGTCCAGCACATTTCTCAAGAAGAAGATCTAAGATATCGCCAGAGGTGGATAGGGTGAGGATGTCTATTTCCTTGGTCTCCCCGATCCCCAGACCTCACCTGTTTGAACTTCTATTTCTGGGGTCGGTTGAAAGATATTGTTTACAAAATTTCACTAACAACGAGAAACGACATGAAAATACGAATACAAGAGGCCATTCGTAGTCTGTCAAGAGCAGAAATTAAAGCTGCTGTAATGTCTACGCATGAGCGGCTCCAACAATGCATTGAGTGTGATGGAAAACCTTTTTGAGCATTTAAGGAGGCATTAAGTTTTATTTCAAAATCAGTCCTTTTGTCTTATTATGCCCCTAAACATTTTTTTAATTTTTTGAACTAAGAATAGTTTTATTATTTAAAAATTATAAATTGCAATTGAATCTTGAAAAAACACAAATAAATAACAATAAATACCAGTGTAATAGCGTCTTTTTAAAATTATATGATAACTAAATCTTCTTTCTGAGATATTTCAGGCTACGAATAAAATATCGAAATACGGTTTTCACTAGCCTGTTTAGGTATCACTTCGCTACATTTTTATGAGAAAAGTCATATTATTGCATTTAATTTTTTAGAGAATTTTGCAATTTTCTGTTATTATATCAAAAAGCGCGCTGTAGCGGCATCACTAAGAAATAGACATATCATAAGTAAGATAGGTTTGATGGAACAATAAATGCTTTTTTCAATGAGACCAAATTTGTTAAAATCAGTTTAGTCATTTAGGAGTTACAGCTGTTTATTTAAAAAAGCATTTAATTACCCCCACCACTTTATTTTAATAGATACGTCAAAAAGTGTTAAACAAAACTTACTCGAGTAAAGCTTAGTTTTAAAAGCCATATATGTTTTGGTAACATGTACTGAGTGGATTTCAGTGAAAAATCACTTTAAAGGTTTAAGATGCCGGTTTCGCCCCCTGGCGACCATCTTGGAAATCTGTAATTATTTTCCACGGTCTTCTTTTGCCCACTTTAGTAATAACATTTTTTACCACAAGTCTCTACGACAAATAGTTTCAGAGATACAACACTTTGCATTGTTATCTGACCACCCTGTACAACTGTGTAAGGAAACGGATCAGTGAGCATAGGGTAATGAATCGAAACAGTGAGGACACGTTGATGAACCGTCAAGGACGGGTTTCCAAACACCGGAAAGTAGGTAAGCAACATCACGATTGATATTCTGGAAACGTCTCTGGATCTCGATAGCGTCTTTTACCTTTCGTGTAAAATAGCGTTGAGACTTGCTTACAACAGATATCTGATCAAAACAAATTTTGTGGCCCGTTTCGATAAAGTATTCGGATAAATCTGAGTGTGCTGAAGAAAGTGATTTAACATACCGTTGGTTACTATGACGCGCTCAAAACCCAGAAGCCCTCATAACATATATCTAAATTTATACATGATGGGGGCAAAAGTAGTAAGTTGGAATCGCTATAATTTTGTGCCGTAGAGGCTATTTATCCGACCCAGCATTCTAGATCTGCTATCCAATTCACAAATAAAACATAACACTTTTAAATCTCCACCTGGTTGCCATTCGTGCTCTTGATATTTAATTTTCTCCAAAAGCAACTTAGGTTGTTATAAGTTTCTTCTGACTGGACTGAATGAGCAACTGTCACGGGTAAATACTTATTGCCATTATATAGATAAAAGAACGACCTTTAAATAAGTCTTGTGTAATTATGTAGCTGGAACAAGTAAGTTCTTCTCCAGAAGTTTAGATTCCAGAATTTCAACGACATACTTTGAAAGACTCAAATCTTTAAATCGATCAGTTAAGGTTATAAAATTCTTGTTTACTGACCTCTGGAGTTTCTTCTTCACTGAAAAATATGAATTCTAAAGTTTCTGATGAAGGTTTTACAAGAAGAACAAACCTTATCATTAACGGTTGATTGAAACATTTAATATATTTTTTATTTTTTTAATTGTAACCTTGAATGTCACATACACAAAATTTAACATTCAGCATAGCTTACTTGTATGCATCACACCAAAGGAATAGCAAATGGCAAGTTTAAACATGCACAAACTGCTGTATTTGAGACAAATATTTAATAGAATTACGAATACAGTAGTATAAAGCTTGTAAAGTGTGACTGAAAGTATAATTATGTACAAATTTGCGTATATATGAGTAATATTTTGTTACTAAATTATGAAAAAATCTTTAAGTAGTAGATATAAACCGACTTCGGTTTACTAAGCAGTAAACCTGTATAAAACAGTGGGACATGCTCCTATTTAAACTCCAGATATTTACTGGTAATCAGTGTAATTAGTTGTTTTTGCAATTAGCAGCTCTTTACTTCACATATCTTTTATTTGTCTTCAAATTCAGAATACATAACTAAAAAGGTAATGTTGTCAGGTTTTAGTTAAGCATAGCATCTGTATCGAAAATAAAGCGCTGCAGTTTTTCTACCTTTTTTTCTGGTATACCTACATATACTTCTGACATACTTTTTTATCGAAATTTATGCGTTTTTAAATTTCTTTTTATGGTTTTCAATCCTATAGTATTAGACATACTACCACCTGAATATTATAAAACTAAATAAATTCCGATTTCTATAGCATTCGTTTCTTCTTAATGTGTATAAAACCTAACTGTATATTTAGTTTTTGTTATATGCTCATAGTTTTTTTTAGTGATAAGCTATTAGTACACGTAAGATGATTCAATAGTGGGGGTGGCCAGTGCTGCATTAACTATCGATAGGAACGGTGTTACAGTTATTTCTCACAGATGTGTTGGTTTTATTATCATTTATTTCTTAAAATCCCTTTATTTTTTTTATTTATAAGAAGCGGGGTTATACCGCGATATAATAGAATAGTGAATAGACGTGAATCATCATAGTCTTCGTCGACTTCCTTCCTCAGCGTCGAGTAGTACAAATTCCAATTGTGATAGAAGGGCTGTATGTGCAGAGAAGCCGAAACACAAAATTGGATCAATCGGTAAGTGAATTAAATGAACATATAATTCCGTTGTTTGACAAAGATGCGAATCATCATGTTGCAACTCTATTAGAACATGTAACAGAATTAAGGCTGTCAGATCAGTGGAATAATTTAGGAGTTTTAGGCGGCTCTCAGACTTAAGTATTTAGGGACGGTCTAGAAGCAAGGTACTAGTTTTACAAATTCTATTAAAAGTACGTATGAAAGCTACTACATTTCAAAATATTTGCACTCACAAAAATATTACAATATTGTTTAGAAATTCAGCTGCCATACTAACATAATTAAAAGCTGAGAATATGGATATAAAATTTATTGAAAATGAAATTGCGCTTAAATGTTTGTGAAGTTACTAAAGATATTGAAACAAAATTTGCCATGTGAATGTTAGCGACAATCGATCATGAACGATTGTACCTAAATTTGAAATGTATAAGGTGTGTCAAGTCTCAGATAAAATGAAGACCAAAAGTTAACGTTTATGTCTAAAAAGGCTTAACTGACAATGATATGGTTAAAGCTAAAAAAAAAAGGTTAAAGTTGTGAGACATTTTAATGATAAATACATATTTTTATAATTTTTTTCTTTTAGCTTCTTGATTAGCAGTTTTAAATATTCAATTATTATTTTAAGAATTAAAATTTTGTCACGTACCTTTCTTTGTAATCATTGACGCATTAGGAGTTTTATTTGGCATGGATAGTTTGAAGTAATGCTATACAAAGTTAATCATCTGTTGTGAAGTCAGTGTACAATGTGATGCATTTTGGAACTCGAAAAGCTGTACCTTTCGTCTTTGTGACGTTCTTCTGATTATGTAATTCGAAATACAGTTTTTTTTTTGTAATAGGATACTATCGATCTTTTCGGTTAATAGTATTGCCAGTGTATATTTCTCTCAATAGTAGAATTATTGTTTCTGTTGGATGGATTTTATTATTATTGCAGTGAAGTCGTGAATGGCGGATAATGATTTTTTTATACCCCCAATCTTCCATCACATGGCAAAAATGAATATCTACGCACTGAATAAAACTACTACTACTTCAATTATCATTATTGTATATATTGGTTTGATCAGGGCAATTATCAGAAAATCTTAATTCTTCTATGTCAGGACGGACATAATTGGTTATATAATTATTACCTTTATTACCAGTATCATTGTACAATAATAAATATAAAAATATGCTTTTACTGTTTTTAAATCATTGGCGTAAATAAAAAAGCTTTTGTATAGAGAATTAAAAGCAATTGCTGCAATGTCACTTCTTTCTTAGGTCTCTTCAGAACTATCTTGCAGACGAGAGTAGGATCGTTTCACTCGTCTTTATGAACAATGATTTTAGTAACCACTGTTCTTTTAACTGTGTTATCTAATGAAGAACTCTTTATTTTTGGCGATAACTCTTCACAGTGACAGCAAACATCAATTTTGTGGACGTCTGAAATAAATTAAAATTGCCATGAAAGAATTTTATTTAGTAACGTTATTTGACTGCCAAATTGGTATATTTTCCCTTATATATTATTTTTAGTTACATTCAGTTATGAGTGTTTGCCAGAATAGTATGTATGTGGTACAGGAAAAAAGGCTGCATGTTCTCGAATTATCTTATTTTCGCTACAGTATTTGATTTCAAAGATTTTTCTGGCATATCCTTAGGAGTTACGTTATTTAGTAATAAACTCTTCAGTCTCATTGGTCGCATTGGTAATTGCATGTAAATTTAGAAAAACCGTGTGATATACTTTTTTCTCTTGTCTTATCATTCAAAATATGAATGATAATATGGGTGAATGAGTTTTGTTCATGTTCACTCTCCCGGCTTCTGTGTAATTAACAGAGCATTTTAAACGACATCTATTACACATGATTTTAATTTACCTGCCGTCATTTTCAACGGTTTTGGCAGGCAGAACTTTCCCTACATTACTGCTTATTGCGGTTAAAGTCTACAGATTATGTGTTATACTAGCCATATTTTTATATGTACATACAGGGTGAGGCATTAGTGCGTCAAAGCTCAATATATACCTTATTATTGAAGATATCAAAAAACTTTATGTACAAGAATCATAGACAGTCTTAAGCTACACATTTTAAAATTAATTTCATATATACCGGGTGTTTCATATCGCTAGGGTGAACCAAACATACATTTTCTTAAATGGAACACACTATATATTATTTCAAATTTGGATTAAGCCCATCTTCCTCGTTCTTTCAATATAAGGTTTCATTGTGTTATACCGAGTATTTCAGAAGTTATGGTCAATTTTGTGTGAAAATCGTTGCGTATTTAACGTCCTGTGTATTCCATGCGAAACAGCTTGAAATTATTTTTGTACTGGAATAACTTTTTTATACTGTTACACTTTTATAACGAGGTGGTGTTTTCCCAATATTACGAAAACTGTGTACAGGGCCATTCAAAACACAAATGCATTATTTTCTATTTTTTTTTAAATGGAACATCCTGTATTTTATACTAAGAAAGGGAAGAATAGTTGATATACTTCCATTTTCATTAACCATTCCCTATATCTAAAATTGTTAGTTTCTGAGATATTTAATGATTTTTAAAGAAATTTGAGCATTTTGGCAATAATTGGAATATAATAATTTAATTTAATTTAATAATAATTATAATAATAATACATTAGCCATGAAAAAGTGACATTAGAAAAATGCTAAATCATTAACTAAAATAATCTTATTAAATTTAACTACAAAATAAAAACCTTATACTGATAATTAATATTTTACCATTTTAGCTAAAGTTTAAATACCACAAGGTTCACAATAAATGCTCAAAATGTCCTCCAAAAACATCAATACAACATTGCAGCCGTCTTTCGAATGATCGACTTACATTTCTTAACATTTCTATATTAATGCTATGGAACGCTTGTCTTATTCTATTCTTCATATCATCTTGCGTAGTTGCCGGTGTTTTATACACAAAGTCTTTTACATAACCCCACATGAAAAAGTCAATTTTAGTTAGCTCTGGGGATCTGGCCATGTAGTTGGTCCTCCTCTTCCTATCCACCTTGCAGGAAAATGTGTATTTAAATAATTATGAATCGATCTTGTGATGTACCGTCATGTAAATACCACATATTTTGACGAATATTGATGGGAACATTTTCCAGCAATAATGGTAAATGGTTTTCAGGAAGTCTAAATAAACCTGACCATTCACTCGGCCTGTGAAAAAATGTGGTCCAATTACGTAGTCGCCAATTATTCCACCCCATACATTCAAAGACCACCTATTTTGACTATAATTTCCTACAAAATAGGGATTACTTGTAGTTAATAATGAAAATTATGGCGATTTACATTTCCATTTTTATGAAATGTAGCTTCATCTCCAAAAAGAACAAAATTAAAGAAATCTCTTTGGTTGCGGATTTGTTGTTGAGCCCATTCGCAAAAAGCAACTCTACGGGCCAAGTCATCGTCGAGTAACTCTTGATGCAATCGCATACGATATGGATGAAATTTATTTTTACAGAGTATTCTTCGGACAGCCTTTTGACTAATATCTTGTTGCCGCGATATTTCTCTGGTACTAATATGTGGATTGTCCGTAACTGCAAGAACCACATTGAATTCTTTTTCCTCGGTAAGAACAGTTTTCGCTCTTTCATGTTTTTCATATATTACAGAACCTGTACGAGTAAAGCGATCCATTAACCTTTCCAGCGTTATCGTTTCAGGTTGTCGTCGAGCAGGATATCTCTCTTGGTAAATTCGTTTAGCAAGTAGACAATTTTTCATGCACTCTCCTAGTACCCATATCATGTCTGTTAATTCCTCAACAGAAAAATTCATTTTAAAGAGTAATTAAATTTGCAAAATCTAGGTAACAAACTATACTAACAAATAAAACTAGTTGATTAACTGATAAATAATATGATTCAGACTTTTCTAATGTCACTTTTTCATGGCTAATGTATTATATTCCAATTATTGCCAAAATGCTCACATTTCTTTAAAAATTATTAAATATCTCAGAAACTAACCACTTTAGATATAGGGAATAGTTAATGAAAATGAAAGTATATCAAGTATTCTTCCCTTTCTTAATATAAAATACAGGGTGTTCCATTTAAAACAAATTAGAAAATAATGCATTTGTGTTTTGAATCGCCCTGTACACAGTTTTCGTAATATTGGGAAAACACCACCTCGTTCTAAAAGTGTAACAGTATAAAAAAGTTATTCCAGTACAAAAATAATTTCAAGCTGTTTCGCATGGAATACACAGGACGTTAAATACGCAACGATTTTCACACAAAATTGACCATAACTTCTGAAATACTCGGTATAACTCAATGAGACCTTATATTGAAAGAACGAGGAAGATGGGCTTAATCCAAATTTGAAATAATATATAGTGTGTTCCATTTAAGAAAATGTATGTTTGGTTCACCCTAGCGATATGAAACACCCGGTATATATGAAATTAATTTTAAAATGTGTAGCTTAAGACTGTCTATGATTCTTGTACATAAAGTTTTTTGATATCTTCAATAATAAGGGATATATTGAGCTTTGACGCACTAATGCCTCACCCTGTATATAGCTGAAGATTTTCCCCATTATTAAGTTGTTATATTTTTTTGCTATTTTATCATATTAGTAGCAGTAGATTAGAGATACTACTACTAGAGATACTAGTAGTTTAAATAGAAGTTTTATTAAACCAATTCATGTTCAATATTTAAAACTACAAAGATCATAACAGTGCTGATTATAATATCGAAGGCTTCCACGGTCTGAGTCTCTGTTATGAGGGCTTCCGGGTTTTGATCGCGTCATAGTAAATATATACAATACAAAATAAAATAAAACAAAAATGAAAAAGAAATTTGAAAAAAATATATATACAACTTACTCAAACTCGACGTTTCGCCACTAATGTAAGTGGCTTCTTCAGGAGCAAGCAAAACTAGGTGAGGGACGCCAGAAGGTCACGGTCACTTGACGTGTCAACCACGCTAGAGCCGAAAACCTTCTGACAGAAGAAGAAGAAATCTGATTATCTTTACAAATGAAGCATTAAATTTGATGGCAATGGACAGTTTGACGATTGCACTAGATTATACTAAATCATCTTTTACGTGATCGTATCTATAGCATACAAACTAAACTTCTTGTAAATCGTCCCCTCCTCCTCCCTCCCGTTTAGGAGACCATTTCCTCTATTTCAATACTCTATGCTTGATACATCTACCTCAATAACCACCAAATCCAGTTTTCATCAAAAAAATGTAGAGCGACAGTTTCTATAATCCGACCAAACTTGACAAATTTTAATGACGCTAACAATGTACGATATGAAGATACCTAAAAAATAATAATGATCAAATTTTCAGAACAAACACTGTATATGTATATTCACATAGGCGATCACAGTGGTAACAGGAATTAGAAGACATAACTGAGACTAGCACAGTACTTCCTTCGCGTATCCACATTTAACTCGTCTACTTTAAGGTCGTATTATCATAATGTGAATAATAATCGCGGGATCTTCGCCATTAAACTACAGTAATACTTCTGTATTGCTCTTCCTTCGAGAGTTTCCTCTATTGTTTAACTCTGCTCTGTATTACTAATTATTAAAATCGTCTATTAATTAAGAAAATGTAGTAGATTCGTTCCACTTAATTTAAATTCTTTTATTTTCCCATTAAAGTGTAAAGATTATGTGGGGATAAAAACTTCATAAACATTTGAAAATACTATCCTTAATTACAATGAATGCATCTGTATCTATCTTATAGTATGTATGTATGTGGATATTCACAGTTGATGGTCATGTTGGCATGGATGCAAATAAAGTTTACAGTAGTATTTGATATGAAATGTTTTTTTTGTTTTTGTCTAATTTTCATATTAAAAGTTTTCACTTATGAAACTTTTTTCTAATGTTATTTACGGAATCAAATCTCTATCAAAATAAAATGAATACAATGCAAAATAATTACAAGAATTCAATTTTCTTGAATATTCGAAAAATTGAAGCATTTGAAATGCACAGCTTCTGCGACCTATTCACTGTAGCAATATTTTCCGGTGAAAAAATTGTATGAGCAGGCAAAAGGGCAGGCATTACAATAACCGAATCCCAGGTGGTTTTTGTTTGGTTTCCGTAATTGACCGTTTATCTATCAGAACTCTCCGTATCCGTAGCGGATGGTTGTCAAATCTAAGCACGCTGTGTTGAATTGAATAAAAATACCGATAGTTTAGAAATCTTAGTATTAGGCTGGCTAATGTAGATAAATCGTCTTCAGGAATACCATTAGTTAGATTTTAAAACTGTCTTTTTAATTTAACATTATTATTTAGTACTGTTATTTTCAAGGTTATCAAAAGTTTAAGCTTACATGGCACTATAACATATCACGATAGCGACTAAACCCATCAAGTACCAAATTATTATATTTTAGAAAATTTATAATTTTCCTGTGAAGGTTTTATTTCAGATTTTAAGGAACAGAATGCTAGAACGTCCTATAAATAGGGTTATAAAGAGCACAATTTCTTTTCTCAAAAGAAATGTTATTAGTATCAAGAACATCTCGCTTTGATACTAATTGTTCTCTTAGTGTAAAGTAGTCCTTCCTGAGCGTAATGTCACGTCTGATACTAAATAGAAGAGATTTGGGCATTCATACTCGACCTCGCCGTTTTCTTTGTTAGTCTCTTTGTTTAAGAAAACATCATTTTCGGTCATATCTGTTATCTTTAAATATGTTGATGCTCAAAGAATAGATCTTCTAATATTTAACAAATCTGTGTATAAAGAGTTGACCATTCTAACAGAATCCCTCCACGGTATGCAGGTTAAACATTCGAGTAAAAATAACCCAATACTGCTTGGTAAAGATTTAAAATATCGAACTTTAGGAGAAACTTCCAATTATTAATTTAAATTAATTTTAATTTCCATGCGTTTGATATCGAGTATATGCTTTTGCTTCGACAGAAAGTTAAACTTTATAATCTGCCCTCGTATTCAGTAAAATAGAATATAAAAATTATCGTTCCAAATAAATTAAGAAAACTTTCTATTCCACCTCTAATGAATCACAATCACAAAACAAATTTAATATTTATTTTAGTTAAAATGGTTGAAAAAAGAAATTTCTTAGAAAGTACTACTCGTATATCAATCTCGTAAAATTCGACATCGGTATCTAATCTTAATAGAAGTGAAACTCGTCGAACCAAAAGCTGCAACAATTTAAAGTAAAATGATTCGTCCTTGGTGGATCTGCACCTGCTCTACAGATGACACTTTGGTAAGTAAGAGTTTCACTAGAGCGCCACCATTTGTGCAATTCTAATGCATCAGGTAATTTAGCAGACCACAATTCGACACAGCATATGTACGTAATAAACATACACGTACGGTATACATACATATATGTATGTGTACCTGTTTTAAGTACACTCTTCTACGTATATACCGAATATATATGTGAATGTATAATGCAGAAGTTGGTTCTTTCCAATATGCAATATGTCGCAATTATGTAGTTTTTTTTTTGTAATGCATCAATGATTACGACAATGATACTTTATGCAGCTGTAAAATTAGAAGCATTGAAGGTTAATATAACCATTCTCTCTTTTATGATCAAGATATACATGGTATGGTAAATAAGTTTGTTCTGTCTACGTAAGTATGTAGAATGCATTTCAAAATTTATTATTTTCGGTGTTTCAGCTTCATTTTCTTAAACAGCCGAGTGAAACCCTTTTCAGTTTCCTTTTGAAGAAAATACTAAACTTTAAGATACCATTAAATAATTACCAATAATACATAATCTTGAAAGTTAACCAACTTCTTTTCATATGATTTTATAACTTTCTTTCGTCATCATTTGGTTCTCATTTAAACCAAATTCAGTAATCTTTCGACCAGAATCTTCTTTAAACTGGTTAACCAATTCCGGTTGAGATGATAACTTTTCCCCGCTTATTCTTTGAAAAAAACCTTATATCATACATGGTTTTGAATTTTTGCAACCGATCTTGGCTAGCATTGATAGCATTAATAATGCCCAACTTTTTCTCAGGTTTTTTTTGAGAAACCATTTATACAGTTGGGTGTTCCAGGTTGTTCTGATTGTCCTGATCATTGTACCGAAGAAATTATGGTCCTATCTATCATAGTGGCGGAAATATTTCCAAAATACTAAATTTTCAGAGCCCGTCATTTTTCGAAGTTAGGTTTCGAATTCTGGCCGTTGAATATTGTTACAGGTTGCTCTTGTTGCTGTGAATATTTCTCCAAGAAATTGCGGTCCTACCTTCACCGTAATAATAAAGATATCGCCAAAAACTTAACATTTTAGCCGGCATTTTTGAATTGTCCAATTGTAGCGGTTGTTATTCCAAGTTGTTCTAGTTGCCCTGATTGTTGTTGAGTTAAGAAAAGTTAGTCTTCGTTTCCACGGAGTATTATTTGAACATCGATTGTAGTAACACAACAATTTTGAATTACCAATATTTTTCCTTGTCATTAAATTTGTGTAAAAATTCTTCTATTGTCTGCCTACTAAATATTATTTTATGATTTGCATATTACTAATTACATGCGTCAGTGAATGATGACTTTAATCTTTAAATGTAACAAATCTCAAAGTATTGCATTTGCGGTGAATTTGCTTATAAACCGTCAGTCAAAAGGGTAATTTTTTTATGTGTGGTGGGTGCTTAGTTGCAGTGACTCCGTAAGCTGTATCGCTTGTCTGGTATTTTTAGAAAACTGATGAAGTTCTTTTTAAGATACGAAAATAATATACAGGGTGTTCCATTTGAAAAAACCAACTCCAAAATAGATTAACAAAACTCGATCACCGGTGTATAGGTCATTATTTTACTCAACAATTTGGCATATTTAATGATACACTTAGTTTTTTGGTATTCATTTACGGTTCTTATAAAAATGGACGACAATGGAGCGTTTTTTCAACTTTCTCTTCGTAACTATGGGTCTTAGATCCAACAACTACTGTTATACCAAATTGCATCACTCTGTATGTTACAAAGTTTAATGTATGATATCATCTCCGTAGCGACATTTAATTTGTAACAAATTGTACAGAAAATGTTAAAATCTAATTAAATAAAAATCTATTTACGAATAAAAACACATTTAATTTGTAACACTAATTGCATGAAAAAATAGAATAAAAACACCTTAATCCTCTGCAGAGAAATTGACAATGCGTGCACCACTTTCTACGTCATTCTATTGCGGTTTTAGTTTATCCGCACCACATATAGTCTTTGACATACGCGTTGCTATTTCGCGAAATTTATTTACTGCGACACGCGATCCAAACCTAGCCGGTTTGCATATTTGAATTAAACGAAAATCGTACGTACATATACATAGATTATATGTACATACATACATACATACATACATACATACGTACGTAAAATTATATACATTCTCCGTTTAATGCCAGATTCTAATTCACGCTCGGAACGCACTTTATACACGCAACGAATAAAATTGGTGAAAGTAGCCCGTGGAAAAAGAAAAAATTACAGCTATTGCTGTTGAATAAAAATTATATGCCTACATATACGTGGTGCATGATGTTGTTAGTGTCATTAAAGATGCTTTTCGCCAGCTGATTGCTCCAAATGCTATAGCACACTATACAAAATTTTTTACATACTAAGCAAAACATACGAAATAACACGTGATTAGTTTAAATTAACTTAATGTGACCTCTATACCATTCGTCTCAAACCGAAGGCCCACGGGCCCCAACCCACCTCCGAAATAATTTTACATTATCCGCGCCTGTTATAAATACTGTGCTTATAATAGTTTTACAAACATTTAGAGATATGGACTGATACTAGCCGGTTAACTCGATTTGTGTTTAACAAGTCTATTCTATAAAATTTGATTCGCAAGGACTCATAAATGATAAATTGTGGTTAAAAGCACAACCGATGTGAACGAATCTAATACAATCAATTTCTGTAGAGGTGGTTCTTGAATGATATTTGCAATGTATACAGATGTATGTAACAAACAAGAAAAAAAATTGTCAAAATTCTCTGTGCTGTTGCTTTGTACAAAGTGTGATAGCAAAAATATATTAGGCAGGTTAATGAAAACGTGTGGCAACAGAGCTTTTTTTAAACGAATAAATATAAATAATAATCATGAAATTGTAGGATGATGACTGGAACTGAATTGTGCCTTATTTTTTGGAGGATGCATCAAATTGTTGTAACGTCATTGCTTAACTCACCACAATAGCAAGGTATGTCGAGCAATATATTACGGAAAGCATTTCTTCCAGTTTTCAAAAGTATTAACAACTCACTGTTTTGTCAATAAATTTTCTGGATGGAACTTTTTTAAAGAAAATTCATTGCAGTTTTGAATTTGAAAAGGATGGAACCAATTTTTATACAAAATCTTTGGTAGATACTTTCGGTCAATACTACTATTTCTTGGAAACAACAAACTCCTATTTTCATCAGTTACAGTTTTTACCTGTTTAAGTTCATTAATTATTCTCAAAACTGTAGATCTGCTTATACGAGGGTGTTGAGTTATTGAAGAGATGACTTAGCTTTCCATAGATATATTGTTTACTTTAACCACTGTACCTGCCAAATGCAATTAAGTCTAAATCAATTCTGACACTATACATAAACAACGCTGTCTTTTTGATATTTCTTCATTGTTTACTACTGTTTTTTTTTATTTTAAATTCTCAACCTCATTATGCAATACAGGTTTAATGGCCATATTGCATCTCATATTATCTTTTTCAGTTTCTTAATAGCGTCATCTTTATATCCGGCTGATATGTTGCAAATTTTTAATTGTCAAATAAGAATTGCTGTCAATGCTCTGTCGCAGGCAATAACCGGAAATACAATTTGGCAACAACGAAGTGAATCACCATAAGATCTGTACTGCATAATATGGTTGAAGCAGACTATAGTCCTACTTGAATTTATGGAGCATTTACTTGGTACCCAAAAGATGAAATAAGTTTTAGATATTATTCAACCTAAAAACTGTAGAATACAATCCCATTCATCACTTTATAATTTCAGAATTCTAGGTTCGTTCCTTTAAAAAAATCTTTGTCCCAACGAAAAACCAATCTAACAAAGAGCATATTTTAAGAGAAAATGGCACATAATGAAGTTTAATAACATAATTAAGATGCAAAAGCTTGGGCTACTTGTAATCGACTTTTCAGTTCTCGGTCTCAGTTTCAAAAACTTTATTTTTGACCATTATTATTTTAAATAATGTTGGCACTTGTATTAATAACGATTATACATTTAATTTAAATACATACACCACTCTAAGTCGCTTCGATTGAACTGAGTATTTTGATATTTTCAACTAAATGGTCGATAAATTTATAATAAATAAACTTTAGAAGTTCAATGCACAGACAAAAAATTCATAATCAAAATGTAAATCAGTCGACTTCAACTTTAGCGTCTATAAAAATCTGGCACAGCATGATGAAAAGTAGCAGAACTTTCCTCTTCTTGAAAATCCCGAGATGTCTTTTTGGTGATCTTTGAATTCCACACAGTATGATTTTGGATTATGTTAGCCTGTATAAATTTCTGCATTATAAACAATAATTTATTTGTCACAAGAAAAGCAGTGACATCAGTATTAAATTACTGAATTCAATTTTAATAAAATATCTTCGATTGAAATAAGATTTGAAACGGGTCGATGGCCGGAGTGGTTAGGCGGCTGACTATCGTTGTGAGAGGACGATAGGCGCCGGGGTTCAATTCTCTGAAGAGACGGTGACATTTTTTCAGGGGGTGTAATCCCGGATCGACTTGCTATTCGCTGTTGGGAGCAAAGTGATTAACAGCGCGGCATCATAAAAGGCGATATGATGCTGTCACAAAGCCAATTGAACACAACATACACACACAAAACTACACCGCGAGAGTTGCAGTGATATCCAGACAAGCGATACAGCTTATGGAGTCACTAAGCTCAACTAAGCACCCACCACATTAAAAAAAAAATTAATGTATCTCATTAAACCAAAAACTTTTTCCTCAATGTACCTATTTGAGCTTACGAAATGTAGTCGTCCGTTTAACAATATTCAATACATTGTTTTTAATAAATATTGTTTGACACAAACAAACATATTTCTTTTTTTGTAGAATTATTTCCACTTGTAGGTCAATAAAACAACAGTTAATTAAATACCAATTTATTTCAGAGCATATAATATTATATTCAAGAACATATAATATTATATGTTCTCCAATAAATTGGTATTTAATTAATTTTTGTTTTATTGACCTATAAGTGGAAATATTTCAGGAATTGAAACAAGTACATAAAGGTCACAAAATAGATATATTAATTTTATTGTAGAACGTTTTTTCTGTGAAGCTTTGATGTTTCATTGTAAATATGTATAATGCTAAGCATAACGAATTAACCATTTGAGAACCTATTAGGTCATAAACATAGCACCACCGGTAAACATAAATCTGAAAATTCCTTTCATTTAAAAAATTACCTTGAACACAATACAAATACCATAATCTCTTATTGTGATCACCTTCTTTTGAAGCACCTACATATGTAATAATTTTTGTTAAAAATGCTTGACATTATTACCTCTTGTCACTTTATCCTTGTTGATCTTTATGACGCAACGCTGCTAGTTTAATTGAAAAAAGCATTTACATCACTGGAATTTCATAACTAGCAGAAACTCGCAGATGATGTCTTAAACTAAATTTTGCATCAATTTATTTGCTACTACAAAGCAACTGCCTATAATAATTAAACTCACAAACGCAGTTTAGGATCATATTCTGGCAGAATTAGTTTTTACATTTATGATTCTTCCTACTAATTGCTTTAATTTTGTTACACCTCGTTTGCACCGATAGCTGAAGAAGAATACAGTGTCAATTAAACTACAACTAGAAAAATAGAGTTAAATCTGCGAATGGAACGAAGGAATCTCCGTCTTAAAAAATTGAGCATTACAAATTTCTGGAGTTTAGACGGGCAAAAGTTTTCTACGACTAATAAGCATGTTAATTGTATAAATTATCATTATTTATCAAAAAAGCTATTTTAATGAAAGGATAGTCTAATTTTTTGTTAATTGAATATTAATTAAATATGTCTAAATTTATGACTGTACACCTGCCTAACATGAAAACGGGTATGATGGGAAAGTCTCCCGGTATTTTACATAACAGCAAAAACATATAATTTTCTATCGTTTCAGAATATTTGACGACATGTCCATAACTATCTAAATTAATGTTTATTCTACCATTCACATAAAATCACAAGCATCTACAAGTAATTTGCATGTTATGTTTGCATCCTTTCTAGATAGGAATCTCAAATTAATCTGTAAAACATCAATAAACGCAGCAACCGCGCGTATGAAATTATAAATAGTATATTCGAACAAAACCGGATATTTTAACCAATTTAAATCGCAAATTCCACACGGTTCAACGAAATAAGTAATTTTGCATGTTCAGTTCCGCGAGCGGACAATAACCCTCGACTCCGCAGGAAAGAAGACCTAATTACACACCGAATTCTCTTAAAATAATAGTAAGATTATAACTGTATTCCGGAACGTAATCATACTAAGTGTTTTACGCGAGACACACGTCAATGACATACTCTCTGATGTTTATGTAGCGCATTGTTTGGCCCCATCTTAGTTATCCCTCACTTCTAATACAACGTCGCAAAATTAGATATCTGTACTGTACTGTTTTGGCAGTACTGGGTAATACTGAAAAATAAATTCTACAGACTTATATACGAGTAGAAATAAAAGGAAACGGATATTGAATAGCTGAAGATGAAGAATTCAAAAGGATTGAAAAGAGAAAAGAACCGTATTATCCGCATTAAGCTAATTAGCAGCGGAAAGTCAATTAATCTCATTATCCATGCTGGAGTAGTACATGTATATGTAAAGTAAAATTTGTTTGTTTTTCTTCGAGAAAAATGTACTTCTATTCAGCAGCTCGGTCCGCGTCGATGAATTTTTATAAAATCTTTGATAGTCGAGGAAAGTTTTATTAAAAATATTCTAGATATATGTACACCCACAAATGTTTTGTTAATATGGAGGATGTAGAGATTATTAAATACCGAAATGTGTTCAGAAAAATATGTGTGTATGTATGTATTAAACACACGTTAAACTTTTCCAATATCACTGCATTCAAACTATCACGTCATTTTGCCTACTATTACCAAAATGTTTTACTATAATGAAAACTAATAGATAGTGCCTACTTTTTGACATTTTCAAATGGAAGTCTTTTAAGCGTCCCCACAAGTAAAAATCAAGACATGTCAAGTTGGGAGATCTTGCCGGCCAAGGAAATAGGCTTCCCCTTCTTATCCAGCGTTCTCGAAAGGTCCCGTTAATATGGTTTCGGACATTAATTGAATAATGTGCCGGACAACTATCTAATTGCAGAAACATAGTTTTCCTAGTTGCGAGTGGCACATCCTCCAACAAAATTGGCAAGTCGTTGATCAAAAACTCTAAGAAGCGGTTACCAGTTAAAGCTTGATCAAAAAAAAATAAGGTCCAATAATTCTGTCCCCAATGATACCGCACCACACATTTAGACTCCAGCGTCCTTGGTGCTGCACATCTCTTAACCAATGCGGATTTTCAGCGGACCAATAATGCATGTTATGACTGTTTACTCACTACTAAAGGTAGCCTCGTCGGTCCAGAGAATTTCCGTTAAGAAATTTCTGTTTTCCTCAAGCCATCCATTGACAATAATTTAGTCTATTATCGAAATCTTATTCATTTAGCGCCTGGTCCATGGTGTCGGGTACTGTCTTGCAGCTATAGCTGCATTTTGAAAACACTCGAAGTAAATCGCAATCATGTCAACGGCTTCATTATTTGCGAGAGGCATTTTGATTAAAAAGTACTCAAATTATACGCAATCAACAATATTGGGCTGCGTGTGACAAAAGTTTGACGTTAATTGGCAATATTTTTGTTAGGCGATTGTCGTGTCCATGACCTACTACTTGCCTTCTTATCGAAAGCAAGCGATGCATTTTTAAATGGGGATATATGAATTTTCCTGGTTTAGTATTTTTTTTTAATAATTTGAGTTAGGAAAAAGATATTAAGATGCGGCTTGCGCAGGCTTATTGGTTGGTCATTTGTCTATTTTCTAGTCTAAAAAAAATCAAATCATCGCATTTAAATTTTTTGAGATAATCCAATATTTTGGTTATAATATCGAATAACGCCCTCTATCGGCGGCCGTGTAGGTCACAACTGTCACGATTACAAGAAACCTAAAAGCTCAAGAAATGCCCTTTTCAATGATACCAAATTTATCAAAATCCATTAAGCCGTTTCGAAGTTACAGGCATTTATTTAAAACAACATTCAAATACCCCCCACCACTTTATTTCGAAAGATAGAGAAAAATTGCTGTTACAAAAAATGTTTGACTTTAAGTTAGCATTAAAACGCAAATAGTTTTTTTGTTATATTGATTGGAGAAAATCGCGAGAAACGTAACTTTATGTAATTCAAGATGGTGGAAACGCCCATTGGCGGCCATCTTGGAAATTTGAAAATAATTTCCAACATTTTTCCTTGCCCACTTTACCTATAAAATTTTTTACCGTAACTCTCTACGATCATTAGTTTCTGAGATACAGCCGCTTACCTCGCTTATTTGCCCACCCTGTACATATATATACATACATACAGTATGTTACTAGATACACTTCCTTGTCTGGCGATACCGGGTTCGAACCCTGATACTTCCTTTCTAAATTTAGTTTTCTGTAGTTGACCAAATTCCATGGCAAATGCGAAAAGGTGGTTTACATCCCCAGGCACAATAATAACCCATGGTCAGTCGATGTCCCCTATAATTGACGCAAGCTGTAGAGGGATACTAGGCAATGAATTATTATTATTATAGAATTTGACAAACAAAACACCATTTGCCATTATTCGTAAACATTATAAGCTATTGGAATATTAATAATCTAATAATAAATTACACAATAACTACTATACAGTTATTTATAATTTTATTACTATTCAATACTAACGTAGTACCTATAAAAATGTGCTGCCTCGTAAAAATTGAGAAACCTTACAAAACTCTGTAGATGAGTACGTTTGTCTCACAGCAATAGCATCTTATTAAATTTTAACCGATAATTGACTCCAAAAATATCATGCAAGGTTATCTCGGCGAATTGAAACTTGGATTGGAAAAGCTGATTCAAGCCAATCTGCTAAGTTTGTGGGATTAAGTTTATTTATCGTATCCAATCGAGATTAAATCCCGGTAGCAAAACGCAACATCTGACACTATTACATGCAACCAATATGGAACCGCAACCATTCCGTCAATTAAATGTTTATGCTTTAATAGCAAATTTAGCAGCAGCAATATATTTCATCTAAAGGATTAAAATGTGTAATTTTACTGACGGTGCTAAGCAAACGTAGCGCGATAGCATCTTATTGTGTCTTATTTGGGGACGTCCATCAGAAGCATCAAGATTATTACGATTACAGAAAAGAGCGATTAGAATTGTATATGGCTCTGGGTCAATTGAAAGCTGTACAGCTGTTACAGCAGAACGGAATTTTAACTATTACAAGTACATTCTTTATATATTTTTATTTGTCGATGTAGGGGAGAGTGGGATACACAGAACCGCCGGGACACAGAGGACTTCCTAGATATTTTTAGTGTAATTGCTGCCATTTGTTTGATCCTTCTCTATATTGTACCTAACACATCATTTTATCATGCTGCAGTCAGATTTGTCGGTCAAACCAGCGCTTGCAGTTACAGTGCGAAAGAAACTGTTTTATAAGCTAAGGCTTGTAATATTTTATTGTTATTATATCAAGATGGTGGAAACGCCCATTGGCGGCCAAAACGGTTTTTCGATTTACCTATAAAATTTTTTACCGGATCATTTTTCTGAATTTTGATGTTTTAATTTGTGTTTATTCACTGCAGGCATTTAAAACTGCTATTCATAAGATTTCAAAAGATCATAATAATTTAGAATTGTGAATGAACTAATCTATAAACATTTATTTAACAGTTGTAAATGAACATTTGGGGCAAAGAGGACCGACATGTGGTCCTCTGTGCCCCATGGATGGATTCAATGCCAAGAATGTCACCACTAGGCCCACGATATGTGTGCAGGTGCATCAGAAAATGATAAGTTCGTATGCGTAAATTGTGACGAAACTAGTTTCTATTTTTCATGAAAATAAGTATTAGCTTTTAATTATTTTTTTATTAAACCAACCATTTAGTTGTTATTTTTGCCATATACTTTCTGAGTTTATTTAAGAGTAAAATGTATTTTGTGACTAAATATATCTACTTTCTTTCATTTTTAACATGACTTATTTCCTTTATGTATAGTTAAGCTGATGGTCCCATGTTCTTCGAGGTATGGGCCACAGGGGACTGACAGTATAAACCCATTTCTTTAAAAATACCAGTACTAGTTCCTATTTGTTAAAAATGTTTATATCAGACGATAATATACGAATGTAGTTCCCACATCCTACGAATACAAATTCCAATCATAAACCATATCCAAATACCAACACGTTTTGTCTTAAGTGGTCCTCTGTGCCCCACTAATCTCAATAAGATGAGGACGACTAAGATCCTGTACTTTATGATATGGTACCATATATATAAAACAGCCTAAACCAAATACACTTTAACAAACTGCTGCATATAATCCACGCGAATTTGAAAATGGTACAAGGTTATGTTTATTTTGATCTACTTTGATGATATGGGTTGAGAATGGTGTTAGTATACCACTGAATAGTTTTCTATGTCCTTTATAGATACTTCTATCTTTAACAATCGTAATACATTTGCTTGAGATTTTTTAACGCTTGTGATTTTTTAACTATGGACACTTTACGACAAATACAGGACCAGTTCAAATAAAATTAACCAACGTCCTAACTTGCTAAAATTATTTCTACTATAAAGTGTGGCTCTAAAATGCACCCCCTTCAAAGATGGACAAGGTGTGCTATAGTATAAAAAATTTAAACGGAATAAGACCATAATTTCTTAAAAATTTATCCACTCATATGAAAATGATAACACTGGCCTACAACCATTTTGGTGCTGGAGATTTTAGACCTTATTGTAAGTATCTCTTACATGGCGATATCAAAAATGTTACCCGTTTTTTTTCTGTCAGGTCTAGTTCCAGAGAAAAAAAAACACAATTCACGAAAAATATATATTTTATTGACATTAAACATCAAGAAATTGTCTTTTGAGTGATTTTCTAGAATGAAACTGACTTGGGCAATCTCGCATGATTCATATAAGTGTCCCATCTTCCTTGATATCTATTCTCCATTGCTTTTATGTCTTGGTGGAAACGTTCCCCTTGTTCTTCCCTTAGATCTCCTAAATTGTGTTGGAAATGATGTAGATGACTATTGAGATAGTGTAATTTTATACTCATATTACAGCCTAGATCTTTGAATCGCACCAGCATTTCCTCTACTAGTTCTACATAGTTGTCAGCCTTATGATTTCCGAGGAAATTTTGTGCAACTGCTACAAAAGATTACCAGGCAAGTCTCACCACATCATTCATACAAGTCTCAAAATTAATGGAGTCTTTCATCAATTTACGTATTTTACGTTTCATCAGATGAAAAAGACTGCAATAACTTTCCCTCTCTCGTGCGATATGTAGACACTCAAACATTTGAGGAAAGACAATTTTTTTCTTTTAATCTGACGCTAGTAACTCAGCACATTCATTCAAAAGATCTAAGCCTCTGATGAGGTCATTCAGCTCATTCTGCGAAAATGGCTTAGGATCTGATGTTTTTCCGCAGTATTCAAAGTCATCATCTACTTGGGAAGAAATAGGTGTTTCAGCTTCATCCTCCTGAGATTGCTGCACTAGCTGGTGAAAAGTTGGTATTGGAACATTTTCTGAATGAGGAATAGGTCTTTGTACTGAAGAAATATTGGGGTATTTTCATTTATGGCGATTGTTTTTGTTGACGCCCACTATATTAATCATACAAAAGTAACAGTCGTCACAATCATTTTTTTATTCTCACCATATCATAGGCACTCCAAACTTCATCAAAGACTTACGTGTCCCTTTCTACCATTGTCGCAAATGTTCAACGCATACTTTACAAACACCATGAGACACCCACACTTTATCTTGGTGTCGAATTTCAATACCGAAGTAAGCAAAATACAAACGGCACACAGTGTTTGTAATCGATTTACGCTGATTTTTCAGTATGTATTCACCACAAACATAACAAAATATATCAGGATCGTTAACACAACATCTGGATATACTAGCCATAATGAAATAGTAGATAACACAAACTTTATCGATGTTATTGTAGTAATGACTATTTACGAACGAGACTATAACAAGACAACAATTCAAAATGGGGTAGTAGGCACAAACAGGTGGTAGTAGGTAAGCTAGAGCTGATGAGTTAAAATGACGTATGTTAATATACTGTACATTACCTACTTTACCGACAATACAAACAAGCAGAGATGCACCAAAAAAAATTGTAGGCCTATGTAAATAGAAACGTGTGTCATTAGCATTTCTTCCTGCACTTTTCTAAAGATCTCAACGTCAATATTTCTGCAAACTTGTACTATTTTTAAATGTAACTCTTGAGAAGAATGAATCCCGACTTCATAATCTTTTGACTTGAAATAGCCCCACAGAAAAAGTTAGTTAGTTAGTTTAGCTTTAAGTCGGGTGATCGTGTCGGCCATTCTATTAAATTCTTCTGGATTATTTTTAGGAATCTTTATTATTTGTGGATGTAGTATTTCCTCACTTCTTTTCTTCTATAAATATTGGACCTACTATGTGATTGCTCAGTATTCCCATCCACACATTGAGTTTTTATGGAAATTGGGTACAACCTTCTCGAAAAACATTACTATTTTCATCGCACCAATATCTCACATTTTGCTTGTTAACATGACCGTGACCGATAAATGTGCATTCGTAACTAAAACAGATATTATGCAAATAATTTGGATTTTTTGCAAAAATTTCGGTTATAATTTCGTAATACTCCATTCATCTATCTGGGTTATCTTCCGTTAGCTCATCTAAAATTTGGATTTTGTAAAGGTAGAACTTATACTGTTTTAGACACTTCTTTACGGTAGCGCTAGATACATTACATGTTGCAGCAACCTGTGAGGTTGATTACTGTGCTTGTGGTACTACTTCACCTACATATTCCATTAATCTACGTTTCTTCTCAGCATCATCCATCAGAAGGATTACATTTACATTAAGAACAAGTCTATCTTATAGTGTATCTACAAGATATTAAATTGCGATCTATAATTCAATTTAAATACAAATTTTAGTAAATTTACTAAATAAAAGCTTTGCTTTAAAGCCAAGTTTATTTCACTAAAAAGGATTAATTTGATGAACTTTTTCGAAGTAATTAAATCCATTTTAGAGCAAAGTATCTATTTACTAAATACACATTCCACGTTTACAAATTCTCATTTAATTTGAAAAAGAAGGTGCTTATATGCGCGAGACTATAGCGAATTACCATTCTTACAGCGCACTTTTAAAGCAAGTTTTAAGGAATGGAACCGGTGTATACCAGGACCTGACATTGGCTTCTTCTTCTACTATATTACTTCTTCTTCTCGTAGATCTTCTCACATCCTCTTCTTTTCATAGTTCTATTGCGTTTCTTCTCCCTCTCACCATGTCACGTCATTATTACCGACGAATTCCATCGAATCTCTATCCCTACCTCAATCCAGCGGCCTAACTTAACCAATTCTCGATAAAAATAGTCCGTTATTTTTACAGGCCACAACACTGGTCGGATTTTGTTATTTTTATTATTCGTGTTTTCTTTTCTTCTTCATGTCGTTTCTTTTTCTCGTCCTAACGCGCCGGTTACTGACCTTACGCTATATGTTCGGACGTTGAGAGAGAGAGAACCATCTACTAGTGTAACGACTAACATCGACCCTCATCGAACTCTTGTATTATACTGTGTACCCCAAGTCTTCAGGTCTTCGATGTTACATTGCAGCTGTCCGTCAATCTTGATCGACAACTCTCTTTTTAAATTTTTTATTCCGTCCATTGTCTTCCTCTGTCCGTATCTATCTGATGTGCGTTTTGTGCTCTGAGTTATAAGTCGCCGTTGCTGTTGATATTTGGGAATACGTTTTGTATACTAGATAGTGTATTGTGCCGGTAGAGTATGTAGAAAAATATTTGCAACTCTACAAAACTAAATGAGGAGAAATTTAATTTACTGTAAGGTATACTGTACATTATGCGTAGCAAAGACATATGTAGAAGTATAGTGTATATTATATATGTACATAAAAATAAAACAAAAAATATCCCGTAAAAAAACTATATAAAAAATTAATCACGCAACTTATTAGATGACGCACCTAAAAGCATTTTATTTGCCAGGAAACGTAGTTGTAAAAGTGATTTTAAATAACATTTTCTGTCTTCCTAAATTTATTTGACGAGTTTATCAAATAACTCAACCTTTGTATAAGAAAAATAGGTCAATTACTAACTGTTACATTTTTTTGGTGTAATCTAGTAAAAAGGGTTTTAGCTTACCAAAGGTAGGGTATTTCTGAATATTTTATTAATAGGTCGACTCTGATAAAAAATCCCGAAGGCAATAAAAGCATCAAAAGTTTCTTACGAAAAACTTTGTGACGGGTGATTCCACAAAAAAATGTCAAAAAAGAATAGAATTGTCTATATAAAAATGACGGATTTTGAAAAAATTGTAGAATTGTAATTAGACTGGCAAATAGGGCCATGTAACATGTTTGTAATTGATAGAACCCGAAATAATGTTATTGCCGACTTTGTTGCGGAAAATTTCAAGAAAGATCTTACAAATTTTTTGATGAAACTTTCGAAGCTACATTAAATTTAAAAAAGCCTATTAAGATTATGATGTAATCAAATTTCGAAACAAATATACACTTGCATTCATCCCTTCATTTTGTTTGAGGTTTCAGTGCTTCATCTAAAGTCAGAATTCAAAATTTCCCAGTTTTGTTAAATCTTAATTTATCGTTTTGGATATTTTGGCAGGAGCATGAAGATAAGTTCTTGTTTTGAAGGATTTAGCAAATGTAACCTTCATTTTATCGTTGAAATAGAAATGGCGGTAGAATGTGTTCTTCACCTTTTGATAATTTTATCTTCAAATTCTCCCAAGAAAATACATTTTTGCTCAATTTTTACTTTGGTCGGTTTTAAATAATGAATTTCCAAAGAACAGTCAAAAGAATCAAGATCAATAGAGAGATCAATATTCTGAGCTGTATCAACAGTTATAGTGACGATCCATTTATCTGCATCACTTTCCGCTAGATAAATCAAAATGCTACTCTGTCATAAGCATATTCACGCATGATTTGTTCTTGCTGTTGTTTCAAAAGCTGATTTGTGCGATTCTAAATTGCAGTAATTATACGCCGCAAACACTCTTAAATGTTTGCTCTAATTGCCATCTTACTCGATAGAGGAGCGCCTGTCCATAAATAATGAATATGGTTTGTTGAGCTCTTTCAAAGTTTGTTGATAATTACTGATGCAGGTCAAAAAATGACGACCTTTTAATTTTTTGCATGCCCGCATCGTTAAAAAGAGATAATCAAATAAGGAATCAGCTGAATCTGTAGATAACTTTTCTATTTTACTGTGTACTGTGATTCTGCAATTTTCATTTCAAAGTTGCAGAATTTTTCCTTAACTGTGAGTACCCCTACAGCAGACAATTTCTTAAACCTATTCAAAGACAACACTTTCTCTAGTACCACGTCGATAATATCCACCTTCAAAATTCCTAGCTCTCATCAAAGCTTCCTCAATTGTTTGATCGAATATCAAGCCATGAAATAACGTTTTGTAAATTATTTTAATATAACAAAACTACACATCTATTACAAATTAAACACTTTACTGAAGCTACCAAACCTACCTATAAACTTAAAAATCATTCCCATTCATGTACATATCTGCGTACGTAATACATCTAAATCTAATGTGTTTATATTTACAATGATAGTACATGCGTTAGCATCTTGTTAATTGATAGAGCCGTATAAATTTGAGTTGTGGGCAATAATATAAATGATCCGGTGCCTTCTGAACCTCATTAAATAAATGTGTATGTGTGCGTATAAGGTAGATGTGCAAATATCTGTAATCAATTCGTTTTAATCCTATATTGGCGGCGTTAGTAAATGACCTATCAAGAAATTACATCCTAATGATGCATTCAAGCACACAACACATACTCACAAGCGTTAATGTTTCATTACTTATTCGAGATACTACCATTAGTAAATGGATAATATTGTTTTTAGCGAGCAACATGTAAAGGAGGTGTTTATGATGACAAGCAATGTCAAATTGAATCTTTATTTCTTTCGAAACCTAGATAAGATTTTGAATAAGTTGCATGTAATAATATATATACTTAATATACGAATACATTCTTTTTAGTTATTACGAAACATATATCTAATTTTAAGAATAAAACAATGTATTTCAACTTTATATTCTTAATTTATACAAATTACATTGTCATCTGGTGTAGTTTGATCGTTACTAGTAATCTTATAAATGTAAATGCAGAAGATTCTATACAAGCGAGAAGACCAGAAGAGATTTCTACGACATATAAAACATGTACTTAAGTTGTATTTGCTGATAGTGTCAACATAAAAATCAATGTCAATCAAGCAGATTTCGATCACGCTATTCAAAATGTGAGTGTAAGTTCTTATAACGAAAAGTCTAGTTTGGGAAATATAAATTTACAAGCCAACAGAGACGTCTAAACAGAAAATGAATTTGAAAATCTTGGCACAATAGCCTGTCACTTCTTAGGGAAAAGGGATAAAACAGACACAAAAGCCTTCCGTTAATAGAAAAGTCAAAAAGAGACAAAAGAAAAATGAAACATGTGCGAATCACTCTGAAATTTACTGTGGTATCGTTTGACAGATGAAAATAGACGATGAAAATGCCCTTCTCTTAGCAATGCCATTTGTCTTTAAAATCAGATACTTATTGATCCACTCTTTTGGGTACATTAGGTGAATTTCTAGATAACTGGACTTTTCCGGTACATTATTGATTGGCCAATTACTGTGCAAACTAGGTTAATAACTAACTAACTTTTGTCGCATTTCACTCTAAAGATTTTTTTCTTTAAAGCTCAAATACAAGTTAACTTCTCTGAATTACATCTTAAACAGCATCAGTTAAGTTATTCGATACAGTCTTTTGTACGGTAGGGGTAATAAATGCAAGCTCAAATGATGTTTAAGAGACCAATCACTATTATTACTTTCTTTCTGGAAAACGATTATGGGTGAAGCATAGTGAACAATCATAATCACATAAAAAGCTGAATTTCATTCCATGGTCAGTTCAAACATTTATGTTAAACAAATACTGAAGCTAGAGAGAACAAACAAGAAAAAGGGTCACAATTGGCAAATCATCAGGAAATGGTATTCTATTTTTCTCAAAATTTGCAAAGATTATTCAGTAGTAAAATTTTCATAGATTATGATGGGTTTGGTTCAACTTCTAGCTAATAAATATCAAAAATTCTATCACTCCAGAATCATAGCCAACATATTATCGCCCAAAATGAGACATACGTAACTGATAATAAAAGCGCATTATTTGTATCATAAAATTAAAATCATGTTCATGCCAGTCTATTCGATTCTGCTTTGAATATAATAAACATTGTTTACTTTATATGCAGCCATAGTTTTCTAGAACGATTTCTTCAGAAAATTTTTGGAAAAGTTAGTTTTGAATCTTCTTTTTATAACAAAACCAGAAATTCTTTTGATTTCCAATCTTATAAATTGCTTAGTAGATGCGTTACGATAAAGTACGTGTTTCACATTTTTTCTGATATTGTTTATAAATTAAAGCAAAAATACATCAAACTTTTAATGGATCACACCTCATATTTGAATCCTGCTTTTGGGAAATATATTCGTTGGATATTACATTATAATGCTTGCTACTTTCCATAACTTTAGGGAAGGTAATATTGCAAATTGTCTTCTAACAGTATGACCTGATGAAGTACGAATCCACGAACAAAAAATTTAAATATTTATGAATAAAGAACTACTGAATTAAAGAGATTTTACTATCTTGCATAAAATTATTAGATCTAGCAAGCATTATCATTTAACAGTTTGTTTTTGTCGTTAGGAACGAGTCAAATTTTTCATCATCCCTTTACCTAGGTTTGGTAGCCTGCGTCGTAAATCTTTTTCAGGTAATGCGTTCAGTAGATTTCTTACTCTTAGTAGTGGTAGTGTCCACCGTTCCAATGCAACGCATTTAAAGACAATGTGATAGGCTGTCTCCTCTTCCTCATTGCACAGTCTACAAATAGGCTCATCTATATAAAGCTGCCAATTCTGTGTAGATATTTCCTTAGACAGCCATGTCCTGTTAATAGGCTGATCACTGTTTTAAGCTGTAGTCGATTGATGCCGGCACATCTACTGTTAAATACCTTGATTTAAAAGTTACGTGCTACTCCATTACTTCCTCTCAGTTCATATTTTTTTAAGTTTGGAAGCTCATCAAGCACTTTGAAATTCTTCACTACACAGGCTCCTATTTCGAAAAAATGATCCAATGAAATAGTTTGTAGCCATATCCACTTACACATTTCTCCATCCAACCACGATAGCCAAACTAAATGTTAATGTATAAACGGATACAACTCTCTTAGCAAATAAATGATTATTAAATTTAGCAATATGTTTCGAAGGTCTAGATAGTCGCACACTATTTTGTAAATTGTAAGTGGTAGATTCAATTTCTTATTAATACTGTTGAAATTCCATCAACTATTAGGTCTATCAAGCGTTTTGTTTTATACAACCTTGTCTGTAATCCACCACTTTCAGTCTTATTTTTTCAACAATTTTTATGTCTCTTTATGCGTAGTCTATTATCTATACTATAGCAAAAGATCTTTATAATATTGCATGCACATTTTGTTGGGTATAGCTTCCATCCATTAGTCAATATCTTTCTTCTGCAATAAAGCATAATATTATGATAGTATCTGGTTTGGTATATATCTGGTGAAGGCCTCTATATTTCCAAAACACAGCCACTAAACTTTATGTTTCTTATAGACGGCTTCTTGGTTCACTCTTTTAAATAGAAGGAGGCTATAAACTTTCAGTACTTATTTAATGATTTTTGAAGATTTTTAAAGGAGACAACAGCATTTTCCTTTAATTGTCTATCGTGTGAAAAATGACAGCCTCTGAAGTGCTCCTCAAAATAAAATAAAAACAAAGGGGTTGGGATTTGGCTGCCTTGCGAACTCGCGTATTGTCATGATGAAGAACTGTTTCTTATTTGTGACGCAAAGCTCGACGCTTTTGGTGAATAACCGTACGTAATTTTGATTCTAAACACCAGTGATATACTCATGTGCTTTATCACTATCTTAGAGAAAACGTTAGTATATGTATTCAAACATTTTAGTTCTATAGCTACCCTACTAGTTACTTGTTAGTTAGTGTTTTGAGCAATATTTTGAGTAACTTGAAATATGACGAAAATAATACAATTCTTCTTGTTATTCTGTTTTAGAAATATTTGTTCTGCCTACAATTTCGATTGGTTTTCCCTGTAGTACTAATTAAGATTAAAAATAATTATTATTACAATTATGTACCGTACTAACTAATGGTCAACGATCATTTCAAATTATTTTATCGCACTTCCTCAGAAATATTTACTGCATACGTATGCAACACACGCATTTCAACCTTTTGCCCTTGAACGTTAATCGAACGATACCAAATCGCAATTATTGGGCTTATGCCCGGTAAATATTTTAATTGTATTGATTACGTGTAATTACGAACGCAGGCTCGTTCCAATGGGATATATAATTACCTATACGTTCCATTCGAAACGCGTTAGTATACGCACTATATAGCCGGTTGACTTGAGCTGGCGAAGAAACGAAAACAGGAAAAAAACCGAAACATGCCAGCTAACTTGAAATATCTGGACATTATCGCGTCATTTGAATTATGGCTTCTAACTGAGCGATTGGTCTTCGTCCTATGTGAACGGACGCAATGTTCCGCGAATTTCATAAATGTTTAGTTATTTAGTTAACTGTACAGAAGTTGTTCTAGAAACCGATAGGTACGCGATCGCAAAAACTTTATACGATTTGTAGAGAATGAGTTTAGAACCGCGTGTTCGATTATCTCCATGGAATATTCAATTATAATGGGTTTCTCGATGGCGACTGTTAGACTTTCAAAGTGATTTATGACGTTCGTCCATTTAGATATATATTTATCGTTGAACTGTTAATGACCCACATTATTTTATTTAGATTATATAAAATTGGATTATAATTTTATAGAAACTGTTAATCCCCTTTTATGGAAATAATTGCTAAAATATGGAGACCGCTACTATACACTTAAATCAAACGGCACATACATCTTATACAACTTTTTTATACATTCTAGATGGTCATATAAAACTCTGGAATGCCAGTCATTTGATTTTTAAACGATTTCAATAGCTCTTAATTAATTGAGTTAATGTTTTATTATACTCTTCGTTTAATACGAGAAAATGGAAAGATGCGAGACCAATGTTACAATAAATATAAACATCTTAAAGGAACGTCAACTATGAAAATAAATTCTTTGCAATTTTGCATTATGTATATGCCAGTCAACATTCAAATTCAAACGGCAAACTGTAAAATGCTCACAGATACTAAAAGACGCAAAGGAATAGTATTGCAATCAGCCTTGTCACGTTGAAGATACGAAAATACCGGCTTTTACCCACATTTGAGATTCAAATTTTTCACTACAATACCCACATGCATAATTAAAACATGTCTGCTTGATTAGCCATGTAATATATTACTTTCTTGATGTATAATAATTTCAAGTTAATTAGATATAGGTACTTAACGTAAAACGCAAATAGGTGCTCAGAATAAATAAAAGTGTTTACTGTTATGAGGGCTCTCGCGTTTTGACCGCGTCAAGTAAATATATACAAAACAAAAGCAAAAATGAAATAAAAATACAAAATATGTATAAAAACTTACTAAAACGCGACGTAGAGTAAGTGGCTCCTTCAGGAGCAAAAACTGGGCGAGAGGCGCCGGAAAGTCACGTTAACTCGACGTGTAAACTACGCTATCACGCAAACCTTCTGACCCTTTTGCGTTTCTTTTGTCAGCAGGACCGTTACCGTTAATGTGATTGACTTTTTATGAGAATCAGTTTTTATATAAATTTTACCACAATCTTGAAATTAGCAAAAATGGCATACCAGTATTCTTCAGCTGGCTTAGCTGAAATCAAACAATTTATCATTTGGCTATCTAGTTCAAAACGTAGACGATTGGTTTTGAGTCCAACAGAACTTGAGTGGGCACTGCAGCCCTAAAACACAAAAAGTATAATATGGATTTTTATGATTGAAATTGGATACATTTTTTCCATAATGCAATCTCTTTTCATATCATAATTTGAACAAATTGATTGCAAGTTCCTGACATTTTTGAAAAGTGTCTTATCTAGTATAACCTCTAAACTTGTGAACAGAATTTATCGTTCTAAAATAAACAATTAAGCAAATACGTTTGTACAAGACTAAAGAATTATAAATGCACGTTTTTTTTTTGTTTTTGATGTGTCTGTGTTTCATTTATAATTTACAATACGAGGGGTTTCAGGTGTACGTGAAATATTCATCAGTTTATTTTAAAACATTTCTCCTAAGCACGATTTCATAATCATCGGTGCCTTTTGTTCTTTTAACTGCTAGACGCAGTTTTGGAGTATGGAAATGAATTTGCAGACAATGAGTTCAGAGTGTTCACAATTTTATTTTAGTTCTTTTACCGCTTATCCTTTACAGTAAAAACAAAACAATATGAAACGCCTTCAAATTTTTTGATATTTGCCGACAATTAAAATGTCCTCCACTGAAGTAGTATGACACCTACTTATAAGACATACTTATAGTTCGTGCTTGAGGTTGTGTCGATGCACACGATTTGGACGTAAATGTCATTACAAATGTGTTAAAATCGCATGCTCAAGCATTGACACAACCTCAAGCACGTACTATAAATATGACCGCTAAAGTCAATTTTGTAATCACCCATATCGCAGTGACCACAGGCAGTGACAGTATAGCCAGAAAGCATTTTTATGACAATTACGTACATTATTAACAAAAAAACAAGCCATTTTTTCTAAAAATTTATTTTTGTTTTTCTACATAATCTCCTTGTAAATGTAGAAGTGACCCGTTTCAACGTGGATCATAGATATCTGCCACATCTATGAAAATAGAGAAAAAAATCATAAAAAGTTATCCCAATTTATGTTCTGCATAAACTAAAAATAGTTTTAACTATACAGAGTGTCTCAAAAGTAGGATAACACATACTTGCTTCGTTATTTTAAATGGAACATCCTATATATTTTGGCATTTTTGAATAGTATGTTAAAAACTATTCCCTTTTGACACAAGTTACAAAAATTTGCTAACCAACTTAAGTTAATATATTTACAAAATATCTAACTGGCTGTGGCGATTTGTTTACCGGTAACAACCGATATAGATTGTCAAAAAATAATTGTGTATATTAAACGCAGTCCACAATAAGATCGTTATGAGGTATTCAAAGGAAGAATTAATTGATATGATTTATTTAATTGGTGAGCAAAATATAAGTTCTTGATACACAAATCGTTACTTTTGCATATTAATTGTATGTGAATGAGGAAGAAACTGTGTACTTGCCTCCCGTTTATACAGAACAAGCTTTCCAGATAGAAGTCCTACACCGGAAGTAATGGAAAGGGTTAAAAATCGGTTTGAGGCAACACTAGGTTTCATTATCGTATTATGCCAGAGAGAGAAGAGCGAATGAAGAAGTAGAATTTAGAGTAACAGCTTCTGTAGTCGAAAATCCCAGCATCAGTACGCGACAGATTAGGCACAATAAGAATATTTAAACGACAATAATTAATAAAATTATAAGAAAGAATAAGTACTATCCTTTTCATCCGCAGAAACACCAAGCACTTATACAATAAATGTGTGGGAGGTATTATAGGCGGGCACGTTATCGGACCATTTTTTTACGAAGGCCACCGGAATAGTCATAGATATAGTAATTTTCTATTACAGAAGCTATTTCATTATCTAGAAGAGCTACCAATAGCACTACGAAAGAACATGTGGTACCTTCATGATAAAGCTCTTGCCCATAAGTCACAAAACGTGAGGGCAGCATTGAACTACCTCTTTCAGGAGAGATGAGGGAGGCATAATAGAATGGCCGGCTAGATCGCCGGATTTAACAAAATACGATTTCTTTTTATGGGGATATGTGAAAGATTTAATATACACAAGGCTACCCATGACCCAACAAAATATGCGAGAAAGGATTAAAGAAGCTTTCAAATCAATAACTCCTGAAATAAGCATAAATGCATAAGAGAAAGAGGCATGCATTTTGAACATTTATTATAATTTCTTGTTGTTTTTGATCCAATAATATGCCTTTGTTTCTTTTTCTAACATTATGTATGCCGACTTTCTTGTTTTCGTAATATTTTCAAGGTTATATATTTTTGTAACTTCTGTCAAAAGTGTGAAATATCTCGAAAAGTCTAAGATGAAACATAGTACTTAATATACATGAATCGAAAGGTATTAAAATGAGGAACGATATAACAAAACGTGTAGGGTGCCATTTTAAAAAATGAAGTTATCTAGGAACGAAGTTCCGAAAGTGCGCTAAATTATTTCCGACAACAAGAAGTAGGTATATCGTGATATCTTGATGTCGTTGTGTAGGCCGGAATATGTAATTTTCATATTCCTGATTTCATTTCGACACCTATTTTCAGGATCAAGCTATCGCGACATACAGAAAACACCAAATCGGGACAGTTTTTACTAAAACGTGAAAAATCTCGGTAACTATTAGGAATAGGGATAAGATAGTTTATATTTATAAAGTGGGAATATTTTTTAACGTACTATTCAAAAAATGCCAAAATATATAGTGTGTTCCATTTAAAGTAACGGAGCAAGTATGTGTTTACCTACTTTTGAGACACGTTGAAACGGGACACCTGTACATACTTCTGCCAGCGATGCTCCCATCTCTTGAACCCGTCCAAATAGGACTCGACATGTTTTCCTGCAAAATAACTGATGTTTAGGAAGGTGATGGCCTCCTGATTTAACGAAAATCTTTATCCTACGAGCGTAATTTTTAGACGAGGGAACAAAAGGGAGTTGTTTGGTGCTAGATATGGTAAATAAGGAGAGAGGTAAAATCATAATCTCCAATTAACGACGTGAATTGTTTAAAACTTCAATATAAATACAGTATCTACTATCTCCAGAACACAACATTATTTGATGTAAAATTTTCTATTCAATTGTCTTAATATATGTATTTTTTGACCTTTATGTACTTATCTTTTAATTCCTGATTTATTTCCAATTAGAGGTCAATAAAACAATAAATAATTAAATACCAATTTATTCCATAACATATAATAATATGTTTTCGTTAAATAACTTCTTCGGTGGAAGAAATTGACATTTAATATGTGTCAAATTACTAATAATATAAATATAAATTGGAATTCATTGATATATCGTTTTAATTATATTCACAAGTAATAATGAAGGAATAATGATTTAATACAACATTAAAATTGATGATTTGAATTATTCGTATATCAATCTATTTTTTGTCACTCTAACAATTCTGTTCAAGGACTAGGGAAAAACATATCCTGAGTCAAGAGCTTAAAATTAATAAAATTCATGCGTGAATTAAATTATTGTAAATAACGCTTAAATTTTATCCGTTCTAAAATTTACCGCGTTTTTTCATCTTTCTTATGTATATCATTTCGTAAATTAATCTTTTTTTATAATTATTTTCCCTTTTTAAAATTTTAGTGATCAAAATTATGCGTCTATCTTTAGAGTGCTTAGATAAAGCAGTTTCAGCAGAAAACAACAGTATATTGATGGTTATAAATTCGACTTTAAATATTGTTTGTTTTTCCGATATAACATTTAAAAATCTTTGCAATCTAATTTATAAACAATTTGATTATCATGTTTAATGTGTTTTTAAATTTGTGAATAAATGTCTATTGTTGGTAGGAATTATGGAATGTCTAATTCGTGTTTTATTGTGTAGTTTATATATGGTATAGTGTGGTATATGTTATTATTTGATTTTGTACCTGTGTTATATATTTATTTATTCTTTTTGTGATTAATTCTTTTTTTATTGTAAAACTCTTTAGGATAACTATTTTTTCTAGTATTGTTTTTACTTTGCTTAAATTTTCTTTTCTAAAATCAGGGTGACTATTTAATAGCCTGATCTACTAAACTGTTAATTACGCTTTTTTAAAATTTAAATATTTGAAAAATAGTTTAAATTTACTACTACTAGTAACGGAGTTTTTATTTGTGTATGTAGTATCTTTACATTTAAAAAGTTTATAGAATTTTGATTTTCTCTTTCAAAAAGTAAATTTTAACCTATCATGATATGTGTTAAATGTGTGTAGAACATGTTCAATTTAGTAATGGAGGACTTAGAGCAGGTCTCACTTGACAAACTAGACTGTCATGTGCAATTTTATAAGCGGTATGTAGATGATTGTATATGCTGCATACCAAATGATAAAATTGAACATGTTCTACACACATTTAACACATATCATGATAGGTTAAAATTTACTTTTGAAAGAGAAAATCAAAATTCTATAAACTTTTTAAATGTAAAGATACTTGATAACCCAAATAAAAACAAACTGGTCATTAAAGACAAATAGGACTCAAACACTTCGTTTTTAAAAAAAGCCAGTTTAGTAGATCAAAAATAACTGATGAAAAGAAAATTTACAAAGAAAAACAATACTAGGTTATCCTAAAGATTTTACAATAAATTAATCACAAAAAGAATAAATAAAATATATAACACAGCCAAATAATAACATGATTTAAAAAAATTCAGAAAATAACTTTCATACCTACCAACAATAGACATTTATTCACAAATTTAAAAACACCCATTAAACATGATAATCGTAGTGTCGTTTATAAATTAGATTGCAAAGATTGTAATAAATGTTATATCGGACAAACCAAACAATATTTAAAGAAACGAATTTATAACCATCAATATACTGTTACACATAACGTCACCGCTGAAACTGCTTTATCTAAGCACTCTAAAGATAGACGACATAATTTTGATTTTCAAAACACTAAAATTTTAAAAAATCGGGAAAATAATTATAAAAAAAAGATTAATTTACGAAATGATATACATTAAGAAAGATAAAACGCGGTAAATTTTAAACGGATATTGATAATTTAAGATTTACAATAATTTAAATCATAAATTTTATTCCAATTAACGAGTCCTTGAACAGAATTGTTTAAAAATAGATTGATATACAATAATAAATCATTTCAATTTCTAATGTTGTATTAAATCATTATTCCTTCATTATTACTTGTGAATATAATTAAAATTCGATATATCAATGAATTCTTTGTTTTAATTAATTTTGTTGATAGGCATGGCAATTTATATTTATATTATTAGTAATTTGACACATATTAAATGTCAATTTCACAACGAAAACATTATTATGATGGAATAAAATTTAATTATTTATTGTTTTATTGACTCTATTAAATCAATTAAAATTTTCTATTCAATTGTCTGTCAAAAATAGGTAAAAATATATAGAATGTTCTCGAAAGCTGCCACGGTTAGAGTTAAAAGTTAAATAACCATTTGAATGGGAAGGAATGTGTCATGTTGATATAGGGAAAAAATGAAAACTCATAATACAAAATTGTATATACACAAGAAAAATTGAAAAGGAAGTACAAACTAAACTATAGTGAATGCAAAGAGAAACAATTCCTGAGGTCTGCTAATGCTCCAATGCCCGATGTAAAGTCCCTGACCCTTCCAATCACTAAGAGGTGCATTTCGGTCTTGCCACAGGAGCCACAGTCTGGCGTTCATCAAGTGTCGAGCTGTTCGATAAACCCTCTCGGCGACATTAATTATCCGCGTCAAGTATCCGCATAGTGGCGACGCGGGGAAGGTCTATTTGGGTCCAACTCCTCCAAGTGCTGGACCAATGCGTTCTCCGACCAAGCAATCCTCTGTATGGTGTTCCTGGTGAGCTCCTTCGCATATTCGGTAAGAGTTGGAGGTCTGGATTTGGCGGCGCTGAACCAGAGGTGAAGGCACCATAAGTCAGTATCAGTCGGAAAAACACCATATAGATCATAATTTTGAGCTATAAGATCAAGGAGCTCTTCGAACAGATTAGGGTAGCCAGACCCCACCGCGCCTTCAGGAAACTAGTGGTGGTCATCGGGAAATGATGACTGAATATTAATTTGCAGTCGAAGGCCATACCCAGATACTGGAAGAGTAACAATTAAAGAATAGGTAAATAAATACAAGAAACAGATCAACAAGAATGAAAGAGAAGCTGCGATTCTGTCATAAGAGGCTTGTCCATCAGAGGATCACTTTAGCGCTGAAAATTTTCACGTGATTCGTACGTAAAAAAATGTTTTCTTCAAGTATGGTCAACATTCTATATTTACATGTACCTATCTAATATTTAGAAAATTATCCAACAAAATGATGCAGTTTAATAAATTAGTGTTGCCTTTTTTATTATTATAGCTAAACAGAAAAACCCTTATACACAAATAAAAACCAACGCTTAAATATATTTTATTAAAATGGAAAGAAATTCCTTTTGTTGCTTTCTTCATGAATGAATATAAACATAAAAAAACGTCTACATCTTACATTCAACCAAATTATTGTTCATTCCCTCTTTACATCTGAAAATAATTTAATTACAATTTGTTGGACTTGGCACCGCTCTATTCGTTCCTTAGCACCAGACAATGTTTTGCGTCGAATTTGGAGCGGATTTTTTGCGGTGTTTACCAATTCAGTTTCATTTAATATTGTCGCCGTTGTGTTTTTTCTTCGCTGCGACGTGTTTTTCTGCGTGTCATAGATTCGCCTCTCCCTTCGGTATTTTCTTTTCTTTATTTTGCCGTGTTTCGTTCCATTGAGTGGCTCGCATAAATTCGACAAGTGTTTGTTCTCAGACGCGTACAGCAACTGTCCCATCAATCAACCCGTTACTATGGTAACCAGGCGACGCCGACGTCAGGCGCCTAAACTGCATCCCGCTTCTTAAACCAACGCCCAGTTTTTTTCCCCAACTTACCCACCCGAAAAATCAATATCTACATAAATTCTATACCTTCGCCTTTGATTATTAACATTTTCCCGTAAGTACTTTCATTTCCAGCCCAAATTTAAACCCATTTTTCACGAAGGTATTTTATAGATGCTTTCAAAAATATTTATATGTAGAGCAAAAACGATTTTAATTGTATAAAAATCCGATGAATTAATTTTTATACCATACAATTAGTTAAACAGGAATATTCTGCTTTAAGAAGTGCATAAAGCACGATGCACCGATGCATTTTTCGGTTTTCTAAGTTCGATGTTTTCAACTAGGCTAGTATAGGATCGGCACTCAAAATCGGGTCATGGTACAACGAAATCGTTTTAGTTGCATGGCAGCAAACTGCATTCACTAAAAACTTGTCCCAACCTCTAAAAGCGAGAAGAACCAACCAATAAACCGGTCAGTGTTGCGCATTCGTCATTTTTTCTCTTGCACGCAATATGATCAGGTCGTCTTTGTCTTGGGAACTGCTTGTATCTTGCTTAGACGGCTGGCTCTACGAATATCGTGACGAGACGGCGGAAATTGACACAGATACGACATCTTCCGGGAAAACTGTAACATTAGATGAAGAACGTGTATCGCTACAAGCGCGTATTGTTTTGCTTAAATTAAAACAATGGGATATTGTTGCGCCATCTATTCGTCTATAGTATAATTTCTAATATTTAAAATCATCGATGTTTCAGTATTCATAACATACAACGTGTAATGCGCCATCTATTCCATCTGCTCTGAAATTACTATCCAACATTTAAGCCGGCTTTTTAAATAAATTTCGTTTTGATTGCATGTAGAATGTGCTAGGAATGTAGTGGAAGCAAATTATAAAAATTTGAAATTTAAAATTCGCTTTTTTTTCATTCCTTTAGAGCAACTCTGCACCAATCTATCAAGAAAAAACGTGTAGAATATGGGAATCGTCAATAAATATTACGAATAATAATTGCGACGTATATCTTTTTGCTACAGGGAAGAAACACAAAAATACCTCCTTTTTTGTTATTTTTAAGAACTTCGTTTGGGGATATTTAAAATAGGTCCTTGATCTAGTGCTTTAACAAAGTTTTTCACGTGCCCTAATTTCATGTGTAGAAGTCCTTTTATGATGTTTATTCATTTTACTTTCGTGGTATTAAATTCTGTCATGCTTTTCTCCATCACATCTGCCCCAAAAATATGAAGGACAACAACATTTGGTGTAACCTAATTGCAATTGGTTGCATAATTGGTTTGACGTATGACTGACCTTTGTTCTATTTTTGTGTAATTTTTCTGTTCTTAATTATCCAAAGTCACTCCAAATTTAGGAAGTATAAAAAAAACAAATTATAAAAAATCAAATGGCGGTGCACCTTATACATATTAGCGCCATAAGATAAGAACAATTTATTTTTCATAAAAAGAAACACAAGTTTCTAAATCTGAAATCAAAAATACAAAAAAGTTGAAAACATAAAAAGTGGCTAATGGATCCCCTTCCCTTATGAACGTAACTAGCAAATCGTATTAATGAAAAAAAAAATGTAATTTTGTTATTAGATGTGCCAAATTTCATTTCTGTAGATAAGAACGTTTTGAAGTGATATAGTTTAAGAAACCGCTGTAACTAGCATTCGCCACAAAAAAACAAACTAATTCTGTAGGGGGTGAATGAGGGTAAATGAAGTGCTTTCTCTCCTTAACGATTTGTCGCATTTTTCGCCATCCACCACTATATGTGTGTCACCAGTTGGCCATTAGATGTCTGTGACGAACAAGTATGATAAATTGACATTGATACAACGCATTGATGCTACTTGCGGCATAAATATAATGTTTATCTTTTATTCTTTTTTAATTAATCAAAATGTGGAATTTTTCCATGAATTGCAATCCGCTGATTAACTTGTAGACTCAACAGAGTTCCAGGTTCGCTCAAGTAAATTTTGTCAATTGAAATAAGGACAAACACATTATCTTTTTGGATGTTTTGAAATACAAACTTAGAAATAAACATGAGAACTCTTCCGTAGTGCTATTTTCATGATTACTTAACAAAACTAGGAGCAATTTGAAATCACTATTTCTGAATTTTTTTGCATGTCATGCTTCTACGTTTTTCTTATAAGGAATGCTTGTGACAACATCAGTATATTGAGTCTTCCGCGGCTTACTATTATTATAAATAGCCTGTAGAACTGGGTAAGTCTAGTTCAGATAGTTAGAAAAGGTTCGAGTAATCGTAACTGATGATTTGTTAATGTCAGTCGGTATGTGCTTGAGGCTTTATAAGGGTCAAAATCAAATTCTGAAAAAACATGGCTATTAATTGGCCTGTCAACCGCCAAAAGCATTTGCACTAATCTCGTCTGTAGCTGGTCTTCAGCTTCGGATCGCTTCCCATAAAATTATAGAACTACATTTGTCCCGCTCTTCTTTCTACTTGATAAAAATAGTGGTTAAGTCCATGCCTTTTAATCTCAAGTTAAATATTCTTTCTTCGAATTTTAGAGTACAAGTCTCTGATTCACAAAAATGCGTATAATAGGCGCTCATGGAATATTGTTGGAATTAATCAAATGGAATATTTTCATAAATTGCAATCCGCAGATTGGCTTGTAGACTCAACAGAGTTCCAGGTTCATTCAAGTAAATTTTCTCAAGTTAAATATGGACGGACTCATTACCTATATTTTGAAATAAACATCAGAACCCTTCCATAGCGCTATTTTTATGCAAATTAATCACTTCAAAATCAGCAATGCTAAATCTCTTTACAATCAATAGCAACTATAGTTTCAGTATTATCGACAATTTTGGTCAAGTAATTTTTTTGAAAGCTTGAACTTATCCAAGTTCAAGTGATCACCCATAAATCTGTTTTTGATTATACCATTTGATAGAATAGCTTATTCAAAATCTAGTTTTGCTTTTGCGTTAATAATCTATTTGAGGCACGCAATAGGCGGTATCTATTGCTTTATCTGTATGGGAAATTTTGTAGGAAGCCAGAAATAATCAACTCATTTCCATATAATACAATTTTAGAAGTTTTCTCAGAAGAAAAATAGGCGTTTGGATTTTCAACGATTTAATATGTTGTCCCGTTAATTTTAAATTCAGCAATTATTTCAATACTTCGCATTGTGTGATGCTTTCATTAAAAAAAGTAACCAGCATGTAACTGTCATTTTTATACATTATTTGTCAAGTTGTATTTTTCTATAAATCGTATTTTACAATACTGAACAATTTTTGAGAAAAAAAATTTAATTCAATTAGCGGTATAAATTTGAAAAGAGGTACTCGTTAAAGAAATAATCAATAAAATACACTCGATTAAAATACGCATGCACTACTAGTTACCTGTGCCTGTAAACAGTGATGATATAATTGTATGTTAACCATCCATATTTCGTTATAAAAAGCAATCATTTCGCTACTTTTTAATATGGTAAGTAGGTAGGTACTAGTAAAAATGTTACTATACATTATCTAACAATTTGCTTGATATGTTCGTATATTTGCAACAATTGACAGAAATAAATTTAGAAAGCGACGCCGTTCAATGACTTTTCATTTTGCAGTCGTCGTCATAGCAACTCGCTTATCACAGCGTAGAATATTGTCTTTAGTTTCTTCTTTTTTAGGGTCTTTTATCAATTTTAAGGAAACTAAGATCTTCACCAGAAAAGGAGTTAAGGTTACTACTTTTAGGTTTAGATAATGCTGGAAAAACTACCATATTAAAAATGTTAGCGGCGGAAGACATCAATCACATAACACCAACTGCAGGTTTCAATATAAAATCTGTTATCGCAGATGGTTTTAAATTGAATGTATGGGATATTGGTGGGCAACGAAAAATTAGACCTTATTGGAAAAATTATTTTGAAAATACTGATATACTTGTAAGTTAACATAGTTTATAGTTTGTCTTGAAAGTAGTTATTCAGCATAAATTTTCAAACTTTTAGATATATGTTGTTGATTCAGCTGATAAAAAACGGTTAGAGGAAACAGGAATAGAATTATACGAACTATTAGGTGATGAGAAACTTCAAGCCATTCCACTTCTCGTATATGCCAACAAACAGGATTTGCCAAATTCACTTCCGGCATCGGATCTAGCTCAGGCATTAGGTTTACCTACTATAAAAGATAGAGCATGGCAAATACAATCATGTGTAGCCATTCAAGGCACAGGTGTTAAAGAGGGAATGGAATGGGCTTGTAAAACGATAAAAAAGAAATAGTTATAGGACTTTCAATATGAATGGTGCTACTATATCCTATATCCGTCCATTATTGCTGCAATAAGTCATAATATAAAATAGCACATTCAAAAAATAATATATTTTTAGCTAGTTTTATGAAAGAACTTATAAAATTGATTCTTTTATATATTTTTAATGTATATATCAAATATAGTATACATAGTTTGTATAGTATAATATATTAAAAAATGTACAATTTTAGCACAATAAATTAGGCGCAAGAATGTTGAATTTATTTCTTCCAATATATGTATTTGCAAAAACATATTATTACTTAACAAAACTATAAGCAATTTGAAATCACTATTTCTGATTTTTTTTGCTTGTCATGCTTCTATGTCTTTCTTATAAGAATGATTGTGACAACATCAGCATCTTGACTCTTCCACGTTTACTACTATTATAAATAGCCTGTCGAACTGGATAAGCCTAATTCAAAGAGTTAGAAAAGGTTGAAATAATCGTAATTGATGATTTGTTAACGAAACTCTTGAAAAACATGGCTTAATTGGCCTGTTAACCGCCAACAGTTTTAAAAGCATTTTCAGTAATCTCGACTGTAGCTGCTCTTCCATATGGTCCTCCAAGTAAAGCACCAACATAATATCGTATTCAGTAATTGGTTTTCCTGCATTTTTTCTTAAGAAGATCTCTTTTGTTTGTCTGTAATAAACACCAAGAGGTCAAAACAGCAACGTCTAATAGTTATATATGGCGCGTGGTGTGGTTGGTTAGTTAAAGTATAATTTTTTTAAATTTTTAATCTCAAATTAAATATTCTTCCTTCGAATTTTAGAGTTTAGAATTTTAGAGTATAAGACTTTGGTTCGTCTTTCCTGCCGCATGATTTGGTAAAAGTGAACCCCATAGAATACGTATAAATAGATACGATTGTGTGTATTTTTCGGTGCGGTCATTCACCGGGTAAGAGGGAGTTGTCTATAGTTTAGGTTTCCTTTGGATTTAACAGACATGACCGATACTTCTAACCACTTGATTATGCGGTAGGATAAACGATTCGTAGCCATCTCTAATAATGTAATTAAAGCTTATGGAGTCACTGCAACTAAGCACCCACCACACATTAAAAAAAAATAGAATAAAAAGTAAAAAAAAAAAATTAATTTCACATAACGACCAATATGTATTCGGCGTTAATTAATTTGTCCTTTTTAAAGAATTTCCTAATGAAAACATAGCATTGCATGAATGGCCCATTTAACCGTACTACTGCACTAATTTGAGTCAATTTGACGTAACTATTAGGCTGGACTGTCTATAGTAATTAGGCTGCCCTCAAAATTTGTTGCTAGCCTTGACTTCACAAAAAATTTCTCCAGTTCATTATCGTCTTGATCTTTTTGTTGAGCCGTTAAGTCTTGTGCTAATTCGTTTGAGGTAGACTGTGACTTTGAAGCAGTTCTGTAACATCTTTAGGTTGAATTTACCGCTTGAACATCTATTAACGAAGTCATGATATCAAAACTTATGCCCCACACCTTTCACACTAAGATTTGCCATTTCTTCTCACGCCGTACTTATATTGTTAACAGTTTTTAGAACCTTGTAATCTTTTCAATAATACATATAATGGTTAAAGATGACGGCGGCAGTATCTATTTCATCAACCAGATTTTATATTATATGCCTTGAATGTGGTGGCAATACCACATTGGTTCAATTGAAGCGCTCGGGGAACACAGTAATAAGCCACATTGTCTTAATTTTGAGAAAAGCTAGAATGTATATTATGATTAAATCCTGAAATATGAGTTTTAAAGAGTTCTGTTCAATTTTTTGGTATATAAAAGCGGCTATCGATCTCTTTAAAATTCAATGACGAAATGAAGATTGCGTTTTAATTTTCAAAAAAAAAAAAAGAAAAATTGAATAAAATGTGGCTTATTACTATTTTTCCCCGAGCGCTTCAATTATTGCATCACAGATGTGGTGTCCTCAAATCTAACCAATATTACAGGAATATCCATGTGTATTATCCAACAAAATGATTGAAGTAAATCTCTTTTCTTTGCAAAATGTCAAACTACCAGGGGCATATTTAAGTTAGGTCATATTTATAGTCCATGCTTAAAGTTGTGGTGATGCTTGAGCACGCGATTTTAATCGACACAACCTCAAGCACCAACTATAAATATGATCCTTAATTATGTTTTTCGCTAATCTAGGTGTTTCAAATCGATAAACTAGTAACGGCTTTAATTTAAAGGTTCCTTGCGCAATGCCACTCAGAAAGAGAATTAGTCGATCTTTAGCTGCCTTGAACCTGAGGAGTAAAGTTTTCAACCACTGGGCAGCACTTACTTCCAACGCGGACTAGTTTTGTCAACATTAAAAACGAGATCTTACATAAAACTGTTTTCAGTAACTTTCCGAAAAAATGTAGAGAATTTGCAGCTTTCTCACTAAATTTTATATTATTTGTGAACGTTGGTCGAGTCTAGCAAACTATCCTTTACTGGCTAAAAATACTATATTTTCACTTACCTGTAAGAAATAACTGATTTTTTTTATATTGAAATGTACTTTCTGTAATATTGAATATTTTCCTCCATTGAAGAACGGTTAGCTTGTTCGCTAATTCCCTCCTTACTCTTGTGTGTTAAATTTTTGCTGTTTTCGCAACTTCACTTAATTCATTTATGTTTTCACATATTTCTTGGACTTCTACTGGTTTCTCAACTTTACTTAATCTTAATGCGCTTTCAGAAGGTCCAGTTCTAGTTTGTAGACTTTGTACTAAATCAAAAATATTTTCAATATCTTCTACAGAAAACAAATTTTCTACTACAGAACTTAGACGAGCACTATCTGCTAGTCCTCTTATTATTTCTTTGACATCTCAACACTTGCTTGACATTGAGAATAGCGTGGTTTACTGTAGATATTTTTAACTGAGGCCACTTTATGATCAATTCTTTTACAACACAGGTAATACATTTCTGTCCATTGTCTGATTGTAGTATTAAAAACGGGCCGATAGCCGCAGTAGTTAGGCGGCTGATTATCGTTGTGGCAGGACGATAGCAGCCGAATTTAAATTCTCTCGAGATGACATTTTTTCAGAGAGTTCAAATCCGGATCGACTTACCATTCGCTGTTAAGTAAAGTGATTAACAGCGCGCCAAGCAAACTACACCGCGAGAGTTGCAGTGATAACCAAGCAAGTAATACAACTTACGGAGTCATCGCAATTAAGCTTCCGCCACACGTAAAAGAAAGGGTACAAAAAATGTCAAATAAATGATAGCTAAGTTCCGCTGTTGATTTTGTTTTCAATGGACGCAAAATTTACTTAAATCATCCTCATAATTTAAAGTCTCTGTCTGCAAGACTGCATATCAATTAAATCCACCTATCCATGTGAATTAACTTCATTGAATATCATTAGTTTGACGACAACCACCTTTTTTAGATGAGTCCTTTTCTCTGTACAAATTTCACAATGACTAATGAAAAGTTGAACAATTTCACGCGGTATGTTTGAGTATTTATGTTTCACAACTTCGTGCACTTTGTGTAATCCGCCATAACCAGATTTAATATGTGCAAGTCTTTAAAATATCGAAAATATCGTCATAATACTTGAGTTCACTGTTGTTGGACCTATCTACAATTAATTCTGTTGTCGCAACTGTTAAAATCGTATCGCTTCAATCGTTTGTAGTCTAGAGATGTTTTTCTCTTTACTTTTAGCTTCCATTAATGTTTTCAATATCTTTCATAAGATGAAAAACAAAAATAGTAATTTACAGCTTGTAGCTAACAGCTGCTCATTAGAACACGATTTGATTGAAAATGGCTTGGATGGTCAGCCGCAGGCACCTAGGCGTCAGCCCATATCCTGCAATTTTCAGTTACCACACCGCACATAACAAGTAATGTGCCTTGAAACTGTCACCCACTATCTCACCGCCCGCACGAGACCGACACCTCTCGGAGAGGACCGGCGAGCAGGAGGGCTCCTCTCCCCCGTGCTACCCATGTTAGACAAGTTTTCTTGTCAGCGTTAGACGGGTCACCGCTGGAGACGCTTTAGCGAACTCCTACCTCACATCTAACCCCACGGGGCCTAGGCCTCCTTGCGGAAGGCTACTATCGGCCAAGCGTGGGAAACGGAATCTGGCCGTGAGGTACAACCAACCCGCCCGTGAATTAAGCCTGAACTACGGGGACGGCCGGGCCGAAGCCCTACCCCAATATGCCAACTCTTTCGCCCCTCCGGCGATCAAGTATCCGCGGCAGCTACAGTGAAACCGTAGGGTCCCGGAGTCACCGAGTTGTTTAAGGATGAAACCAAAGGTTTCCCCAACCAGACAACCAGCGGGCGGACTACTCCTCGTCGAACCGACTTTTGGGAGGGGTAGTGCAGCTGCAGAGTTCTCTAGGTAAGCGCCGTAGGGTGCCCCACTTACCCACCGTATATTCCGACGGTTAGCGGCCGGACACCGGAGCGTATGCCCATGCCTACGCCTGAAACTATGAAATCAGGGATTGGGTAGTGCAGCCGCAGAGTTTTAAGGGTCGACGCTATAGGGTAAACGCCGACCCGACTGCACATTAGAACAGTAGAGAAAAGTGGGGAGGGTTGATACAGGTTTTGTAGTTTATTTATAACTTACCATTAAACAACTTTAGGATTTCAGGCAGTCGCCAAGTAAAATTTATAATTTTATTATTTAATACTTGATAATAAAAAATCAGCGAGTGTACCAAACTTCCCTTAATATGGCAGGTTTGATACTTAAATCTGGCAGAAATGATACGATATTGAAAATACTCTTTATTATTAAGTAAAAGTACACACCTACATATTAAACAACATAGAAATACAAGTTAACTTAACACATATGAATTGTAATAAAACATAAACAAAAGAGAAAACGTTTCAATTAACATTAGTGAACTTCGTAAAATTTACAGGAAATTTGAGTTTTCTGTTGACTGTTGCGCACATAAGCGAGTTCCCGGGTTTCTTTTGATGTTAAGCCGTAATTCATATTATAAGCCGTTAATAGATATTCACCCAAAAGTCGTTCCTGATCGTCCGTGAAAATTTGCAGGGTATTAAAATTAGGCGAAAACTTGGTTTCCTCTCCAGACATTCTATATTTTTGGACATACCGTCTCAGAGTCATTTTATCAATGCTATATTTGCTTGCTTTAGTTCGAAGTTTGCCGCCGTCGTGTACAACTGCCTTTTTCATTGTATTTGGGGAGACAAGTACCCTGTTAGATTTCTTATGCGATTTGAAAGGCATTTTGTCTGTAAAAATTAAAAAAACCGCTGATTCCAGGAAGTTTATATTAGTTGATATACGTAGGGGAGGTTTCATACATGTATCAAACCTCCCCGTGTAGAACGTATCAAGCTCCCATGTATACTGCTTAAAATAAAAGTGTTCACATCTATCAATCCTCCCAAAGTATCAGCCCTCCTCACTTTCCCCTACACGATCATGTTTATTTCGAAATTTGTACAATTTATGTTGTACCAAGCGCAATAATGATAGGAATTCATCAATTTGAAATAGTAAATTTATGCTGGACATCATATACATTCATAACACTTTGTAAACGGAAATATTATACTTACCTCTAATAAAATATTAAGGAATACTGTTATAACATGAACAAAAACTATTTTCAGTGCATAATTTGAAAATATATTTACAAATTCCACAAATAAAACAACATATACATTTTGTACTTAAAACTATAAAAAAAAAACAATAACAGGCAAGACACAAACAGCCTAATGATAGTAAATAATCAATAATAATAATAGTAATAATCACCGTTTCGAAACCATTTCACAAAGAAAGCTATATTACTATATTTACACGACCTCTTTTAAAACTTCATATTGATATTATATTCAATTGTGTGCAGCTGATAAGGATAATAATAATTATTATAATATAATTAATATATTTTGGCACAGTATTCTCCTTCTAATACTGTATCAATTCTAAATTGAAGAATTTGAATAAAGTCTCTTATTAGAATATTTTTTTTTACATGTATCAATATCTTCAAATGACTATACATGATTTTTTTTTCCTTTTTAAAAGTTTATGTATTAAGTGTCTCAATTGTGTCGATGATAAAATTAATTTGTTTTCTTAAAGGATTCGCACAATTTAAAGGATGATATATGTACACTTTTTCTAATATGTATATAATATAATTGTATATAATAATTATATGTATATATGTATAATTATATTATTATAGAAATAGTTATCACAAAATGTAATTGCTTAACCTGGAATATTTATTTTTTAATCACATACATTTAAAAAAGCAAATAAATACAATTAATTATTATAAATGCGCAAATCATTTATTCTATATATTACAACTTTTAGAAAAGTTCATATTTATGTAGACTAATTTTAAAACAAAACTAAACATCAAAACAAAAGAGCGAAAAAACGAAATCATATTTCTGTCTTTTTTTTTTCTACATATCGAATTCAACCTGGTATAATAATCCTTTGTAGTAAAATAGCTACCTCTAGTAATTAATATTGTTAATTACAAATGTATCTGTCAGTAGTTTGTAAAATGCAGGCTACCTCCTGAATTATATCGACATTAACTTTCAAAGATTTGAATATGTTTCATGTAATAAAGCATCTTAATATGATATGACATTTAATGGAGTGAGTAGGCGAATTCGTCGATATATTTCAGGGACAGACTGTTTAATTATCACTTTAATATTGTTTGATTATGGCGAGAGCAACCTATATTATTTATACAGGATTCCAGTACTCACTTTTTTTACCATCAATTTCATATATTCTCACATCATCTATACATTTACTCACATTACTTTGCTGCTATTTATTGCACCTTTGTATTTATTAATTCATGTTCTCTTTAGCACGAATATCTTTTCATAAGATCCGACCTTCCGAGTAAAATTGCTTTTTTCTCTCTCTCTCGTTCTCTCTATTCATCACCTCACTATTGGCCGTTCAAGAGCCGATCGATAAGGCACATTTTAACTCTAATTTTCTTCGCATAAGTTTAGAATATAATTGTAGCGGTAATATTAGCACTTGTGTTTGGGAAGTTTTAATTTTTCGTTCGAAAAAAATTATCGAAATGTGCCACTTAAAAAGAGAAACTCGTATAAAATGTGATACACATCATTTCCATTTAACATTCTACATAGTAAAATATTGCAAAAATTGCATTTTCTTCTATAATAAAAATGAAGACTAGTATCAGTTTAATTTTTGTTTTATCTTTAAGCGTGTGTAATTGTTCTCATGATATTAATTTTGTTTTTAATTTTTTTAAATAGCTTTTTAATATTAGCCCGTAATTAATACGACAAAGTCACGTAAACTTTAACCGTGAATAATTTGAAACGACCCCATCATACTAGTCACAGACTACATCAGGAAATAAGCTCAAATTGCTTCGATGACAAAATATCTGGTTGGAGCATTCAATTTTTGTTACTGCAGTATACAGTTGGTCTAAAAATCGAAGCAAACTCTATTTCAGAATAAATATAATCTCTAATTGTTTAGCAGGTACAACTTAATACTGTAAAATTTACACAAGATGTTCTTAAGCATAAGGACCGCAAAGTTTATGTAACAAGCCCACTAATTCCAGATCACCTTGCATATATCCTTGATATAATTTATTTAATACTAAATCTTGCACTTATTCTCTATACCAACCTATCCATAATTACATGAAAACAATTACACGCACTTACGTACGACGATAATAGCCTTTTCGTTTGTCGCTTATATGCTCTTTAGACATGAGATTCCAATGGAAGTTTATAAACGGTAGCTTCTGGAAAACTCTGCGGTCTAGAACCGATGAGATGCTGTCTTAAGGTTGCGACCATATCCTCAGACGTGATCAAATTAACTTGCAACAGTAAACGTTCCCTCCTCGACGTACTTAGATCAGGCGAACTTGTCCTTAAAGTCTTTTCCGTTGAATTTTCTGTAACGTTACTGTCATCAACTTGATTCCTGTTATCCCACCAAGTCACTTTATCCGGATCTTTAGTCCCACCAACCGTGTGTCTTCGTTTAATCGACCTCTCTGGCATACCATTCTTGCGTTTTAACTTTGTAAACTCTTTATTTGTCCTCCTACCGGTCGTTAACTCTCTTCGTTTGCTTATATTGCTTTCAGTTTTCTCAGTCTTCGTTAAACTATCAGAGCGTTTCAATTTATCACCGGTTTTGTTCAAACTCTCCGATCTTTTCAATTTAATCGTCAAAGGGGACGAAGTCCTTTCGGGTTTATTTAAAGACTCGGACCTTTTTAATTTGATATTCGCCGGTGATAACGTTACGTTAATATTAATCTTCTTAGTGTTTGCACTCACCGAAATATCTTGATTTGATAAATTTCTTTCGTTATCAGGTGTAGTTTCATCACCTGTCATCGTAGAATCTTCATCCTTCTCTTTATCGATTTTAGCCTTAGATTCTTTAGTTGGAAAAGCGGAGAGTTTGGCCACGACCTGTTGATTTTTGTGAAGGCTGGGATTGCGATATAATTTCGGAGAACCCGGTATGTTCTCTTTATTAAGATGAGGACGATCTTTAACGAGTTTTTCAGGGGATTCGTCAGCGAATGGTAGGTCGATTTCTAACAGAAGCGGTGAACTTAATTCCTTGCTCTTTTCGTCGTACAATTTCGTCATTGTCTTTACTAAATCGTTTTCTGTGAACAATAAAGAAAATTTCACGTTAGTAAAATTTGCTAATTACATAAATTGATGCGGAATTCATCACATTTAACTGATTTTTGCAAAATTATTTTTAAATATCAGTTTATTGTGATGAGTTCGATACATCCCAAGTAAGTATATTTTGGAAATTAGAAAGCATTAATAGATAAAATGATGATATATTTATATATGAGACATAAATATTTTAAATATTATTTATAGAAAGTCGCTAAGGACGACAAATTTTAGAAGATTGAGAACGTGTGTGTTAGTAATGTTATTACCATAATTACGATCTTTAACCATAGTCACGATGAATTACATTTTAAGGATAGATCCACTTTAAGAGAATACAACTGTTCTGATTGCAGCGCATTTTTTAGATGGATGTTTAGAAGCTGAGAGCTTTATTTTTTTTTCCAGTTAAAACAGGTTCAGATATTTCTAGATAAGATTAAATCAAAAATAAAAATCTGAAAGAATATATGTATATATAATATAGAAGGTTCTATATCCTAATCAGTAGCTTTTTATATCGGCTCTATACTTCTTTTAGGAGTTGTAGCAGAATAAAATAGCTGGGTATCGTTCGGTCGGATTTTTATGATACTTAGGACCTAAATGTATTCAACTGTGTACGTATTAATTGTTCGCGCGTTTCAAAAAGATATCAACTTCAGGAGGTGGAGGGTGGTTACAATTTAGACCAAACTATGCTGTTTTTTCATTAAAATACCGACATCTACAATGTAGAGAATTAGAGTTAAAAAAATAATAGAATAGTTGTCCGAAATAGCGTCCCGATATATACGAAATATTCCCCTGAAATAATTTCTAGATGCAATCGCCGCAGTCCTTCTCTTTTAATACAGCAGTATCGTCCCAAATTAAAACCCGCAGATGCCCAGTTCTGGCAGAATATTTTATAAAAAAAGAGATAGCTTTGGATAAGAAATGAAATAAGCTTTGATAACTATAATCGAAAGCAAAAAGTAGACAATGAAATTTCGTGCTTTCTAAATCTGACTTTAATTCCTTTTTGTGGTGGAAATTTAAAAATGTGATTAATGCCACTATCAAATTAAAGATTTTTTATTTCTGTAATACAATTAAGAATGCTAATTATAAAAACATTATTAAGGAATATAAACATTAATAGTAATAGAATGGTAATAGAACCATACTTATTTAAAACTTCTTGTAATCTATTGAAAATGGAGTCATAAAGATTGACACCATTATTTTTATTTATATTTTCGTATGCTGTGTGAACTATTACTTCATTATGTTATTTCCAAAGTGTGTTTTTCTGAAACTCTAACTTCTGCCAGAAACAGAATATTGAATTGTTTCTTTGTTGTCAGTCTCTCAATTACGAAATATCACCAACTTGCTCATTTAACTAACCCCATAGCTCCAATAATACGAAAGTTAGCAATGGCGAACACTTAACTTTAGATACTGTGAACTAAAATCAAGAACTTAAAACATAAAAATACTGTTTTAATTATTCATTATTGGATCGTTCCTGAGAACAATCTATTATCGATACGATCTATTCATGTATAATAAGTAGCTCTTTATTTATTATTTGTTTGAGCTCATTTTGGGATATCAGTATCTTAATAAAAATAGCATATTTTGGTTTGAACAGTAATCTACTAGACTTTGTCAATATGTTGGCATCAGGATCATTTATAAAATTATGAGATGATACCAAATTTTTTACTTCCAGTCTTTAAATTATTTTTGTTAGTTGTTATCTTGGTTAGTCTTTCTAAAAGGATATACTTTTTGATTATTGTGTCCTTTATAAAAAGTTCTGCCTATCGAGAAATCTCAACTTACTTAAAGATTTTAAATTTTACGTAGAACGTGTGAACTAGCATCATAGATAAAGGGGTGCCAATGTCGACTGTTCATGAAAAAAAAATCGCGCAAAAAGTATTTACTTTTTGAGTTACAATCCATCAAAATTGAGACCGTATTTTTTTAACCGTTCTGTAATGAGATGTTGTATCTTAATAATAGTTTTACAGTCATCGTCTTGTCAAAACTTTTCATCTTTTCTACAAGCGATGACAGAATGATGGAAAGATTTGGTCCACTACAATGTTCTGTAAAGTCATCAGAAAATTCGATCAGTTTTTTTCTCGATAAGCAAAATTCCTTTTTTTTTCCGAAAAATCAATAACAAAAAAGTATGTTCTCTTGAAAACCCTAGCCGTGAACATACAGTATATACACTTTTGATGTACGCCACGGATAATTCTGTTGTAATACAAACGATGAATTAAGAATTCACTTGTATTTTATCTGATGTGAAGGCTAAATGACGTTTTCTACATTTTATTGTAAATTCTAACATTTTGTTTAAAAGTTTTTGTTTTAATCTAATTTATATACAAATTATATAGCTACCCAAAGATACTAATATCGCACGAATGTTTAATGTTGAATGTCTTGGGGGACAATATGAAAAAATAACCCACATTGCTTGTTAAGGTTACCGCTACAGCTTGTGCTGTAACTAACAGCAAATGATAACACGATCGAAATGCCGACCTCCCCAGCCATGCCACAGTTATCTCTGAGAAAATTCAAACCTAGCAGCCCAGCACTGCGCTAGCCAGTTGCATTTAGCATTGTAATTACCGAATTGTTATATAAACATTTGACGGAAAATGCATTTTGTCATTTTTGCAACTTATTGATATCTTATGAGGTATATTTGTTAACAAATTGAAAAAATTTTATTCTATTAACGGATCGACAGCCGCAGTGGTTAGACGGCTGACTATCGTTGTGGCGGGACGATATGAAGCGGGTTTCAATTCTCTGGAGGGACGGTAACATTTCTTCAGAGAGTTGAAATCCGGATCGACTTACCATTCGCTGTTGGGAGCAAAGTAATTAACAGCGCGGCACTATACAGGACGATATGATGCTGTCACAAAGCTGTTTGAACATATTTACACACACAAAACTACACCACGAGAGTTGCAGTGATAGCCAGACAACCAATACAGCTTACGGAGTCACTGCAACTAAGCACCCACCACACATTAAAAAAAAACAAATACCTCTCCTTCCCTCTTCCCCTTAAACGATGTGTTTTCGAACAATTTTTTATACAACTATTTTTTATATTTTGACCCAAGAGATACGATATTACATTTTCGTGCATTATTAGTAAATCATCCTGTATACTTAAACATTTGAAGAAGTGACTGCATTGTTACAATTCCTAAACACCACTTTAGTGCACTTTCTTTGGCAATACAATACTTAAGCTAATGTAATTATAAACAGGCAAGGACGCCAAGCAAGAAACTCATTTATGAAATTATTTGTTGATTATGAGCAATAATATTAAAATTACATAAAGATGAACGAGTCAATAAACTTGATTAACTTTGTGCAATAATTGTTTCTTGGTTAATGTACGTGTAGGTAATGCTCATTATATCCTCGCGTTTGTTCTGCCTTCCTCAGATATTTTTTAACTATTTTCCCTTTCCACATCCACATGTTTATTTTTATTTAAAGGAAAGGATAAATCTAAGCCAGAAATACTTTGTAAAAACCCATCTATTTAGCAAACTAAAGCTTCAACTACCCCATTCAAAATAGCGAGTACAGTAATCATATCCATGTAACGGTTGATACTTTTACTTAACTAACTTACTGTGACTTTTTTATTTTAAGAAGGGTATTAAAACAGTAAAATATTATAAAAATAAAACGTTTAATATTAAACAATAAAATATAAATATTATTTCGTTAATGTACAAAAAAAGGAAAACATTAAGATCAATTAAATGAATAGAAAGAAAACAGTAATGTAAAAAAATCCATAGGTACAGGTTGTAATAAATTTGTTAGCGAAAACGCCAGTTGTGCAATTCGGAAAAAAAATGTTTTGTTAAGGGTGGCGGCAAGAAAAGTAGCGAAGCTCTCGGCAGCACAGCAAAATACCTTCGTCATTGTTTACGGTAGAAACTACTACGAGTACGTGGAGGACGCTGGGGCATGCTGGGAGGTCGGACCGACCTCCACCCTCTTGGGGGTGCGACAGGTGCGTAACCTACCATATAGTACCATCACCATTATTTACATTTACGTCTCGCATTCAAAATAACATTCATCAAAACAAGCACTCAACGAAAAAAAAATCTTTCACTAATAACAACGTCCATACAAAGTGTAGGAAAGAAAGTATCAAACTTTATCTACAATAGAAGTGATGCTTACCATCATTACTATCGTCGATTTTATGTAGGGAATCCAAGGAACTGGTACGTTGACTTATATCAGTCTGAAATTTTAAAAGAAAGCATAATTAATACAGCGGTGATTTTAAAATGTGTGTGAGTGTGTGCAAGTTTAGATTATTATAATGTGATTTGTTAAGATTACGCCCAGAGTAAATAAGAATTTATTAATATTAGGAAAAATTATTTTGAATCTTTTTGTACAAATCAGGAAAAGAAGGATAAGAAGACAACTGACAAATCATGAAAAAATACTTGGAATCTGGTTGAGTAGGAACTAAAATTATATTTTGAAAGCCGTACTTTTTTAGATTGGGAATAAGAAAAACATCAGCATTAGGAAATTTTAAGGATGTTGATTACTGCAGTATTGATCTTTAAGGTATTTTTTCAAGTCAATTTATTGCGATGTGTGCGTTTCAAATATTTCGCATTTGTTGCTGTAACTATATAAATTTAATTATATCTTCCAAAATATGGTGCTGTGTTGCTTTTGGAAGTATAAACAGATAAGCAGAAATATTTACAATAATTAGTTGTAAGTACCGATAACTTAACAATTAAAATAAATTATTTCTAAAAGTAATTACGCTAATCGAAAATTTTTTAACTTCTATACTTCACGTAATGACTCGGACATCAAGATGTAATCTACGTATATTAATGTAATTAGTGAAATTAACACTTACCTCATTTTCGAACTTGATCTTTTTCAAATTGGTGTTGCTGTTTAGGTCAACCGAGCTGGTGTTGATATTCTCAGCAGAGTTGCCCTTCCTTAGGCCGTAAGCGATAACCTTACCGCTAGGCCGTTGGTAGTCACTCGATGAGGTCGTACTCACGTCGCTGAAACTACTTTTATACACTTGGAAATCACTACTATTGTCCAACTGTCTGATCCGCCTGTCATTATAATTATCACTACTGTTCCTGTACGAATTGTAATTATTACTGTACGCGTTATTAAAGTTCGCTGGATGCTGCGACGCACTACGATAACCGTCGGCAGAGTTGTAACTGTTTCTGTTCTCATTGCCAGTAGTCCTGCTAAACACGTTCGATGCGCTATGCGTCTTCGTTATAACACGTTCATTGGGGCCGTGACCAGCTAACGAGAGCTGTGTGGATTGGTTCACGTTAGACGCTGAAGAGCACATAGTACCAGCACTCCTTCGTTCTATGAAACAAATGAAAGATTATTAATTAACAGTGTTTACTATAAGTACTGCATTATTCAAATCATTATAAATTGCATGTAATGTTCTATTTAATAAAAAACATAAATGATTTGAAAGTACAAGCTCTGTAGTACAAAAGCTGTTCAGAAATGTTGAGGTCAATAGCCATCTGATCTTTTGATAATTAATGCAGTCTGTAGCCGATATAATGGATCAATAAAAAGGCAGCTTTAAAGTTATATGTGAATAATATTAATAAGTGATAAAAAAGTCGATAGAAATAATAGATATGTTAGACTAATGTTCAACCACTACATCGTGAAACATTCGAATTAAGTATTCGGTATTGTTAAGAGATATTTCGTTGCATTGTGTTTGACGTCTTCAACGTTCTGAAATTTAAGCATTTTCAGCATGTTTCAAGTTAAGAAACAACCTAAATTCACACAAAGCCACGTCTAGAGGGTGGTACAACGTATGGAGAACCAGGTTTCATAAAAAAATTGTGGATAAGACAACAATCGATAAGTGTCTCGTCCTGCTGGAGCGTCGTAACTCCTCAGTTTTTTCATAACACTGTGGAAAAGTTGTTGCCTGACCTGTTTCGTTTTTCAAAATTCCTATGATATGAGTATCAAACGCTTGGTAAAAATAGAGCTAACTTAATAAAATGAGGCACAATTCAAAAAAAAAGTTTCTGCAATAAAACTGTCGTCAGCAATTTTAAAGGTTTCAAAAAAGGTTAATAATGGGAAAATTGTCGAATTTGAATTTTGTCCAATAAAAGTAAGTGTTATGAAACAATTTTATGTACATTAGCCACAATAAGAAGGAAAACACTTGAAACGGTCGGTGGTGGAATAGCTGTCTTGCAGTTAATTTATTCTGCATCAAATATCACTTTATATGTACGTGCCACAGTTGTGAAATCGTTAGTGAATTCGCCATATAATTGTTAGAATTTGTAGGTTTGCAAAAAAATGACTACAGGATGTTGTCTTAAGGAATATCGCTGATTTCGTTATTAACCCAGTCAAAATAGACATAAAAATAGGGTAAGCTTGCATAAATTACGAGACAGCTGAAAATTGGTGGAGGTCTTCATTTCATTATTACAAATGAGATGTCAGAAGTCCCCATCGATCCCACCATCTGCTAAAAAAGTTATTCAAGGTCAAAGGTCGAAAATTTCGGTTTTTCGCCTTTTTCTCGCAAAAGGCGAGTGTTAGAGTAAAAATAGCTTACCTACACAAAAGTTGGAGATTATTAAATTCTCTACAAAAATTGTCTCTATGCTTTTTTTCTACGAATCATCATCGAAAATACTCATATTTACTCTTATGCGGCTTGTAATGCTTCATCGACTGTTCCGCATGAGTAAAATATGAAAGTATTTATAATTTTAATAATTTTAATCATTAAAATATAATATTTATTATTATTTCATACAGTTGTCATAATTTTTATAATATTTATTATTTTTTTAACGTGGTTTCCCCAGTAGGCATACTCCACCGTCAATCTTGATAAAATTTTAATTAGACAGTGCAAATATTAAATGAAAATCGAAACTATTGCATTGAATTGAAAAAATTGAACCATTGCGAATGATTATAATGAAATAAATAATTGTATTTTTATGGAAATTTAAATCTGATTGATAATCTTCAAGTACTACTTCTACTATAATGTCTTCGTCGCTTCCTTCTTCTTCTTCTTCCTGTATCTCTAGAGATTCTTCTAAGAGAAGAGACTCACGAGTCTCTTCATCAGTTAGTACACATCGGTGAACAAAACAATCCTACTTTTTTACACCCACAGTTTTTATTAGAGCCTTTCAAGCAACCGCAGAAAATGGTGTTGAGAAGTTTTTCTGGAGCAGGTGGGAGTAACGTTTTAATTGGCTCCAAACTATCATTATTATTTCCCAACCCCAGTCTTCTGGATTCAGTGGGTTACCAAGCCACACTTGAACTTGATAATACACTCGATATAAATGATGTTGAGCCGATACAGAGGTTGATGGAACAGGATGATCGCACTCTCTTATTCTTTCTTGTATTTTTTACAAAAGTTAAATACCTATAGTTGTCTAGGCTATCAATTTTTTTCGGAGCTCCATAGATACCAAGCAGTAACTTGATCCCATTCGTCATAATATCATGCGGAGAAGAATCAATTTTTTTGAATCCTTCTGCGCAATCGATTCGATCATTTTTCTTTTCAAACATTTTTAATATTGCTGTTTTACCCCTTTTGAATATTGCTGAGGTTGTGTCGCATCCAGTTATTGCATGCAAGACTAAAATATGTGCTTCACATTTTGGGTACGCAGACAAACTTTTTGATGAATATATTTTCGTTTGTGCTTGCGCATTCCCGGTTTTCAATAAATAAATTATTTTGTCAGATGGAGTTCGCGCAGTCAACAATATTAGCATTACAAGCCGTATAAGAGTAAATATACGTATCTCGCGATATCTCTGAAATGATGATTCGTAGAAAAAAAGCATAGAGACAATTTTTGTAGAGAATTTAATAATCTCCAACTTTTGTGTAAGCTATTTTTACTATAACACTCGCCGTTTGCGAGAAAAAGGCGAAAAACCGAAATTTTCGACCTTTGACTTTGAATAACTTTTTTAGCAGATGTGGGAACGATGGGGACTTCTGACATTTGATTTGTAATAATGAAATGAAGACCCCACCAATTTTTAGTTGTATCGTAATTTATGCAAGGTGAAATGCGATTTTGACGGCTATTATTTTAAATTGAAGTAACATCGATTACAATTAAAGGTGAGAGATTATATATATTATAAATTTCCATTACAGCTGCAATGGTATGCATCAATGTAAGAATTGAAATTGTCTAGGATTCATTATATGAGAGCTTCAATATTCCTCGAATGTTTTAATAAATATCAGGCTAATTGAAGTAACCCCACAGGCAACAAGTGTTACGGCATGAGACGGTACACCTCCAGGAAATCTCGTTCGTATTATTGCGATATTTTCTCCTGTTGTATGGCATATATCCCTATCTTGTCGAAAATATTGCGTTATCAGTGTTAAGTTAATTTAGTCGATGCCATACAAAATCTCTTAACATCACAGTATAACCTATTGCATTTTCCCGCTGGCGTGATTGTCCTCAAAGAAAAATGAATAATCAATTCATTCAGATCATCGCACTAAACCGTACATTTTTGGACATAAAGTAATCATTCATTAATAATTTCAGGATTTTCTTTCCCCCAACTACGACAATTTTGTTTATTTACTGTAGTATGTATTTATCGTAAAATGTCGCTCATCGTTAAAAAAAGTGTTAAAAATGTTAGCCTATTCAACTTTGTTCTAACAAGCAACTAACTCCGTCTCCTTAAGTTCTTGGGTAAACTAAATTTTGTAATTTTTGTAGGCAACTGCGAGATGTTATATAAAATTCTCCATAAATTAGTCTAAAGTCTTAATGACCACAAATTGTGCGATGATGATTGACCGACCATTTGAAAAAGCCATATTTGCAAAAGCATGTACTAAAGCTAATTCTTCAGCAGTCGTTGGAAAACATAATTCAATTATTAGTTATCTAACCGGTATTGAATCATTCTCACATAGATAGCATCTAAATAACCAACAACCATTTGAATTTTACAAAATAATACATGCTATTGCTTTCGAATTCTATGTTGGACAAAATTAGTGTTTATATTGGTGTTAAGTGAACTTACAATTTTCTGGAAATTTATAGCAGCTTTTGGTCTTTTTGTTGTGTAACCTGTACTTCAAAGCACTCTAGATTAAAATCTAAATTTTGATAAAGAAAAAATGACTCCGGTGGTTAGTGAAAGTCACCTGAAATACTCTCAATGTTGCATTTAATCAAAATATGTAAAATATATAAGATATTTTACTTGGAATTCGAAAGTTGATGGCATTTGTGGCGAAACTAGAGGTACTATAAAATTTCTCAGTATTTCTGAAACTGCTTCTATAAAAAAGATGATCAAAATTATGGCACTCAATATTTTTGACAAGTTTCAACTAGTTGTGGACTATTTGCAGTTGCCTCCTCTGTTAGTCTGGCTTCAGTAGCTGCAGAATGCTTTCCGTAGGATGTCAGATGTCATAGTGTTAGCAAATACCTATATCCTAAATAACCTATGTAGTACATAGTGACGTATTAAATTGGGACAGTCATCACCGCCCAGGTGCTGATGCGTTTCTTATAATACCAGAAACGTTGGCCATTCTCCAATTTAGCTCCTGATGATAATGGAAATTTCTAGAATTCTCTTTGCATGCTATTAAGATGTCAGTATTCTTTTGTTTTAAATGTGGAAGAGATAGAAAACGGCAAAAATTAGTTTACCTTTTGATAGTATTCAAATCTACAAAATATGTTCTACCTAAGAATTACACAACAGCTTCATAACCTAACCAAAATTGTTGTGATCAATATTTCCACATATAACAAAAAAATCTTCTTTTTTTGTATAAAGAAATCAATAATGAACGAATTAAAATTAAGTTTCACGCATATATAAATTTCACCAAAATTATAATACTTACCTAAATTGGCATTTATTTGCGGTTTTCTTGTAGTATTCAAATTAGCTTCTGTTTCTTGTATAAAATTCTTTATCCTTTGTTCGACTGCTTCCTTGTCCGTTTTATAGTTGAACCACAATTTATTGGATTGGTCGAGTTCTGTAACCGTCGTCGGAACTTGAGTTGCTTTTTCAGCAGCATTCTGTAAAGAAAATTATACACAAGTGATTAAAACAAAACTGATATAAACACACGCAGCAGTAAAAATACTCACTTCTTTGAGATCAGTTTCGTCATAACTCTGACCGGGGAAGTCTTTAATACCATTCGGTGTAAGTGCTTCGTCTTTGGAATCCTGCGATCCGGGTGCGTTCTTTGTCGTCTTCTTTTTCACCTTCCTCTGAGCTGCCATTATCAAAGACGTAAATAATTCCTTTTTATCCTTTTGCTCTTTAAATGCTAAAGAACGAAATAGAGAATAATTTCGTATCGTTTTATTTAAGAAAATGTTTATAGTAGAAATAGAAACATAAAATTTAATTCGTTTTTCAACTCGATCGCTAACCACATTTCATTTTAAAAAAGAAACTTAATATTTTTTATTAGGGAGATAAATATTTCCTTATTTATTTTAAACGTTCTCCGAATTATAAACATACTTCTATATTGCGCGTGGTTTATTTTTAATGTGACTATCACTGTAACGCTTTGAATACAATTGCCAAATTAGAATTACACTTTCATCTCCCAGACGGCACGTGCGCCGTGTTTAGATGCCTTAATTCCTAGGCTGAGTAGTTTTAATTTCATTGTTACACACGTTCAGTCGGCCGGCCGGTATTTAAAAGGCCATAAAGATCGCTTCTTGCTACACACATTTAATTGACAAGTCGCTGTTTTAACTTTGAACGTGTAATGTATAGTAGTTCTCCGGATGCCGGCTTAATTTTACACCAAACAAAAGTTTTGTATCACGCGCACGCTGAAGAAAATCAAACCGGCCGAGTTTTATGCAAGATTTTATTAATTTGTACCGTAAACATAAATGTTTATGGAAAATTAAAGACAGCACATATGCCAACAGAGCCTTGCGAACGAAAGCTTACGAAGAATTGTTAGACTTTATAAAACAGTAGATGTTGAAGCTACTCTTGAATCCGTAAAAAATAAAATAAATAATATGAGAAGTGCGTTCAGAAAAGAACTTAAAAAAGTTTGTCAAAAAAGAGCGGTACTTCTCCTGACGAGACATACACGCCCTCGCTCTGGTATTACGACAGCCTTCTGTTCAAGATCAAGAAGAATGTAGGGAAACATTCTCAAGTAGTATGGATATGCAATGAATCCGAAAAGGTTTAAGTATACTTTTCAAATATTTATTTTAATTCCTTCCACATTGAAATAAGCATATACAGCTGACAAAATTTTTGTCAAAAATAGTTTAAATGTCAATTTAAATCAAAACGGAAAATTTAAAGACAATTGTTTGCCAGGCAAAATAAAATATGTTTTATAACTTTCGCGATTTTGTTTTGCATTTCCTGCAACATTCCTGTTGTAGCCATGTTGTAATCCATGTAAATGTTGATTTTGACTTTGCCTCCATTCACCTGGTACTATTTCACCGGTATCTAACATTTCCTGATTTTGAAGTTCGACGACTTAGCGTGTCTTTGTAATACACAAGCTGCTAATACTACAAAATCTATTTTATTTGGGTCCATACTTATTGCGGTGTGAAAAACTCTAAAACGATTGGCTAAAACTCCAAATGCATTTTCAACCACACGTTTGCTTAATTAAAAATACGTTGTTCCGGCGACAAGTTCTTCTGAGGATACGGTTTTAATATGTTTTCGTGCAATGCGAATGCATCGTCGGCTACAAACACAAAATTTAAATTCTCAATGGTATCATGCAAATTCAGTGTCTTGTTTATTAATTTGTCATGAAAATCGGTGCATTCGAATACACCTCCGTCAGATACTCTACCATTGCAGCCTACATTCACGTAAATAAATTCGTAGTTAGCATTCACAAGTTGTTAGAACGATACTAAAGTATTCTTTATAGTTAAAAAAATAGGAGCCACTGTTTTTGGGTTTAACTATTCGAATGTGCTTCCCATCAAATGCACCTCCACAGTTAGGAAAGTTCCATCTGTTCTGAAAATCTCTTGCTACTTCTTGCCATTCGTTGGAATTTTGTGGAAACTGAAAAGAACATTTACCTTAAAAATTAGAAACTAAAATTTGTGTTGACATGATTTTCTTTATTTTTAGTTGGAATCTGATTTGGAAATATAGAAGCATCAAATTCAGTAACATCCGAAACGACATTCATCCCGAACAACCACACCAACTAAAAAAGACCAAGACAAACAAAGAATTGATGCTCGAGAAGGCATACGAGGTGTTAAGTAGTGGTGGTGACAACGAATTTAAAACAGTTGGAGCAAACGTTTGGAAACTTCAACGAATGGAAGAGAACCAGCGTAATATTGCCGAACACTTAATAAATACCATTTTGCACTATGGGATTACTAAAAAACTAACGGACAATGTAACTATACATCTAAATTCTCCAAACCGATACGGTTACAATATAGCAAACAACATTACAGCCAAGATCCTATTAACAACTCGCAGAACAGCATATCCCATCACAATTATATCAACCTAGTAGATTTGTACCGCCACCTACTCCGTTCCAAATACAGTCCTGTACTCAGTCACCCAACCAATCACAACCACAATTTCATAGTCAACCATACTCTCAACCACCCATTCCACCACAAACAGAACCCCATTCTCAGACTCATTCCATATCACAATTAACACAACATTTAAATGAAAATGACACTGTCTACTCTATGGATAACTATTACGTCCATTCTGAATTGTAATACGTTACAAGCATATTCTTTTGTTTTTTTCTCAGAATTTGGCTTATGTTTAATGTTTATTCATTAATATTTAATAAAAACCTTAAATATATTTATTATTCTTTACCTTTAAATATTCCTTTTTCAAAACCAAATATATATATTTGCATGTTTCTGGAATAATTTTGCCCAGAGCTTGTGGCGAAATAATTGCGCTAAATTTTTCTTCCATACTGCGTCCTGTTGCCAAATATCTGAGAGTCACTAAAAGTCGTTCTTCTGCACTAATTGCTAATTATAGTGTCCTTTTTTGTAATATACGGTTTTATTAAATTTAGTAAGTACTCAAAACAATTATCATCCATCCTCAGAAAATTTTTTAAATCACTTGCACTCGATTGTCGGAGTTCTCGTATAAGCTCCATGTGAGATAAAGTGCTTCTTTCATCCAAATTGTTTTCCTTTTTCTTTTTCTTTGCTCATGTGATATAATAACAATTGCAGCGGCGCACTCTACTTGTGACATGTTTCAACTGTCGATGTCAAACTGATCGTGTGTAGTGAAATACTTAAGAATTTCGAAACCGGCAGAAAACTGTCGGACGCAATCGCAAAACTGAAGGTGTAGTTTGAGTATTGATAATGGCCGGCCGGCCAGGACGGACAGTCCACGGACGACCGGCTAACTGAACGTGAATAGGTACCTTAACACAAGCATTCACAAACAATAAAGATTATCGTTTACGTCTGTGAAATACCAACACGCTTTTTTTATACAGCGTCAACCAAACATGATATAACAGATGGTAAATTTATTTGATTTTGTTTCCACTTTATATGCTTCACCTGCGATCATCACAATATTGTATAAATAAGAACTGTTTAAATTAGAAAAAATTTTACTAACCTTCTACTTTACTAATATTATCCAAAAGTAACGTGGTATTTATATTTTCCGATTCCTGTTGTTCATTAGACGTAACAGGTACAGCAATCTTCAATTGTTCCACATTTTTATCATTGAAGAACCAATCAGCCTGCAAAATTTCGTTATATTTTTAATAAAATAATTCTCGTATAACATAAAAGGTACTCACGTATGACAGAAGCGACTCTACAATTTTACACTGATGCGTCATATCGTTGACCATCGTTTCCATATTCTCCTCAGCTGCTCTAACTATCGTTGGCCCGAAAACAATAGCCAGATTTTTCGCTTCCATTTTATTGTATTCCCTAAATTCGACTACAGTTTTAAGATGAAGGATGAGATGTTTTAGCGTGTGGTAATGATGAACTGGTAAACTTTTTATTAGTTTTTTAATATGCTCTAGTCTACTGACAGGGTTATCTATTTTGTCAGCCTCTATAAATTGCGGATATAAAGTAGCCGTTAGTAAGGAGTCGGGCATCTTTCGGAAGAACGATTTCAATAGACTGCTAACGACATGCACATCTTTCCATCTAGGATCTATCAACAAGAGCTCTCCATAACATCGATTCGCTTCCTCTGTCAATGCTGTAACGGCAGCATTATTTCCAGGCACCCTGTAGATCCCGATCGTCTCCAAGCCGTTTTCCTCGACGATTTTCGTGCAAACTTCAACTATCCTCGGCACGCACTGATTTCCCATAGAAGGCAGACACTGCTTCAACGGAATACCGAAAGTGAGACCTTCAGTTGATGTCGGTGATGTTGGCGAGCTGGCCCCTTGCCTCTTTCGGAATTTGTTCGCTAATCGACCGCTCCATGTTTTCGATTTCGGACTCGTTGCCGCTTCGGGTATTTGCGTCGGCTTTCGCGTTTTCGAAACGGGGGAAGTACCGGTCGGCGAACGATTTCGCAAGTTGGGGAGTTTCGATTTCGGCGGCTGTGGCGACAATCGGCTTGAACCTTGGACCTGGTAGCTCGTTGAAGCGGGACTGGTTTGGGGCACAGCTTGCTGTTTGGAAACTCCCAGTTGATCCTTTTCGGAAAGAAGGATACAATTAAAATATGCATATAAAAACTATTAGATGTACAATTTGACTAGGCATATGTTAATCCTAATTGTTCCAATTAATTTTACAATGATAATTATATAACAATTCTTTCCATGAAATTCAGTATTCATAGATTATTTTCGCCGTTAATTTTCACCAAACTGTAGTTTGTTATTTAAATATTTCTGTGAAATCTACACCAAGAGATTATCTAACAAATTGTTTTTTTACCAGCTCATGGAGAAGAAGGCAAATGGCCTTCTTTTTTTCTTTGGGCTCGTTGGGTTACATGTATAAACGATGTATAATTTATTTTGACATACAATGTGGTATGTAGTGGTGGTCAATTAATTAAGAGTAGTAAACATAATGTTTTATTTTATAACGTATAGATAAGAGTATAATTCAAAAGAGAGCATAATTAAGGACAATTTTGTTGTTAAATTAATTCTTTAATATTTCGTAGATAAATCTTATACATCGGCTCCGTATTCATTCAATAAGCCGGTAACATCTATTAATTGGAACAGCACTCTAGTGATTGATCAAATCACTGTATACGTGTTTTACTTCTTGCCACAGATTTTCCATCGTCTCAAGGTCTGGGCTATTCGAAAATAGTTTAAAAGTGTAAAATTGTTTTCTTTCAAAAACTTCACATCTTGCGCAATATGTCTAAAGAGAATTGTTGTTGTTGGAACTGTCATGCTATGAGCATGTAATCTTCCGCATAAGGCAACAAGACTTTCAGCAAAACCTTTCCTGTAAACATCTCTAGCCTTTTACATTAATTGAATATATTTTTTGGCAACAAAACCCGTCCCACTTATTTTCGTTTTGTTTGAAACGTCCATTCTAGATTTATCCAGTTCAAATGTTCATGAACCAGTACAAGTTTCTACTGTCGTTTTTTTGTTATTTTGGAAGAGATTCTTAAGTACGATTCGCCCAAACAGATTTTCTCGATTGAGTCTTCTTCTAAAACGTTGAGCTGATAATCCTGAGGGACCATAAATTTCACGTTTAATATTACCAGCACTGAATTTACAATAACGTACAATGCGAGTCTGTTTTTTTTTTGTTGTTTTACAGAATCATTTTCTATGAACGGATTTATTGATTTAGTTCGAAGAGATTATAACGAGATGAAATCAGCAGTATTCTAAATTGTACCATTAGAGAGGTCTATGAAAATCGTGTAGTAATGTATTATTACGTCATATTCTAGTGGCTCTTATGGCGGATATGACATTATGAAAGACATTTGAAGTACCACAAACTGACGCCAACTTGTCACAGCCAGGAGGCCTTATTTATGTATGTATGTACAAATTAAATCAAGACAAACAAACGCAAGCAAAGGGATTATGTCTCCTTCCTATTCCCTGACTACCGAAAAAAAAACGGATACTGTTTCAAAAAAAAAATTAGAAACTACGAATAAGTCAGTGCCTCGACAGCAGCATTCTATTCTATTTCGCAGAATAATGATAGTTTTATAGATACTATATGTACTTCTATAGGTTTGCTATATAGGTCATTGATCTACTCATACTAACTCTCAGTGAGATACGTCAAAAAGTGCTAAAATAAATATTATATCACGTCATCATTTATTTGATGTCTGCGACCAAGCAATACTTTAAATCGGTGCACAAGTGCTTCTTAAGTTTTATAGCCATCTATGAATAAATATGTGAATCAATCACATTTATCTATATTTTCACTTGTGAAGGTATCATGAATCTCAATCGCTAAATAAATAAAGTAATGTGCCACTACTAAATTTTCGTTTTAAATTAGTTAAAAAAATAGAAACTTTTGAAATCGTTGAAACTGTTCGTAGTGGTGAACTAGAGTCGAAAGATTAATATTGAAACGTCCGTGATGATTGAGCAAAGCAAACTAGCATATATACGATTTCTTAGCAAAGAAAGTATTGGGCTAGGTGATCACTGGCTGAGTGCTTCAAAATACTTTGCAACCGTTTTCGAAGTTGTATTGGTTTCCAAGAAGTGTACATAATATGTATCTTGCATAAAAATAAACTTCAAACAATACAGATTGTATTTAAAGGCTATACTACATAGTTCTTTGCATGTTATATAATAAGAAATATATCCTTCGTTGACCTTTGTAAAATGTCAAATTTTTCTGGAGATGGATAAGTCATAGTTTTTAGCAACTCTACTTCAGGCACTTTGGTCGTTTACATTTACTGGATATGACAAGTAAACTCCAGTTCAAAAATGTCTTCTCTATTCGGTTATTTGGCCTTAAGCATTGTCTTCTAGACCTTTACATACAATGATCATAGTCTTTCATCAAAATTAGTCTTTTTTGTTGTAAAAATCGCAAAACATTGCGTTAAACAACAGTTTCATCGTCAATCTTTATTGCACCCATAGATAACCCTTCTTGTCCTCTGTCGTCGATGTGTACTCAGTAACAATAAATGGCGTTTAAGTGCAATATTGCTTTGAAAAGCGAACGGAATTGGTACTCAAGCGAAGATACCACTGACAAACACGTTTATCATAGCGTATAATGCCAAATTTTTATGAACGACTATAAACGCGTTATCAACGATATCTGAAGTGAATTATACGACACTACACGAAAAGATAAATGTATTAGAATCACGATTACTTATCTTATCAGTTATCTTTGCCCTCTACAAAATATAAAAATGGTATTCAAAAAGAATTATATATTAAGACATGTTTTATGTAATACATAATAGGATTTAAAAAAAACTACGAAAGATATGTATATATGGAAAACAACTTAACACATTTTCATTTCGAAATATGTAAATAATAGCTTTTATTTAAATCTAGGGAAAAACTAGCAAAACAGATGTTGACTTTTCCCGAATACAAATCCTGGCCTAATAAATTTACTACTTATTATTGTTTATACAGGTAAATAAGTACCTACCACTGTCAAAAAATACTCGTACTCCATTATTAAAAGAAACACACAGACACACATACCGCAATCTAAACAACTACATCTTGAGGAATGAAAATCTATTTCATACTGTGTGATGTCTATTATCTTATATCTCTCTGAGTAATCAGTTGAAAACAATTATCGCTTAATTTTAGTGGTGTAATTGTGTGCCAAAATAAAATGTACGTATTTACTAAAATCTAATTTATAGAACAAATGCATTATGTATTATAATTTTGGTAATATTTTATGATCTTATTGAGCGATTCCAAGTTACGAAATGGACTATAATTTTGCTGCCATAATAAACAGGAACACTGCGGTTTTTATGGTCATCGTTTAGAATTCCTATAGGAGGGCAATATTATTAACAATATTTTTATTTTGTATAGCTGTAGATGCTCTTTATGATGCAAGTAAGAATCAGCCTATTGAATATCGCTGTAATATTTTGGTAGATTATAGATTTTATCTCCTATTTAAATGTAATCTCGATCATTTTTTTAAAATAGAAATAGACGTCCGTGAAAGCAATTATATTAAAAAAAAATCGTAGTGGTAATGAAACAAATTTACGGCGCCATAACATAATATAAATTTTATACATGTAAAATTTTTATTTACAACAGACATAGAAAGAGTCACATGTTAAACGTAAAAACAATCGTTAAAGTGTCAACAATAATTGAAATTCCATCTAAATAAGAAATATTTCCGATAGTTGCCAATAATACGTATTTGCTCATGATACAAAACAAGCAGCATTAATATGTCACCAGATCATCTGTTTTATATACAACCTTGCCGCAAGGACTTTCTGATAACATATGTGTACGCACTAAGCCAAAAACGCATCTAAGATACGATTAATTCTTTTGATTTATGTAAAAATCTGTCGTGGTTTATACGAAATAATTTCAGACATCGATTATAAACGAATTCTATACATGTTATATAAATATTACGTAAACATGCTACTCTACATTGATATTATCTGAAATAAACACACACCTTGCATAAACTGAGTATACACATTACTAATCGAGAACAGCTTAGACATATTAGGCACTAATCACGTTTCATGTAGGCTAAGATGATGCGAAACTCTAAACAAATGTTCAGTCTAACACTTAATCGGAAACTCACCAGGTAACATTCTATATTGTATACTCCTAAATGATCATGATCGTACATTTTCTGCGCGCCAAACAACGAAACATTGTTTTCAAAATTAATTGAACGGTTTGCTTATACGTTTTTATGTAACTGTCTACAATACATGAAAGTTTATTAAAAGTTTTATCGACGTCTACAACAATGCAATCTTAATACCATACGCTTAACTTACTAAAAAACAATGTCACATATTTCTTATCAGTTAAGATGATCCTAAATTGGAAAAAAAGTATTAAGTAGATGGTTTCGGTAATTGGAAAAAAATAATACGAGTAGTACGAGAAGAAACTTTGTAGTGTATACTACATACACACTTGTAAGCAAATAATTGCGTTTTTTTAAATTTCATTTAAAAAGATTTTTGGAAAAATATCAGTTCTCTTTTCGCTTGAGTTCCTCAATTGCATTGGATTGTTTCACATACTTTTTTTTTTTATTATTGTTCCTGTTCTAAATTCTTATAGTAACCATCCATTTGTTATGAAATATCGCAGATAACAGTCAATTATACTTTGAAGCAGAGCATTATTAATTAGGTGAAAATACATTTAAGAAGTCGCAAGTGTTTGAGTGGACTACTCAGTTCAAATATAGCCATGGAAGTGTAAGTGATCATCCGGAAAGGTGAGGTTTCAATACAACAAAAGTCGTTCCAACCGTTTTGAACGTGTTGACGATTTGATTAAGCAAAATTTGTGAATTTCTATACAAGATATCTAATCAATGTCTTATATGCGCCCATATTAAGTTATGAACGCTTAAAGGCATTTGAGATAAGATGATTCACATAACAAAAGCGGCAAGAGTGTAAAACAAGATTGGGCATCATCCAAAGCAAGCTTTTCCAAACATTGATTTTTGAGCTTTCTAACTACTATATTTGTGAACAGTAAAGCTGCATACATATGGTAATGATATAATACGTATTTGAGACTTATTTCAGCTGCAGGCTGATACTTTTGAAAATTTTGAAAATGTCACTCATTCAATCGACTTTTTTGGAAACAAAAATAGAATGGTTAAAAGGGGCTACAACCTTGTTGAATCCCAGAAATATTATATAAAGCAATATGATAATTAGTTTGTGATTAACTTGAAGACATTTTGCCAGCATATGGACCCCGTGAATGACGTAGAAGATTGCTTAAAAAAATTATTATTTGTATTGTTGTAATGTATACTGAATCTATAAATCGAGTTTTTATTTCATTATAGATACACCTGCACTCTTACGTAAGTCGTAAAATACAGTTTTAATTTATTAGAGAGATGGGTGCCACAGCAACTTGCTGAAGCCCAGAAAGTGACCCTCTTCTACATTTCGTCTCAGTTACTTAACCGTTTCAAAAATAAAGAGCAAACTTGCTTACAATGTATTGTTGTTGTACATTCGGGATCCCCTTTGCGGAAAAAATTCAATTTGGTGTCCTCTATTGGAAAGATGATGACGTCCTTTTTTTGAGATTATAAAAGTGTTATTTACTTTGATATTTTAGCATCCTTAACAGAGTTCGTCAAGCAATTCGGAAGAAACGAAGGGCACACTTTTAGCAGGAGTAATTCTTCGACAGTAATTTTTTGAATAAATTGGATTGGGAAACTGTACCCCATCCTGCATATAGTTTCGACTCAACTCCCTGAAACTTTGTTGGGACCACTTAGAAACAATCTAAGAAGAAAACAATTGCAAGAAAGAGACGCACTTAAAAACTATGTTCTAAATTAGTTTGGACAGCAGGAACAACATTTCTATTTTACAAAATTTCAATGTGAAATAAATGTGTAGGTAATGAAGATTATTTTGAAAAACAAAATTGGTTTAATCTACATATAGGATTGAATCATATAATTAAAAAATATATACGTGATCCAGTCAAACGCCAAAAGGTGTGAATCGTGCACTAATCTTCTTTTGCCAGCTTCGCCTAGAAACTTCACACAAGAAAGAAATTAACCTTACATTTACCATTTTAGACTTCGTGTGATAACAAAAAACGTTCACTCTTACTACTTTGCATTCATCGAAGCTGCCAATTTTCACGAGGATTTAATATCCCTCCTCAGATTTTCAGATTTATTATAATTTCTGTAGATTTCAAAGAAATTCATAGACTCAATTGCACTAAACTTGTACTGAGCCTAAGGATAGTCAGAATACCGATCTAGGCAACTTCCCGATCATCCAGAACCCGCACGATAAAACATTCAACGAGCCGCGATAACTTAAATAACCACAAAATGAACTACTATCAGATTAGTTGGCCCCAATTTTTATCCGTGCATCATAATATTACCACAATACGCTTCCGGAATATGGCAATAATTTCAAGTACAGAAAAAATAAATTCGATTTAATCTATACAAATTAAGAAGCAAATTAAAACCCGCAAATCATACATATATACCTCAATATTTAATATGAATCACTAACTAGCCCAAAATGTTTAAAATATATTTTTTATAAAACATAAACTTTATCCAAAAATGTATCGATATATTAGAAAAATGTTCGCCCTTCGTTTCATGTTCATGCCAACAAATTATGTAAATATACGGAAACACAATGCAAAACTAAAATGATCCTAAACAAACAAAAACTTCTGAGCTAACGAGACCTGAGTAAAGATAATCGAAGATTGCGTCATCCAATTCCGATAAAGAAGTTCAACAAACAGTATTTTATAGAAAATTGTTCTACCTAGTTAAATATAGTGAATGTATATTTAGCTTGTGGTAATATAATGCCTAAAGTAAGCTCTTGATGATAAAATATGCAGAAAATGCGTTACATTTAAAGTAAAACGTATATTCCTCAAAAATAACAAGCTGAATTGCATTCTCTTGAGTAATATTGCTCGTATTCATATCCATTGCAATTTAACTTCTTCAGTTTACAGCTTGTTTGTAACCTACTTAAAATACAACGAGCTCCCTTCCCTCATTAATTCTATTTTAAGTCAATATTTGAAGATATTTAATATTTTAAATTACATTTATATAAATATATTTTATAAATTATTATCGTGGAAGGAATGTGATCTTACCATTTTTGCCTCAACATCTGTATTAGCCGCGACTTGTTCCTGCAAAACCTTAACCCAGTCAGCTAGGACTGCTGGATTCTCGGCTTGGAGCAGGAGCTCCGTACGACAGGGTAGTATAGAAGACACTCGCAGAACATGCTTGCGTTTTGTGTAGTCTTCAGCTATCCTAACACAGCTTGTCCTCATGTCTATTCCTGACGCTAATGATTGTTCTACGACGTCAGAAGCTGTCCCAACAGGGCTCTGAAAGTAAAAATAAAATTGATTAAAATAAATAAAAATTTCATATTAAAAATATACATCTGTGCTATTTCAAAGATAATGGATACTGGCAGGCCTTTACAATTTAGCTTTCGCAGCTTGATTGTTGCAGAGGAAGTACAGATACAGCTTGGAAAACCGCTGTAGCTGTACCCAAAAAAAAAAATAAGCGCCAATTTCCTGAATTCGTTTCCTCTTAAAATGAATAAACAATGTGTCAATAAATATTAAAGTAAGCTCAAGACTATTTCCACAGTCTAGATGTAAACTGTGCTACAATAAAAATGGTTAACATTTACACATACTTTTTATTATTAAATAATACGACAGCATACAGTGAAGAAAAAAAGTAGTAATCAAAATAAAGGTAATTGCACGAAGCATTAAAAACATACAGTCTGACAAAAACATATAAACCTCGCTAGGAATTTATGACTAATCAATTTTAATGATTGCTAGTACTATCATTTAAATGAACCATTAATAAACTACATGTTTTTGAAATTTCGGATTATGTGCATAGGTGCCGACACATCCAAAACTTTCTGACTTATAAATAAACAACAAATAAATATTATAGAATATTTATTTAGTTACGTCGCGAATAAATACAGTCGGAATTTGGGCCATACTTCTACGCTGTATACGATGTTTACCAATTAACAAAAAAATTCAAGGTAGAAAATAATATCACCTAACAGACAATTTCAATGTTTACGCGGTATAACTTTACGAAATATAAGCAATTTTTGTAGAAAAAAGAAAGTCAGCATCGCCGTGGTGTATAGGAGTATTAAAAGATAATGCTTACACGTCGAATTCGTGCCAAACAATTATTGTGAAAGAGCAAGGAGAGAACGTATAGAGTATTATATTTAATTGGCTGTAACCCGTAAGTCCTCGTCCGCAAATCAAGGCAAGATATTATATATCGCCGAAAAATTTAATGAACCAACAAAATGTTGAAGTGGGAAAATGATACCATAATTTATGTATGACGTCAAGAAAACTTATTTGTAGCAATATAAAAATTAGCTTCCGACATGTATCTAATTTCTGTTTTTTTTTTGATAAAATCCTATCTTGCATGTTAATCTAAATAAATTGGTCGAACCTCAAAAATAACCATGTATTTATCTCAACTAGTGTACGTATGCGTTGAAATGTTTGTATTTAGTGAGTGCGGTGTGTCTTTCTCAAGGGAATCAAATTCATTATACATTTGTTGAATGCATTTAATTGGTGCCTTGAACTAGATAGCAAGCTTCTGTTGAAAACATTAGGTTAAATATAAAATATCTTAGCATGAGAAACAAATTATGTGTAATCTGTGATTAAAATTGCACTACCGAATTTTAGGCTGTCTAAAAGTAGTCATGGCATTTTTTCCCCTAACTAATATGTAGTAGGTGTTGAGTTTCAAGATTTATTATTATCAAGTTGATAATTTATTACAATTGTTATAATGACAACAATAATATTTACTTAAATTGAAATCGAATAAATTCTGAATGAAAGAAAATCAAGTACAAGTAGAATAATACACAAAAATTATACAAAAAAAAAGCTGAAGGTGTTTATCAATGATTCACATGCCAAATTTTATTAAGTTGTTAGAAAGTTGATGAAACATGTAGACACATTTTCGACAGGCTAAAAGATGCTGCAATCCACAGAAGTGAAAAGGAAACCCTATATGAACAGATAGAAAAACTAGAAAGAACTTGACTACATTAGCAACGTTTAAAAAGTCGGACACGCTAACCAACAAGCCAAACTAAGCCCACAAGAAATTTTACTAGAAACTGGAAACTGGGAGGCCACTCCCCCTACATACAGGTTATTGCAACAACTACATACAAGAGAATTTATTACATTTTATTACTACAAAATATGAAAGCCCAGCAATTGTTCGGAAGGATCTGATAATACAAAAAAATAATCTATTACTACTAGAAGAGTACGATTACTATAGACAGGCAGTCCAAATCGTCATTTGTTTCACCGTCCTTCTAATGAAAAAAGATAAAATGGATCGAATCAAAAAAACTAACCTTAGCCAATCCAAAAGATCCGTAGTCTATTGTCGGCCTAACTTTCAAGTTAGACAAAAGGCTTTGGTAATTCATTGACATTAGAAACTCAACAACTACACTGTAGCATACAGTAAATAATGAAAATTTAGCAATTTTTAACAATAAAGATCAAACAAAAAAACAGAAAAAAGTACAAAGTAAAAATTACATTTTTTTGTCTAGGTTTGTTACCAACTCATTACGGCAAAGAAACAGGGGAGTGATATTTAAGAAAGGACATTATCAACACAATACAATGATAAAGCCCAATTAAAAAGATAATTGACAAGGAAATAAAGCAGTAGAATTAAAAATAAAAATAATAGCGGCCATATTACTAAACAAAAAAAAAACAAGATAAAGTCACACAATATTCACAGAGTGAATTAAGAATTTCTTAACAAAAATGTCTATCTGAGAATGGATTCAACTTTTTGGGTTATTTTGTTGTTGTAACTCCAGAATGTGATATCTTAGCACAATTGGGATTCTATAAACATCTGAAGAGAGGAAATTCTAATTCTGTCTAATCACTGTCAAACATCAAGTAGCAATCAGTTCCTCAAATGCAAGAAACTGCAAGAGAACTCCTCAGGGACAGAAGGAAACAGAGGCTCGTCTATCGTAATATCCTGTGTTACATCTAAATTTTATTAAACCAGGTTTATCAACATTCAATATCAGTTTATTTTCGATGAATTACATATCTATTGCGCCATTTAGCCACTTGATTTGAATGCTGTCCAAGCAGGCTGTGACCACTCAGAAGTGTTTGTAATTTCAATTTGCTCAAATTAAATTTCGATCCATTTAACAAGAAACTGGTTAAGTCGCCTTTGGGTGAGAGATCTTTCGGATGGAATGGCGCAAGCCATGGTTATTTGGATTAAGATGTCGTCTTCATACATTTTCAGAGAAGTATTGAAAAATCATAGAAAACCAAATCCAGAGAAGCCATCAGCAGATCCATCCAAGTAACAAAAAAATAATAAAATAAGAGAACTAGATACTCGACAAATAATGTTTTCAAACAATGCATATCGTATCGTCGCCATACTACAAAAACAAACCACCCAATCTACAACACAAATCAACTACAGCATGTTACAGTAGTGCCCGAATAATGAGTTTAGTGCTCATTATTATCTTTAATCTGAACATACGCTCTTAGTCTTTCGAAGTAAGGCCAAAACAAACTCACGCAACACCTCTCTACCCCAATTACCCTAATTGTTTCAGGCTCATTCGTTGACAAACACAAACTATTACTGCTACTTGCAGTAATAGTTTGGCGAAATATTTTCGCCAAATAAAAAGGGTCAGCGACAATATCTTGATCACTTATTAGCGAAATATTACCCAGCTTTATTACCAGATTTTGTAGTATTGCAGTATTGATTATATTTCAAAACGTTTTATTTTTATTTTGAGAAATTGTGAGCCATTGGAAAAAATACAAATCCATTTAATATCTCAGAAATAATGAGCCCGTGAAGAGAAAGTTGTAGAAGACTGGAAGAAAAAGTGTTAAAACTCTGTAAGTATGAAAATTAACCGGAATATATTAAGCAAAAGAAATAAAGTCATTAATGACAAGTGCTCTAGGAAAAATACAAAGCTCTGCTAACAATCCAATTTATAGTTAACCAATGAAAAGTGTTGTAATACAGGTATACTGTGTTCATACTATAATATTCAGTAAGAAAAAAATCTGTTCTAAATTCATTCAAATTTTGGTACTCATTTGTTTAATTAATGTATATGTGTAATGCTCTTGCAACAGCAATGCAATAAAAAATCTTCATTATAAATAGTACCAAGAAAATCCTTGAATTAATATTCTTCATTTATGAAAGAAAAGTTTCCATACAATTACCATCACTGTCAAGTGCAAAACATCTACTTTGTTTGCTGGCTTAATTTTGACATTGATGTAATCGCAATATTTTTAGAAGTTTTGTCTACTACTGGCACAAGGTTTATATCCAAAAATATTTCTATTCATCCTATTTTCTGGCACAGCAGGAATCTTAAAAATCAACCACCTTGCTTAAAATCGACGTTATAAGTCATATTACATAATATTCTACTACAACATGCTCTCAAAATTAACCTTAATAACATCTGGTTCGATTGATACGAACAAAAATAATTTGCACATAATCCCACGTAACATTTCGTGAATGAACATTTTTTTAATCAATAGGAAAACACTCGAAAAACAGGAAGTACTACATCAATATCAAACGCGATTATTGTATATATTTTTAACCTCCTAAATTCTAGTCTGTCTGTATTTGTGGGCAAGATATTTGCATTATCATACACTTTCGCCGTTACAGTCACTGTCGTCACTCGCTTTTAAATCAATACAATTTTTTTAAACGTGTCACCGTCGATAAAGTCTTTCCGTTCTTGATAAGAGCATTTTGCCCTTTACAAAGGTACTCCTACCATAGTTAATGTTTTGGTCACACGTCGGTATGTGTCGCATGTTTGCATACCATTAATTTTTTCGTGTATGCGTTGGTATATGAAAGTATGTTTGATAAGTAGCGACGACTTGTAAAAGCTTTCATTGATAAATTTTTATTCGGTGGATACAAGTTTTTACCGTTTAATAGCATGGTATGTGGATTAGAACATATTTGCATATATAAATAAGATGATATTTAGACAAGAGGCAGAAGATTTGAAATCTGCCACGAATTATACACATTTCAGAATTGTTTTCCGACCTAAATACATTGTTTTGCTGCCTATCCAAAATCCATAGGTTTTTTTTTAACAGTTTATGTTGTAGTATTTCCACATACATACGTATGATTGATTTAAAATACCTACACTCATTTCTTCGATTAAACTTTCGGGTTTGTTTCCGAGACAAGTAACACTGAAGCTATAATTAAATTTTATTTGAAAATGACCGCCGCTATATTAGCAGAAAATTCTTAGATACTGCTGCTAACTTGACCTAGTGCCATAGTTTATAGTACAGTTTAAAATCGGTATCATTCAAGTTACGTTGTGTTTTGAATACGGCCCGAAAAAACAGAACAAAATTGAAAATGAAGGACGCTCGTAAACACTGGCTTTACATAGTTCACGTGCTTCATGTTTAATAATATAAAATCGTAAAAGTTATTTAAAACTATTTCATTTCTATGCAGCAGTAATTTGATTCGATTGTTCACTGCTAAATCTAAAATTTAGGTAGATGACAGAGTAAAAGGTGCCCCAACACACCTGTATACTTCCCTCCTAGTCAGGTGCTACCGAGTTTGATCCTTGACACTTCCTTTCGGAACTTGGTTTTCTATAGTTTCCCAAATTTCAATATTATAATCGCTACAGCTATGGTAGTCAGATAAATGTGTATGATATCACGCTGACATAACATCAGGATTAATCTTATCAAGGTTGAGTTCCTCGAAATGACAAATTGTGTACATTTCATATTTGCATTAAATAAAAAGGTTTCAATTGGAATTTTTTACAGAAACTTGCTTAAAATTAATTTTTGTTCCTTTAAATATGTTCCTTGGAGATTATTTTGGGTACCAACATAATTTAATTGATTCAGATATCATTACAAATATGCTGAGAACAAAATACTTGACATTGTTGTTTGCACATATCTGTCAAGTCATCTAAATTTGTGACGGAATTGTTTGTTGCTAGTAGTTTCTCTAAATTATTGTTTCTGGTTTATTTTTTATTAATTAATTTGCTGAGGGGAAAATATTTTAACATGGATAAAACATTTGAGCTGGATATAATGATATTTGAAACAATCTGGTCTTTCGGGACATAATGTGCTTGCCCTTTGTTCCAAGATTTCTGTCTGTTTAACGAAAAATTATCATGCGCAGGATCTTACTATTATGCCAATCTTACGTCAAAAATGTCAAACGGTATGTATGTAAAGCTGAACAGCTTATAAAGTGATTGGTATTTAAATTGTGTATCTTACCTTATTAAATTTTTAGTTTCAGTTTATATTTTAAGAGATCTTTTGCTTGCTCCAGTTTTGGTAGTATTTCAACTGATTCAAAGGATCTGTATTTTATTTATTGGACACGTTTGAGAAAGAATGTTGATACAAAAGTGTTGTCAATCTTTTTATAGTTCAAATTAAATTTTAATAAATTTTCTACTCATTATTTCCCCTACAAGATTTTTTTTTTCATAAACACAAATTCTATTCTTATAAAATAACGAGTGCACTAATTAACTAAATATTATTTTGTGCTTACGGGACAAATTAATTTTAATTCACATATGCTACCTAATATTTATCTTTTGGATAAATTCAAAACCTTATTTCATACCACAAGACCGTCGTAACCACCACAAGAAATAAATATCCGGACAACACTCTTGGATCACAGCATTACAGAACCATGGAATGGTAAGCAACTCCTGGATTTGCTGGAAAATCATAGTGTACCATGTACGTACATCGCTAGTTGTTAATTATTTTAGCGTTTAATGTCTTTGGTGGAATTAAAGAATTTAAAATTGTTTCGGCACATTTTCTCTTTCACTCTTCCAAGAAATAATAAATAAAATAAATCGTTAGCCACAAGCGTGTCAAGGAGAAAAAGTGTTGAATGGATAGTTGTTGATTTACAGACGTCATCTTCAGGATCAAGCCAGAATTTTGTCCAGACTACGGTTAAACATAGATCGCTGAGCGGCACCAGCTGACACAGGCCTGGTCGAAGAGGAATTAGTATCGGTGCTGACCAGAAAAGAACCCTCAAAATTTGTTGAGGTAAGATTGAATCAATCCGCCAAGTTCGGACTTATTCGCAGAGAACTTTAAAGATTACAAATCTGGTGCCACACTCCACTCAAAGTTTTCTTCCTCTCAAGCGTGTTTCTAGAATTTTCCTTTAAAGGAAAGAGCTTATATTACGAGCAATGGTCCTCACGGAACTCAAACCATTCGTCCTATATAAGACGAATATTTCCTCCTTATGTCTCCTCTCCTTCTTCTTCTGGGAGGGCTCTGACTTAATTTAGGCCTCCAATTCATCGTCTGAGTTCTTGAATAGAGTGTAAGTGATCAGCCAGAAGTTTGGTCTGAAAGTGTTTGCCAGTTTTTTCTCTGAGATATTTGAAATAGCAATATCAGTGAGATAATCGATTTTCTGGACAGCGTTAACTAGATACAGAACAGTTTTATTACGATCTTCAAAAGATATATACACCAATCTACTAAAATTTATCTACAACGATTAGAACGCAGATTCGGAACATGTTACACATACATATTTTTATCTTTTATTTTATTTATTTAGAAAAAAAGTAATCCAGATTAAGCCATTAAACATACATACCATTCATTTTCAAGCCTGATTTAATGTATAATTATAATCTCATATCGCAATATTTTAACGACTCTATTTTATGAAAGTTAGGCACAAGTAACGCAGCATTATGACAATGCGTGAAGAATTATATTCTCCTATGACAAAACTTGCTTCAATTTTACATTTTTACTGGCCGTTTTATTGTCATACATACGTCAATGGTGTAAAAATATTAGTATTAAAGTATACTGAGTTTTACTACATGCGAGATATGAGAAGAAAAAAAAAAAGGGAATGGTCTGCAATATTAATGTCTGTATCACATAAAACAGTAGTGCATTAATAAAGATATTTTAATGTTGGTTTTCATTGAGTAATCTTTATTATTAAACGTTTATTTTACACTAAACGTAAGTTTTTATATTAAACTAACAATTCTTCTTTCAATTTCGATTTTGTTCGTGAAGCGATACCAAAAAGAAAAAATTTTAACGCGGTCAAAGAACGTTTCAAGTTTATTCCTAAAATGTTTCCAGACATGCATGCCATACCGCCTTTATTTTAAGTACAGGCCTAATTGATCGTTATTTATATCAACATCTCTATTTAAAACAGTAGGATAGAAGAGTAGATATTTCTAAAGGTATCGATCAGATATCAGGTTTCTAAAGATATCGGCTGAAGCACTAGAATAGACGTCAGACATTTATAGCCAGTTTTAAAGGGTTATTGTGTTCATATTTTAGTTTACGTTTAAGTCGATGGCGATGCAATACATAGTAATAATTTGAATTGAATTAATTAGTTTTGAAGTAATGTATAATACCACGCTAGGTCATTCTTTTTTTGTATCAAACATGTATAAACTAATGGTTTTGGATTTTTTTACAATCTACAGTGGCAATAATCATTTATTTTAAACTGTACAATCGTTACTGTTCATTTTTTTTTAATTATACTTTTTTAATTAATGAGCTCCTAATCTCTCCTACACCTAACAATAAGAAAAAGTTTTTATATATCGACATTTTATGACCTAAAATGATTCACTACAAAGTTACACTTACTTAAGTGGTTTCAGTTCTTTTATTCAAAAAAATATCTAACAGAGACTGAAATGTGTGTAAAATACATTAAAGATTTTAGATGCTAGTATGTAACAATAAAAAACAATTAGACCAGAGCACAGTAAAAAACCAAACTACAAGTCGACCACGACCAATCTATGTTCTATGCATGTACCACATGTGTGCTTTAATATCTAGTACAACAATTTCTAGCAAACCAGATAACTCCTTTTTTAAAAATATCGATAATTTTGTCCAAAAAGTTGTCTGAGTAGTACCAAAGAACCAATGCAGAAATCGTGAATAATTTCTACCCGCACATTGAATGTAAACTGCTGTTGATGCCTGAACTGAATAATCGGGTGAGGATTTCGCCTTGCCACTGAAATAAATTGTGAAAATTGACGTCACCATTGAAGTCATTTTTACTATGTCCCTGTACTCCTTGTACCTGGAATGAGTACTATCACTGCACTGTCCTCAACACGATCTAACACAGGTTGATTTATGTCCAAAGTTCTTGTAATGAGTGATCTGCTACGATCTTTGGCTATCGGTTTGAAAACTCTTGTGTCCCTCAATCTAACCCTCAAAGGTCTTCTCGTTTGGTGAAGGTTAATTTGGGAAATGGTTTACCTGAAGTTTTCTTGCTTCTACCATATAACAATGTGCCAAACCATACATTCGATGCATGTACTAGGACATCCTTTCAAAAAAATTATCTACCATTTTTGTACAATTAATTAGAACACAATAGTAATGACTTAAATGACGTACACAACTGTTACGACTGAAAATAATAAACACGGATTGTGTTCGAAATAATATTTTAAAAAACTTAAATGCGTGTAACCAGTGTTTTTTTGTTTAAAATTTATTGTTGTAAGGTTGCAACAAACCACTTTAGGAAACCACCAATTTTTCCACACCCTGTCTAATTTTTTTTTAAGATAGAAAGCGTCATATTTCTGCGCTATATAAAATTTAAACAAGTTATTACTTGTCAAGGCTACGGCTACAGCTCTTATTCTGTAATTTTGGTGTACTTAAATGTTTTGTAAATTTTGAAACAATTAGTTACCAATTATCGCCAAGCATATTTAATAAAATGAAGTGCCTTTGCCACGCAGTGTCAGTACGAACCACCCAACTAATCAACAGCAAAGAATTGAAGTATTTTTGCAAGATACTTTAACGCACATTCCATAAGAGTGACCTCAAAAACCAAGCATATCCTATCAAAGCCGAAAGTAAGCAAACAGAAAATGAGGAAAGTGAAATGCCATTGGTCTAAACAAAATATGTAAGAGAAAAACAGCTTTTGAAAAACAAAAACAAAATTATTATGTACTTAAATCAAAAGAAAACATCGAAACAAAGTATGATTTAATCACAAATTGTTGTCCAGAAAGCAATTAAGGGTAGTTGTATAAACGTTATTAAGGAGATGGTATTGTAATAAATGCAGAATTACTACCATAAATTATCGAATAGCTACTGAAAAGTTATTAAAGTTATTAAACAAAAGACAAAATGTGTAGCACTGCAGATAATTGTAACGTTATATTTAATTGAAATCATATCGTAAACTATGTAATAAACAAGATTGTAGTGGTGATTGAAACCTTTTTCATGCTCTATTAATGATTTAGTACCAATATGTTTTTAAACAGACTATAGATCAAAAGATTATTACATGAATGAGAACAAGAAATTTTTTGGCAACGCATTATATTAAAATAAATCACGGAATAAATATAGGAAGGAATAACATCACTGTCATGTTGTGTGTATTTTTGAAAACGGTTCCGTAAAATGAATCTGCAGAAAACGAAAACGATTTCTGAAGAGAGAAAAACAACGTCGTGAATGTCATCTAATTTTTTACTAATGAAGTTGAATCAACATATTTTTCGTTTTCGCAAATATGATTGCTGACAAGCACAAACTACTACCATAGAACTATTTTATACGTGTTTACGTTTTAGAAATGTTCAAGTATGTTCGTAAGAAAACAATTTTTTCTTGAGCGAACGCGCAAAACAACTTTTTACATTACCCAAGAACCAGTTGATCCCCATCGTCTTAGTCTTTTTGGAAAGAAACCATGTGCGGAAAAATGCATGTGGAGATGTAGCGGAATGCAAGATACTGTTCCAGATCTGCTTCTATGGTGGACACCTAATGTTGCACTATTCTCACTGTACATCTCTCTCATTTTACTTGTTCGATTTGATGTGTGATTTTTAAATATTAATAAAAATGAAACCACAATTAATCACATGTTTTAATTAATTCAAATCCGTCCGAATATACAATTAGAAACTAAGTATAATCGACGAATTTCCGTCAAGTGTCAATCGAGTTAAAATAAAAACTCACTTTCGCGGAAACAAAACGTAAATATACAAGCACTCATCGCGGGTGTTGAAAAGCATCCCTTTCACTAATTCAAACTAAAACACCTGTGAGTGATCGCGTTCGACTTTTGCTATGGCGCGAGTGAAGTATATAGCCAAGACCGGCATCTAAATATAAACTTTTAAACAGAGTCGACAAGTAGAACTAGATTTTCAAGTATCCCATTAATAATTCGCGCTGTTATACAGCTTCTGCTTCTCGTGCGAACGATTTTGTAGTCACTGATAAACGCACAGAAGGAGGCTTTTTAATAACGAAAACGAATTAAATTGCACTTATTCAGCGGCAAATAAATGGTTTAATTCTAAGCGGATCCGGAGCGCTGGTGTCTATTTCAACGAAGCTCCGGTAGTGTAACTGAGTGATTGACTACCGAACGTTTGTAACCTTTCGCTGTGGTGTAGTAGTAGTAGTAGAGAAGAGACAATAAGCTGCCGCTCTGTCGTGTTAAGCACGCGCCTAGCTTTGAGAGTTGAGTCTTCCGTTGCACAACACAATAGGTGTACGATATACTTTATACCATATGGGTGGTAATTATAATTACACCGTAAGCAAAATGACGCGTTACGTTCTTTATAAATATAACAATTCGACTTGATATAAAATCAAATGTTTAACTTGTAAAGAGATCTCGTATAATTTTATGCGCTGATTGTACTTGGCAAGCTACGACTGCATCAATTTAGCGTAAACCTTTGCATTTGTAGATGCACAGGTTCAATCGTTTCTTGTTATTGCCAAAACTTTACAAATGTTTTGGGTGTTGTTTATCTATTATACAGCGGAGGTCAAGTAATTAAGAATAATTTCTATGCAATAATTTCAAAATAATTTTAACTTTTCTAGGACTTTTGTTGCTAACAAACATATTAATTGAAATGAGTGATCAATACACACCTTTTTTACACTTTCGCTTCTGCATTTAGAATTATCATGTCAAGATAATAATCAAAATATCTAATGCATGAATAGACGGTCGTGTTAAACAATGTAATTTCTTTCGATTCAAATTGTTTTCTTGAGATAAAAATGTATAATTTCCGGAAGAAAATACAAATGTGTGGAAAATTTTGTATCTACAGGGTTGGTTCCATTTATCTCATCGCAGTTCTTCTTTTCACAACTTCTATACTACTACTTGTGGTCTAACTGGTTTGGAGATTCCCGTCAAAATCAACAGCCCAGTGCGAAAAATAGAGAGAAAACGGCCACATCCTCTACTAATACTGATGATAATGACAGTGACAAAAGAATGCTAACCTCCAACCGCAAGTGATTAATGGAGCAATAATGCGACAAAAACACAAATATACATTTCGACAATCACGATGAAAGATAAAGATACGTTAACACTATAGGGTGAAATCAATTTCTAGCCTTTCACCGCACGGTATAAGACAACTAGAGCATTCATGCTCAAGGATTTCCCTGATGCCGATTCGGAAATAATCAGAAGTCTTTTCGGTGGAAAATTACAAGCTACGAAAGTCTTGGCAAGTAACTAAAACAGCATCACCGTTACACATGGTAATACTGAAGAATGACCTTCATCTGCGAAAGGCCTCAACGCACCCATGCTATAATTGAATATATAAAAGTAAAATGAGATTAGTCCCCCAGAAAAGTCCTTCCTCCTGTATTAGATTTAGATTAGATCAGATCTAAGGGCAGTAGCACTGCTGCCTTTTAGTCACTGCGACCTGCATGGGTCTATTGTAATATTGCCCTTCTGGTTATTAGACTAGTTGGAGGCTTTTAATGAACCTTAGAATTAGTCTGGGATTTTCGTCTTGGATGTCAATAGGCGTTAGAAACGGCCTAATGAAGTGTTGATGTTGAGTATGACTGGCAGCAACACATTTACACAAAATGTGTTCTGCCGTCTCTAGATCTTCCTGGCATAGACGGCAGATTTGATCTTCAGCTTTTCCGAGTTTATGTAGATGGTACTTCAGGGCACAGGACCTGTCAAAAATCCTGCCAGCAGTCCAAGGTCCCTTTTGCTGAAAAGGAGGAAATCTTAGGCGATCCTGATAACAGTGCCTTCGCCTGCTTTTGTCCTAGTGTATTCTGCTAATGAGAGGGCTTTCCGTTGTCTTCCCATTTGTTGATTGCTTGTTTTAGGTGGCTAGTCGACTAAAAGGCATTTTCGCTGCTTCTTTGGCAAGCTTATCTGCCTTTTCGCTCCCTCCCTCCACTAAAGGGTTACATGGTTATATACATTCGTCCAGGCAGTCACAACCTTTAATGCCGCCTGACTACCAGTTGCTTCCTGACTTCGTCTTTGGATCACCACGTTGGAAAAGTTCACCGAAATCGACGTAAATTTTGATATGGTTAACTTCATAACAATTTGATCAAATATCTATTTAAAAAATAGTTCAAAAGTCAAGTTTTTTAGTTATAACGTGTACATAGAATCATTCTTTTAATTTTGAATTAAAATTGAAATTTTCAAGGTCAACTTCACTGACTGCCAAACAACATTTATTGGAAACATTTTTTAAATCATTGAAATTACTCTAATAAACTGTCAACTAAAGAGATACCTCAAAAAGTTCCCTTCGTCTTTTGGTTGAAATTTCTTATTATTGTTATTCGTACCACAATTTGATTCGTTCTGGAAATTCAGATTTTATTCTGATTGCTCACCGAAATCTTTATTCTGAGAGACCATTATCAAAGTTTTAGTAAATTTTGATATGCATGAAACTGAACTTCATAACAATTCGATCAAATATCTATTTAAAAAATAGTTCAAAAGTCAAGTTTTTAAGTTATAACGTGTACATAGAATCATTCTTTTAATTTTGAATTAAAATTGAAATTTTCAAGGTCAACTTCACTCGAATTTAAAACTGGAAGCCTCCGGCTCGCGCTTTAAACTGGTCACTCATTCGCGAAATATGATTTCAGGCACTTGGTTCGTAAATAACTATTATAGCTCCGTAATTCTTCATTAAAAGTTGTGTTGGTATTAGACTCCTCTAAGAATTGATGAAAATATCTTGTTTCCTTCACACATGCTGTTTTGTTATAAAGTCAGTTTCATAAAAATGGACCGTAATAACAGACATAACATACACTAGTGGTCAAGACACAAATCCACATTGAATGAGAAATGTTGCTAATCAGCATAAATTGAGCTTAAATTGTCGGAAGTAACATAATTCGCCCTCAGTCTGTTAATGAACGCTTGAATGATGTCATGTGCTCTGATATTCCTATCTTATCTCCCACATTTATCAGACGACGTACCATTAAATGTTGATATGTGGATACATCATTATGAAGCACTTCCACATAGTACAATTTGTTCAACTGTGCTAGATCACTAGATTTAAATCCACTGGATTTATTCTCCGGTAATCTATAAATAGATATATGAAGTGATCACTTTGAAGACTTGGAATGACCTTGAAAGCGTTAATTCCTTTCAAAATAAAAATAATTATATGTGCCCATTACAAGTAAATAGTTTCCATTCCCAAAACAAAAGCTCGCAGCACATTAGTCGGATGTATTGTTTTATCTCCATATACAATTTCAAACACTTACTTTTCAGCAAAGTTTCATTAAAATCGGCGGTATATGCATGTACTTCGCTAAAGTGTTATTGTATCTTGGCGAGAGTATTCAGTAATTACGCCCGGTCAGTATTTTTCTAGGTTTCCAATTGGGTGAATCATATAATCGTATAATATTTAGTAAAGTATCAACAACTACCTTAATTTATAATTCAAAATAGAAAATATTTACTAGAAATATAAAGGAAACGTGACGATCGGCACTCAAAACCTAGTAAATATACAGTTACTAATTTTATCCGGTGCACAACAAAGTAGTAATTATGTTATCTCTTTTATTTTTTTTTTGTTTTTGGAAACAATGAATTTTGAGTCATAGCGGTCAGTATACAGTCAAATACAGGTATGTAAATTTCCTATTTTGTTGAAGAAAAGCAAACGGAAGGATTCTAATTTGATCCGTATTTTAATTATAACTTTTAACAAAACTAGTAGAATATTTACAAAACTTTGAAGACGACTGTGTCAAAGGCAAAAACTATCCTGACAACTTTAATTACAATCGCATGCATACAAATTAAATCGAAATCAGATTGAATACCGCAGATAAAATGTAATTAGGAAGCAGTAAATAAGCAGTTTAAAAAAAGTTTTAATCCTATACATTACGATTTCCTGTATAATTTGCAAATGTTTTGAATCGACACTAACCCCTAGAGATCAACGCTCTCATCTGAGATTTCGTTTATCTTGCTTACAACAAAAACACTATTTCATTCAACTTAATCCCAATAATACCAAAAAAACTGTATAATTAACGGAATACAAAAATGTCAAACTGTTGTAATAATCCCTCGACGGCCTAAAACCGGGTGTACTTGTCTTTAAAACAAAAATACCCGCTAGTAATTCAAATCATTCACAACGCTTTCCTGAAAATAGGAACATAAATATTTAGACATCGAACTCGAATTTGTAATTTTCAGGGCTCCACGAGTTTTCAACTAATTATGTTTTATTACTGAGACGTCAATCAGCGTTTATACAGCGACATGGTTTGTATTTTATTAGTCATATTCTAGACTAGACAGTATTTTATGGTATATTAAGGATATAACTCAGTTTAGATAGTAGAAATATAAAAACTAGAATTCCGATAACGGTAACAATATTAAATTAATTTAAAAAAATCATACTACAGGAAATGCGGTTTATATTTAGATTATTAATTAAATTGTAGAATCCAAAAGTGTACGGTTATTTTTGAAGCGAATTATAAATCTGCTGCAAGCATATGTTACGTCTGAAATTATTGGAGAGCACTCAAATAACCCGCAACCTATAAATAAACATTTTTATGATTCTCGTAACACTTTCTGCTTCCGTTTTTTAAAAATGAACTTCAATTGTGTGCGTTACGAAGCGATTTTTGCATATGCAAATATCATTTACAACGGTCATGTAATTAGTTAGCGCGGTACTGAATATAAATTTCCTTTCTTAAGTCGCGGTTTCACTTTTTACACTTTTCTTCTCTGCGGTAATAGATCTTCATAAAAACATATTCGATTTAAAATCCTCGGACGAGGTATTCTCCAGTAAATGTAACTTTCATATTGCAAACAATCTTCAATAAATCTCTTGCGGGAAAATAGTTTTGTAGGAAACTATGCTCTATATTGGACTTCTTATACACATTTTACCTCATTATCTTTCTTTCATCGTAAAAGTATGTATTAGTATTTAAGTAGAAAGTTATCTTTTTAGATTTGTAAATACGGATAAGTAAAAGTAAAAGACATAATCATTCCGAAGATATATCCTTCTTTTATGATGATTTCGTGAGTTTCGTTAGGTACATTTCTGCGAAAAGTGAAAACATAAATAAATAAAATATATCAAACGATCGTTTTAAAATCCATTATGAAACTGCTACAATAATATTTCGTAAACAAGCCGTAGAATTTTGAAAAGTATTTAGCACCCACACGTAAACCAAAGACTTCATCACGCCAAATGAGAAGTGCGAATGCTAAGATTCGGAACTAAGTTTACTAGATCATAAATTGTGGTATAGTGACGAAATGCGTAAAATTAGTCCAAAAGTTATTCGCAATATACCAGAGGAATGTGTCTACAGATTTGGTTATTGTTAAGTAGTCAGAAGAGAACGTTTTAAATAAATTTTATTTTAAAATTGTGTTAGGTGAAGTATCAGAACGTTGATGCTGTCAATTTGATAGACTCTGTGACAGCGAAGAAAGGTGAATTATTGGTGTCTTAGGAAAAGATATATTGCAATCAATCATCATCAATAAATATTATAATGAAACACGAAACTTTATTACAACCTTTCATAAAAGTTCATTGGTCGAACCAGCAGTAAAAACTTCAAGGGCAGCAGCTAGTAATGAAGGTATAGATAGTACAGGTTTGTTTTGTTGAAAAAAACGTACGGACTTTGCACATGCCATACGCCTCATTATAAAACAAATTTAAGCACGAGTTCACTTTACAAGACGGTAAACCATGAAGAAGACAACGAAAAGCGCGAAACGGTGAGAATACCATAGCAGCAATGACCAATATTGCGTTCCAAATTTTCCGACGATCACAACAATTTAGGTTTTCTCAGACGACAAATTGGAGAATTTTGCGTAAGCATTTGGGCCTGCATCCTTGCAAAGTCATATTGACTGAAGAGTTGAAACCAAAACGATATTAGATTGCGCCAAGAGTTTACTGATTGGGCCCTTGACCACTTGAAAGATGATCCTGAGACTTATCCGTTGCATTCCGAAAAATTGACTGTGTTTGTGATTTTCGAAATGAGGCGGAAAAGCCGTAATTATCAATAGTGATTTGACAATGATGTTGCAGAAATGTGATTCTTCCAATAGGACGCCAATGCACAAGCCTGTGCCGACAACCCGCATAACTGCACTGTCCAAGCCAACAATAAAATTGATATGTCAAATCGTTGTTGTTTTATTTAAAAGTAAAATCCTGTCAGTCTTAACGATATCGTGAATGAGACCGCAATCTGCCTTCGGAAATCCCATGATTTGGCTTCCGCGCATCTTTTCTTTAAAGGATTCTGCTCAAACATTGACACTTAAAGGATGGCACCACAGAATTGTTTGGGGCGGGAGGATGGGAGGGGAGGCCAGTATGTACACAAGTCGATACAATTTCTGGCAACTATTATTAATTATAAGAAATACCAAAACCCTTGAACGGTGAACGTTTCTATTGCAAGCAATTTTTGCAGTCGACTGTTTTGCTTAAAGTGAAAAATTTGTAACTTGTTCCAACAACAATATTTAACAGAAAAAAAGATGTATTGTTATTAAAGATCTCTGAGCAAAACGTTAGTGACTGACTGGAATGATCTGAAATGAAGCCAAGAAAAACATTGTATTATCTTTTTCGTCATTAAATTAGTCCAAATTGAAGATAGTAACCCATAACCACATCAGGAACATCCAAAATTATTGATGTTCTAGGTCCCTAAAATTCAAATCCCATAATTAACAACGTTTTGTTTCAGCAAATCACTCGGAGATTTCAAACATTTCAATTTTTTATAGACGTCAAATTGTAAAAGGACCGCAAAGTGCTTCAGGATCTCGAAGTAAATGTTCAATATCCAGAACTCAATTCGATAAAAATTGTCATAAACCTCTATTGTCAATTCGACAAAAACTATCATAAATAGCTATAAATATTTCTAATACATGGTTTGCATTTTGTCTGCACTTTTATTAAATCCATAATTCCAATTAAGAAAATAATATGCAATTTATTTTCTTAAAATAGTATTTATAACAGTGTTGTATGTATATATTAATTAGATTTACATATATATGTACAATAACCACTAGTGGAACGAACCTCAAGGTGTATCCTCCTGTTTAAACCCTTATCATTGTAAGAATCATTAAGAAATTCTCAATAAACGCATCCATCTGTTTCTGTGACTCATTTTCCTAAGGTCTTTTAAAATCAAGGTCTCCAAAGCGGAGGATTTAGATGTATCTCTTTGTTTGGAATAGGACTTCACAAATTATCTTAACCTGATATTTAATTTAGACTTTACGCGAATATTGCAAAGGATAATTTTAAAAGTATAATATTCTCATACATAGTTTACCTAAAAAAATATTTGCAGGAAATTTAAATTTGTCAAAAATATATGTTGTTATCTTCAATCTGCGACTTATCACTCATCAAGAATTTCCATTACAAATAGAAACGATAAAAATATTTGCAGTGAATATTTACTTTGCTTTATATACTGGTTTTGATGTTATTAGATTATGTTTTCATGAGATAATTGTAAATATGCTTTTTCTGTACGAATACATACATACATACATAGGAGCTGTTGTTCAACTTACTACTTTTACATGTACAATTTTTGTATATAACACATTAGCAACACATTATCGACTATAGCATTAATTACTGATATTATTTCATTCATAATTAAAACGAAGCAGGATTTATATCTTAAGTTGTGTTACTACATTCTTTAAACTACCGTTGTACACTTCATAAAAATAGATAACATCAATCGAACAAGAAAATAAATATGTATACACTTGGTGACGTTTTGTCTGATGATACCAGTCAAAAACGTCATTACAGAATACATTAATAACTTTCAGTTATTCGTGCGGTTTACGTGATTATTAACATGCAAGACGTTCGAGAGAACACGACTGCAGTTATGGCATTCTAACTTCTTCTTTTGGTCCGACTACCAGCTTAGAAAGGAGCGCCACACTAGTCTTATCAAGTTTGGATACGATTGGTATGCCACACCTATTTAAGGTCTAGCTAGGGATTATAAGGAATGGCATATCGTTTGCGAAAATCTACTTTTTAAGGCCGGGAACGTGTAAATAATATTTAATATTTGATATCCTACATTTCCGTTAGGGATTTGTTACCTTGAATGGAACGAAGCAAATCAGGGTCGTTTAAAGTGAAAGACAACGAAAATAGTTTCACCTGATGCGACTTATTGTTTATTAAATATATTCAAATCAACTTCTACCGCTTGCTATCAGAGTAAATTGAAACTAAGTAAAAACATCAACACAAACTACGAATTTGTCTTTTATTAATTCGTAATTGATATTCCTGTTAAGAATCACGTTGAAGATTACTTTTATCTTAATAAAAACTACCCAAGGAAATGGAAATATAATCACACCTTTCCTTGTTTCTAGAGTTTTTGATAATACAAAGTAAACATGAATGTTATGAAGTTATAGTTTTTGATTTAATTGTAAAAACATTTGTAATGGAATTAAAACATTCCAAACGATGTAATCCACATACAAAAATGATTTTGTCAATTATATAAATATTTTCATGTCATATATATCAATATTTTCATGTCCCACGAAAGGCGAGTCTTTGAAAAATGATACATTAAAGGGAGATAAAACCAAAATCGTTACTACTAGCCAAAGATCAATGAATAAGTGCCAAAGAAATGTTGGAATGACTTTTATTTCCTTCGCTGTTATTGAAAAAAACTTGCACCAACCCAAATCTACAAGCAGACGACACAAAGTTACTTGGAAAAAATGAAGGAAGACAAAAATGGAAAGAAAGAAAAATCTTTACAAGTGGTCCAAGATATGTCCTGCACCCCCCTCTATCCATACGAAATTTTTTATTTCATTCGTTTAATTAGATAGATTGTCGAAATTTCTTGATTTTTATTAATTGATTTCTCAACAATTATCTCAGGAAAAAAATTGAAATAAGAGCAAATCCGGTGAATCTAAAGCTTATCAAGAGCTCGAAATAAGTCTCTAAGGTGCCTGCTGCAGCAAGCATGCACTTCTGATTGCAATAATGTAAGATGCATAGTATCTCTACTATAACATTCTCGCGAGAGGAAAAATCTGATGTTTCACATTTAAGTGTATTATAAATTTCTTGAAGAAAAATATGACACAAGTTTAAGTCCAAAGACTACGAATGTACCAGATCCACTTATTACTAACCAAATTTTGGAAGTCAAATAAGTTGGAGTCTGCAATAGACGAATGCATCAGAGTACTCGTCTCTTTGTGTAAGAAGATTTTGTTGTTGAAGATGATGTTTGTGATCAAGCTAACCATTACATCAAGCAGAAATGTCCACTGGTTGAATTAGTTATGCCAAGAACGCACAATCTACTTCAACGGAGTCAACATTCAGCAAAATTATAATAACACCTTTACATATGAAGTTGAAGCTTATGAAAAATGTTAGCATAGCACTTAACTTGTTGCAATATGTTATCTAAAATGCAGATCCTGCAAATCCAGGATGGATGGGGCATAAATTGAATAAAAGTGTTACACGACACAAAATATGCCGTCACATTTCAACATTATTTTTTTGATGAAATTTATAAAGGTGTGAAGGCATCTTCTAAAATAATCATTTGGTTACTTTTTACAAATGTTTGAATCTAACAAAACTCAAACATTTGTAAGCAGTTAGTAGCACTTAATGCTTTCAATACAGGAGTTTTTGTTCACGGGCTGAGAGGAATTTCAAACAAGAAAATAAAAGAAATTTAATCTAATTCGAGAAAACTTACGCAAATTAAAACAGATAGATGACCGTCTTAAATTTTTCATTGCACTGTAATATTGCATCGTTTGCAGACTTGGAAATTTTCAACATAACACAATCGAAAACTAAATATAGAAGCAATGACGAAAGCATAAATTAAACGCCACTCAAAATATAAATTACCGAAAGGAAGTTACAAAATTCTACAGGTGTATAATGTAATACGTGATACATATCATATACATACATATATCATGTAAAACTTTTAAATGGAAACATTATATCTACTAATTACATTACACAACCTTACGCTATTAGGATAGAACATCTTCAAAAAAAACAAGCCAAATTTACGAGATCTTTCCTAAACACCATTACAATATAAAACAACAAAACAACGTGCATCTGCTAGTCTAATAAATGCAAATATTTACAACGATAAAATTTTGAGTATATATTATTATTTCTTAATATACACGCAGTTATTATACGAATATAATCTTTATTGTCTAGTTTTCCTTATAAAATAAAAATTATTGATTTCCGTTGCGAAAAATTAATAAAGGAAGCAGAGTTTAGAAGGCGGTCACGGTTCAAAGATTATGCATGTTCCAAAGTTCATGTTTTTATGCCAAAATAGTTAGGCAAGCATTTTCATAGGTTTATTTTTACTTCATACGATTATGTAATACTCCCATTGTTCTTGTAAGATTGATTTATTTCAAATTCCTCAAGTTAATATAGTGTACAATGTAGCGGATATTAGGAAATAGATCTAATTAGGAACTAAGGAAACTTAACCGTTCATAGTTGAATGTTGCATTTGTGATGCAAGGTTGAACTAAAATGTAATATATTCATTTTTGCAATTCGAAATAATGATTACTGTATACTGTATAGCATAATACTCGTGTATTGTAGATGAAATGTGCAAAAACCGAATCTTTATTTACTAAAAGTGAGATTGAATTTGCTACTATCGTATGGATGGATAGATTTAAAATATTTAAAACCTTTAACCAAAACGAATTTAATGCGATTACTGTGGTAATCAGGACGTTAATTAGCAACAAATCTCATATGCAATGAAACACTACTTCTAAATAAGTTTTGGAGCAATAGCATGACCAACAATGCTAGGTTTTCTTAAAGCGTCTTAATTTTTATTTATTCAACTATTTTCTAGTCAAAATAGTTATGTAACGTTATTTGAATACCATTGTTTATATTATCTTAAATTCAATGCTAAATTTGACGCAAATTGATAACTACAATTCAATATTGTTTCCTTCTTTTTTTTTGGAGAGATAAGTAAGTGCGCTAAACTGATAATAAGATTTGACGCATCAAATATTTGTGATATGTTACACAGCGAACTGTTTATTATTATCAATACCTATGTCACACCTCATTCGCGATAGTAACTACAAAAATATGCATGAGTATAATCCGCTGATAAAGGTATATGCATCCGTGTAATTAATACATTTTTTTTACAAAGACAAATAATCAAGAAATAAGAGCAGTATTAAGTGTAAGCATTCGTATGATATGTGATAGTTTTCAGGTAGCAATGGACTATGGAGTGGGCAGAATTCGAAAACAATTCTACTTTTGACGTCAGAGAACAACGTTCATGTCTCATTATTGTATTCGAGCTTGTTTTTTTTAATTATTATTAAGGAATAGTGCAGGCATGCAGTTTAAATGAGGATTTCTTGAAATCGGTGATTTAATAAGTCGTGTCTAGATATTTTTAGCAACAAATGTTTATTAACTTACAATTTGGAGTAGTGAATAAATACGATGGTACAACAGTTTGCTTTATTTCACGAATTTAAACAAAATGTTGCACTTTGTAAACGTCGAAATTGTTTTTCTTGGAAAACTGTAAACGCGCGTGGAAATGAAAACCGCGAAAATTATTCATTATTTATATTGTCTATCGAAATACATCTACCTTGCACGAGTTTAGATAGCAAAATAATTTTTTTTAAAATTATATTTGAATGGAACATTAATTTGGGAGTCATTGTTATAAGATATGGATCGTGCCTCTTCGGCAATTTCCCTAATTTCGCGCATAGTTTAATATGTTGCCCATGACTATAATTGTATAGTTTTTAGGTCATAATAGTATTCATGACCCACCATGTTTTGAATTTTCAACACGAATTGAAAATAGAAACCGTGGATGCTTACAAAGGGACGAGGGCTGCCTTCGAAGTGCGAAGACGACCACTAGGTTGAGACTATTTTCGTAAAATCTAACATTTGCAATTGTTATAACAGTAACAGCTCAGATATCAGTCAAATAATTTGTTCATAGTGACGATTTAAAGAAAACAATTCATAGTCCATAAAGTCTCAACAATTTGACAAAAGGAATTGTTGTTGTTCGTTGACGAAGTATTATCAAGAAAATGATTGTCTATTTCTTTGATTGAATAATATGTAACATGTATGTATGTACAACAATGTATGTAATCAACCAATAATGTCACATCATCTTTCATCATAACCGCATCAGTTCTTCCACAGCTCGTTAAGCAATTGATTATTTGTAAGGGAAAAAGATCGAATTAATGTGTGATTGTGCATATTTTCGTCGCCCCAAGAAGTTGATGAAGCAATCAAAAACTGATGAAGTGGAAAAATGTTTAGAGAACTTGTTTGAAAGATATTTTGAAAAGCGATAACATTAATTATACCATTTTTTTATTAAAAAACTACGAGGTTAGAGTGACATGTCCTTATAAAACAATAGAGAACCGCATGATTTTGGTTAATTCTTAGTTTCCTGTTTTCTCCATAAGCTTTGCATATTGTTTCTCAAACTTTTCCAAGTAGATCAGAAAGCTAAAAAGTTATTCAGAACCAAATCTGATGAATGTGCCTTTTTGGTAGATCTACCGTCTGTAGAAGTCCATTCATTTGGCTGTTCTTTTTTTCTCTCAGGAAGACAGTGTTGGTTCATGCCTAATTCACAGTTATATATCGAGGCAAAACACTTATCATGGTGCGATAGAAATGTGCAAAATTGGCCACCAAATCGGTCAATGCTTATTCTCCACGGTGTCGTTACTAAGCATACAACTATTTCATACACTTTGACGCGTTGATCATGGATCTTGCAATTTCTATGAACACGTTTAAACACATTTACCCAGTTGTAGGCATGCCTGTATAAAAAAGGTAAAAATATGTCCATTCTCAGGGGATCATAATTTTCTAATGTATTTCCATCAAAATTTCGATTGTTGTCTAAATGTTATAACTAGTTAGTGTCTCAAAAGTAAGTGCAATCACAATTTTTTTGGACACACGAAATGGTTGATCGTGCTTAGACAGGGGATTTTGAAGTTCTCAATGACGTCGTGTTATCCTACAAACCTGGTGTACTTCTTTTACATCTCAAGCCTGACGGAAGAAATTATTTAATGAATCACAACTAAAGACAGAAAATGTTATTTAATATGTAGCAATAATAATGTACACTAGATATTCGATTAACTATAAATGAGATACATCTGGATAAGTCAAAAAAGCCCTGATAAACTAGTTGTAATTGCTGAAACACCTGTACTATAATTTGAAGAAACATTAATACGAATTACATGTGCTCGTAGATTGCCAAATATATTTAGGTTGGTCTATGGAATGGCCACCAATTACAAAATTTCTTGCAGAAAATATCCACGAATGCAATATAGAATCGTTTTTTTAAAGAGGATCCTGTATATAGGAAATACGTTGTTATTGGATTTTCCAACGACGAGAGAAAACGAATTCTTTTAAAACTAGAAACGGTAATTAAAACATTTCGCAAGGCAACTCTAAATATAACTGGAGCAATTAATGTTATTGCTCTCATTCATCTTATTGCACACATCGACACGGTTAAGACATCAGACATCTGCTTTGCCTGACAGACGAGTATTTTTCAAAAAATCACCCGTATGTAGCAAAAGTATGACTAACAGAAAATTTACTCGCTCTTCGTTTTCATAAATCGAAAGTTTCACCGATTAGGTAACGTGTGTTAATTAGTCATCAGAATACAGTCGTCCGCAGGAACTATTAGAAGGAAGTATTTTTGCATCGCCGTTTCCGTTACAAGATATTAGAAAATTTTTACAAATAACATTATTCACAGTGAAATGAAACTAACTTCATTTTTGTATTTACACTGTTAGCCTCTTTTCAATGATGTAACCGCGTGGATTTAAATTGTGTAACATGTCTTACTCACGTTCTCAAATAAAACAAAAACGAGAATGAGTTCTCATTCCGAATTACACAAATGCAGAATGTATAATAAATTTAAGAGTTGAGTGTATTAGCAATTATAATGTTGCGGGAGAGTGCAGAAACCAGTCGATTTCGTAAATTTTAATCTTGGCTACCCACTAATATCAACATTAAATAATTGTTCACCGAAAGGAGTATATACAACATAATGTGACGGAGATTATCATTCTCGATCTACAATTAATTATTCCACGCGATAAACCGTAAATTCATTAATTTCATTTTCGGTGTTCAGTGAAGCATACAGCGTTTTATCCATAAAGAGTTACAAACGTTCTTTATTGGATGTAACAGATGTTAAAATGAAAATCGGATTTAATCTTCTCTAATTAGTCGTAATATAATATAATATTCACGCATTTTAAACGTTTTAATTCCTCAAATTTAAGCGTCCAAAATGTTTCAACACAAAAGAAACTGTCTAAAAATAAAATGTAACCCAGTGCAATTCTAAGTGTAAATTTCCCTTATAATGCTGTTACAACAAGCAATCGGCATTTTATTTTTGTCTACTACCAATACTTTGTAGAAATATCAAAATGTAATTTTTTTTAGCGCAGTTTATAACTAAATAGAAATGAGGGGTTGGTTTCACAAGCACATTCCTCGATTGTTTGCAATGAAACAGTCAACAATTTTAGCGAACTTTTTTTGCCGTGACAAGTTCTTAAACAGCGTAGTCCATTTAAAACGAAATAACTTGAGTAACTCTTGTAAGAAGCATTTCATACAAAAATACTGCAACATGTCAACTTTCGCTAGAGGGACAGTTTTTGACATGGAAGTCACCACTATTATCCCCTCCCCTACAGATCTACTTCCTCCAAATTTTCAAATGAGAACATGCGTCAGTTTATATTCCAGATATTCAATAGTGAATATTTCTACAATGTGTTTGTTATTGGATAATACCGGATAGATATACTTGATGCGGCATAAAAGTGCTGAGTTACTATGTAGAAATTGCTTATTTTGTGGACATAAGCGGGAGGTTCAGGAAGTGGTGCTGACTCAACATATCAACGTTGTTGTAACTTTTCTAGTTCACAATAAACTTAGAAATAGATTTAAATAAATGAATCCCATATCTTATCTGAGAAATCTATAATTGCCAAAACCAGTATTTACACAACTTTGCTACTTGTAAAATGTCATTTTTGCATTTATAATTGTCCATAGTATGCCATTAGTTATTGGTTTAATTTCCTATTAACACAAAATGCTTCTTTACAGGTAAATACAATAAATGGATTATGTCAACTTTATTTTAAACTACCAACGCTATAATACTACTGTTTAAAATGAATGGGTGTGATCAAAACCAACTCAAAACAGAAATTGAGTTGAGTCAGCAGTACTTCTTGCCCTGGTCTGCTTACTTTCACCAATTAGACAATTTCTACTCAGCAACTAAACATTATTTAAATTTGCTTTACAAACAAATAAATCCACCTACAAAAACAAACGACTATTATTATCAAGATAAAAAAATTCAAAATTTGTTATTCGACTCATTATCCCATTTTAACATTTTGAAGGGTGTAGATCTACAAGACAATATTATCAGTTGTGCTTTGTATATCAAAAGGTGTCCCTCTAAGAGCAAAAATAAACCGGTCAGAACACTTTTGTTTGAAATACTTCTTTCAAACGCTATTCAGAATGTTTCGTTTTAAATGAAATAGTCTCTACTATTTCAATGGTGTGGTTCTTCATTCTTTTCCCACAATCTTGCCACAAACATCGGCAAACTCGGTAACCAAAATTCTAGAACCGGTAATTGAAAATACCTCCTTAATTTTATTCAATTGATAGGAAGTAGGTAATTGTTTCGGGATGTTACGCTAAATATATCTTTCTGAGTGGCTGAAATGGAAATTATATCATGTATTGTCTTCAAACCCACAATTTCTAACCATTAAAAAATTGAGTGGTGATTACTACAATCACCGTCTCATCGTCCCGAAAGTGAATCCCACGAAGATGTTCTTTGCATTTGGGGAATACATAGTCAAATCACTGGGGGCAAATCTGAAGAAGAGCGTGGATGATGGACAATTTAAAAGCTTGCATTATGAATTGGGGCTATTAAAGCACAGCTCCTGTGCGCAGGAGCGTTGTCCTGATGAAACAGCACACCACATCTGAGTTTTCTTCTTCTTTTTCTTTGATGCTATCACGCAGTTTTAAAATAATTCTTCTCAAAATTTTAAATTCTTTAAATATGTCTCAATTATTACAATAGTTCCCATTCCACCACTCAATGGTTGTACTCCCTCTACCAGGGCTGAGTTGGTAACTCCTAAGCCCTCCAATGCCCTTACTCGCTACGAAATGTGGTGGAAACTTACGGATGAAGCTGTCCTCAGGGGTGTTGCGTTGAGATTAACCTGCTGGTCCCTATGCTATCACATCTTGGGCCCTCTTCACCACAACTTGAGGGGGTGGTCGGGCCGGATCCAAACCAACTATCTTGGCAACGATAGGATTGGTGGACGTAGAAAGCCACTCAAGGATTTTCAACTTTAGCTGGAGGACATATTGACGTCAGGGACGCCCAGATCGCGGCAAAAATCGATGTTCCGGATGAACCAGGGAGCGCAGGTAATCATACGCAATGTCCTGGTCTGTTGGGTTTCGACCATGCCATCACAAAAGCAATAGGGTACGTTCAGACTGGAGTTGGACCTTATAAAAGTATTTATGGTTCGTGTACAATAGTTGGACAGTTATTTGATGGCAATGCTTCAATGTATACAAATTTTGTTATTTCTTCAAACTTATCTTTTAGCTTTTTATTTGAACATTGCGACTTCTTGAATTTGAATCCCACTCTCTTAGCAGTTTATATAAATCTTTTTATAATTTCTTCTAGATGTTTTTTAGGGTTTACTGTACTATCTATAAAAGTAACATAAATAAAGCAGGTCACCTTGTCTTAGACCTGCCCTTTAATTCTGATATTAGTGTATTGATGATATATTTTTTTAATAATATTTATTAATCCAATTACGGTTGGCTACATCTTTTTTTATTCTTGCCATTTATAACTGAACCAATTTTAAGAATGAATTGAATGAAAGCAAAACATTACAGGCATTAAATGCCATTTTTTATGTAAACGACTTTTAAATACCATTATTTCAAATTGGTAGTTTGAAATTTTTAACAAAATCTCCTGATCGCCATTAATAACAATTGCATTAATTAATACAAATCTTCAAACTAGAGTTTAAGTCGTGCAAGACAAATATCGAACTGGAGTGTATGAATCGAATAAAAATGTTAGGGTACCTAATTGAAAGTCCACGTTTGACCGGGAATTACATCTGCACTGTACTCATTATAAATTGTATAAAACGAAATTGGCATGCTGTAGTAGCATTTAAGGAATTAGTAACAGATTATTACTCCAATGCTCCATTTCCAGTAATTGTTGTTAATGATATGGTGCAAATTTCAATCAACACGATCTCAATGAACAATGGTTATTGGAAGAGAAAGGTAGTGGACGCTTTTAATTTCAAAAATGAGAAGTGCCATTTTCATATACTTAATTGATCTGATTTTAATTCTAAACTCAATAGAAATCCAATTATAGCGGTCTCTATCCTCTATGAAATGGAATTCTTATATGAATCGATGTTTGTAACATAAATTATAATTTAAATTTTATAAAGTGAAAGACATGTTAGTCTATTTGATATCAAAGGATATTTGCAAGGAAAAAACAAATCTATTTTAGAGACTACACCTGTTGGCCAAGTATTTTGATGGCAATATTTTCAAAACTATGTAAATAAATGTGCAACAGTCTTTAATCTGCGGGATATAAACTCTTCTACGGTCGCTTTAGTAGTTGTAATTATGACTTTTTATTACGGACACTATAAAATTGAAGAAAAAAATAAGTTCTTTGAATTGGTTCGTATCGTGTAAGTTTGCAATAGAAAATATTTATTCAAACAATGTGGATGTTCCGCTTAATTCCTAAGATTGAATGTTCCGTTAAATAAGCAAAAGGATTGCTGAATTCACGAAATGCGCAAGAGACTACTCATTTCAAGAATTAGTCAACTTCTAGAGAATTTACTCACTCGTGATTTCAACAACACTAATGTAATTATTTTTGTGTTTGCGATGTTTTTCTGAATAAATAGTTTCCGCTATAATTTCTTTTGCGTCTACTTCATTAATTACATTATATTACATAGGGAACCAGTGGTTACAAGATTTAAAACTACACTGTATTATTACTCTTGAAATGCAGTTAAAATCGAAAACTTCTTGAGAAACAGAAGAAGAGAGAATATGAGCTTCACTATTTTAATAAAATCATTGTTAATAATTAACTGTTTGTGGGGCTATCAGATCGACCACCTGTATTATTTTATCAAATAAATGACTATGCTGTTGAATCTGTCACAAACGTAATCATTTCAAGTCGTTTAAAATAAATGATACACTAGCTAAAATGCGTAACCTAGACTGCAGTATTACATAATCAGCGTTATTTCGAAATATTATCCTGATATATTAGAATCAACTTTCCGGAGTACTATTACAGAATGTTATCCTTTACGAAAACTAAACCAAATAGAGTGATGGCAGGCAGCGACACGTCTCTCATGAATTATGCATGCGATCAATTAGCCCGACGACTGGTAAGATTACATTAAAAAGCACTACGTAGAAGTCTTTCGATTGGTTCGCCCAACGACCGCTTAATCATATTAAAATATTCTAATACCATACGCTGTAATTTCATACCATTGACATGATAGTTGGAGATAACGAAACATAACTGCTTATGTGCATTATGTATGTACACTGCAGACAGTATGTCTATCTATTCTGTGTATAGAAAAAGTGCAAATATCAAACAATTCAAGTAAACAATAGAATCTCCCGAAGATAACGATGGATTGACCATCGTGGTATTTTAAATTAGTACTATTTACCAAATGTATCCCTGAACTACGAAGGTCAATCGATATTAAATTTGTGTACTTTCCACACAAGTGGAAATATTTATATCGTAAAAAGAAAGGAATTTGGCAAATTTTCACAGTTTATGATAGTAGAGAATTTTATGAGCTGGAAAATCGCAATGCATTTCTAAAAACTATAACCTGTCGAAAAATATGGTGTTATGTCGTAAACAATTGAATTATATTTTACATCAGATGCATAAAAAATATTAAAAATTGTTCATTATAGGTAGTTTATGGTACATATAAAAGTTCTAAATTTATTTAGAAAATGTGAAAAAATAAATACCCTCTATAACTGATTTTAAACTTGACTTTTTTTTTCACTACTCAATTATTTGTCTAAATGTTTATTATTCGATGATTAGATGTCGACCGAAATTGTGAAAATCGTAAACCTGGAGTATCAAGCCATCATTAACTACCTACATTTAAAGGAGTTAAGAGGTAAGCAGATATACGAAGCTGTGCTTAATATCCTTGGCGATCAATGTCCTTCGTATGGCTTCAAAAGAGGTAAATTTTCCATTGAAGGTGAGCACCGATTGGGGAGATCAATTTCTGTGTCCGTCCTCGAAAATGTTGATGTAGTTCATGACATGATTTTTAACTAAAAATTGAGCTAAAACGAACATCTGAGGCATTGAATATTTCATGTAGACAAGTTCATCATATAGTTCACGTCAATTTAGAGATGACAAAAATGTCTGCAAAATGGGCACCCAAATGTCTGAATGTTGACCAGCAGCGTGCACGGGTAAAAGCATCACGTTCGAGCTGTTGAAGTGATGCAGACTTCTTAAGCCGTATTGTTACTATGGATGAATCTTGGATACATTTTTACGGTCCAGAAGCAAAGCAACAATCGATGGAATGGAGACACACTGGTTCTCCTAGGTCCACGAACTTTCGTGTTCAAAAATCTCATGAAAAAGTTCTTGCTATGGAATAATCATGATTGATTTTCTAGATAAGGGTGGAACAAAAACTGGGATTTATTATTCGACGTTACTGACCACTATATGAGCAGAAATTATGGAAAGAAGACGCGAAAGGATGTTCATACGTGTTTTGCTTTTGAATGACAATGCCCTTGCCCACAAATCGCATGTTTCTATGCAAAGAATTCGCGATTTAGGGTTGGAGTTACTCGAATATTCCCTTATTCATCAGATTTGGCTCCGTCCGACTATCATGTTTTTCCTCAATAGAAAAAAAATTAAAAGGTCGTAAATTTTCTCCCAACGTAGTAAGAGAAAGGATTATTATTTCACTTTTCAAAATATGAATCAATTATTTGCATATCTCATGTAACATTATTTTAATTTGGTGCACATTTTGTTAATAACCTTATAAAGAAATCCAGTTTTTAATTTGCCTAATATCAATCAAAAAAATATATTCTGTGTAAAGGTACTTTGGAATACCACAAAGCTTTCTAAAATGCATATCTACATCAAAAATATCTTTTAATGGATAGCTACCATAAAACCAACAAACTTTTATTTGAAAAATTTATTATTATTTTCTGATATATTTCGACTTTTAGGTCAATACAACTCCAATTATAAGCCAATTTATTACAGAACACGTAAATTCTGTGTTTTCGGTTGAAACTTCGCCAGTGGCACAAATTCACATTTATAATTAAAATATAGCTATGCCTGTCAACAAAAATATTTGCTAACAAGGAAATGATTGATATATGTATATAGAATCATGAATAATAGCAGTAAAACATGAAATTATATTTATGCTATCCCTATATCGATCCAACCTTGCTAATCTCTGACAATGACAACAAATTATTGTAGATTATACAAAAATTTTCGATATCTATGCTGAAATTATTGCAATCAAGACTATGTCGTCTGCCTTTAGAACGCTTAGACAGTTTGCGTGTTCTGGAATAAATTGATTTATAGTTCATTGTTGTTTCCGATAAGTGATTTAAGAGTAGACGTATATCAGGAAATAAAAAAAAAGTACAAACAATTTGTATGTTCCATCTAAAAAATGTAACAGTCACTGACTGCATTGTTGCATATATAAAAAGAATTGTAAGACTATGTACAATACTATGTAACAAATGCAATAATTGCTTGTTATATATACAGGTATTTCACATAACCTGTTAGAAGTTTTATAGGTTCTAGCGTAGAGAGAATATATATAGAGAATCCATGCAATGTTATTTTTTGGGCACGCCATTGTGGATCTGGAGGAAAGGACGGCTACATCCAAAACTAACAGCAGCACCGTCTCCTGGGCTTTAGCTCATGTATGGTAGATGTCGTGGTGTATTTTCAAATATTCTTTTAGTATTAACCATAATAAAATAGTTAATACCTACTATTAACGCTCATATTTAATAATAAATTTTATTATTTAGATTTAGAAAGAAAATGAATACAAGCTGTCATATAAATTCCACCAAAATATGTATTTAGCAAAGGTATGAACCTTGTTAAAAGACGTATATATAAAAACTTATGAATGAATGTGTAAAATCAAGACCGACTCTTTCTGACAAGGAAAAAATACATAAAGAACTTACACATCCAATTTGTGTTTGCACAGATGGTCATAAAATAATATTTTATAGAAATGCCAGACTTTATATTCAAGTTTATATCTTAAAATATGTATTTGCAATATAGATCCGAAAATGTAAAACAATTTTTTTTTTATTCCTTTAATTAATTGTCGGATCATCAAAACAAATTGTATGCACTGAGTGGTGCTTCGAAAGATTTGATGAATACACCGATTGTGTGCATGATATAAAAACACACCGAAAACTTTAAATATAAAGAAATTGAAAATGAATAAATGCTTAAAAAATACCGTGTCAGCTTAATCTGGAAATGCCTTTTATTTTTAAATTGGATCATACTTTTTTCTGCATACACGTTAAAAATAATTTCAAACTAATACCTATTTACATCTATGTATATTGCACGTTTACAAAATAGAAGAATATTAGAAAATAGAATTGTTTTATTTAATGGGGTCATCCTAAATATTAACAATTACGTTTCATAAAACCTGTTATGACAGTAAAATATTTGATTGACGGATATTAAAACCTCTAATTTTATAAAACAGGAGCAACTTACTGTCCGAATTTAATTTCAAAATTCTCTAACAGTTGAATTGAAAAATTAATATTAACACGAGAGCAATGGATAATAAAAAAGCAACTAGATTGACGTCAAAAGCATCAATGTTTGATATGTCAATTCTAAATATTATTCCATAAACCGTGAATCTAAACACTTTGCGATTGGATAATTTCGTCTGGCTGCCACATCCGGAACTCCAGTTATAACTGTTATAAGTAATAAAGATATAAATATATGAAATTCTTATACATACAACTTTAAACACCATGAATTGCTTTATTGCAAAAGAGTAAAGAATCAAACTTTAAAAATACAAACGCTATTGTATCGTGGGCTTCCGTGAAGTTCTGTTTAGAGTACTAAAATCGTATGCATATACAGGGTTAGTCAAAAGTATGGAGTAGGCGGTTTATTTCCGTAAATATGAACTTTATAACAAAATGTCTTTAACAAAAGTTTTTTACTAACTATTCTCCATGTCTTAGACTATGTCAACGTATTTCCATGGAAGTGCTGATTTTTGTTTCTCTTTTTTTTTTTCTTGAAATGACTTGATATTTTTCATATGCTTTAATACTATATAATTTTTGGATCATCTTAATTTACGTTTAGATATGCTTTAATAATAAAATTTTAGAGAAAATACTCATAATACTTTATTTACTCAAATAATATTTAACTCAAATTGAATGTTCAATCAAGACCCTGTCCAGCTTGACAATAACCTAATCAATCACAAAAATAGCGCAATGAATTTTGCAGCCAGTTAGGTGGTATTTCTTCAATTTCATGAATGATTGTGGGTACCAGGTCTTGTAAATTTTGTGGTTTCTCTTTGTAAATTTTATTTTTTAAATGACCTCCGAGGAAAAAATTTAAGGGACTCAAATGGGGCGACCTAGCAGGCCATTCAATAGATCCTCGACGTCCAATCCAACGACCTGGAAAGACGTTATTCAGAAACATGCGAACATCAACTCCAATGTGGTGGAGCGCTGTCTTGCCGAAACCAAACATTGTCGTTTGGCATTGCTTGTCGATCTTCATTCGGAAATAAATGTGCGATGTCAGGTACAATAAGGTTATTTCCATCATTAACAAAACTGCATTCTTCTGTTAGGGTCATCTTCGTTTAGCTCATGGAGAAAGTGTATCTTGTAAGGTTTGTATTTGTTCTTTTGTAATATGTCGAACTAACGACGATTGACTATCATTATTCAAAGCAAGTTGGGTGGTTGACGTAATTGGATTATCGATAACACTAAGTAATACATCAAAAGCTTGATGCTGATTTGTGGCGGATTTTGGACGTCCAGACCTTGGAATATATCTTTCACATTTCCAGTTACTCTAAATTTTCTAACCAATTTAGACACTGTGGATTGTACATAGAATTTCTCTTCGGATGAACGTTATTAAATAAATGACAAACGTCTTGATGTGAACGTTGTCGATCTCCATAACCAACCATAAGATTTCAATTCTTTCAGTTTCTCTGAGTTTGACCATGTTTACAAATTAAAATGAAACTATTTTGATTAAATTAACTTGAACTTATTGAAAGGTACTTCACAATGATATGGAAAACGACAAAGAAAACAGAGACCACTATAATTTTTTGTAGAATTATCCTCACATGAATAAAAAGAAGTATTAAAAACTGGAGAATCTCACATTTTGCCGTTTATTGAAAACTATGATTTTATACAGAAATTTTGTTATTAAAGCATATAAAAAAAGTATCAAGTCATTTCAAGAAAAAATAAGAGGAATAAAGGTCAAAAAACTTGGTTGCCATGGAAATACGTTGACATGAAAAACCAACGAGTAGTCTAAGATATTGACAATAATTAGTAAAAAAACCTTTTTTGCTAAAGACATTTTGTTGTAAAGTTCATATTTACGGAAATAAACCACCTACTCCATACTTTTGACTAACCCCGTATAAATAATCAGCATAGATGTGTGGAAGAGTAAAGTAATTATGTCGCAAAATATTACTACAGTTTTAAGGCGTAATATATAGGTATACCTAGAGTAAAAACCAAATCATTTATAAGATAGAAATACTCGTGTCTGAATTATGTTTAAAGTTTTTTTAAAACAGCAATACATTTTTTTATTGACGGTAGGTAATAAATCACTTTGATACCGTATGTAGTTATGAATGGAGTTATTTCATTCAAGTTTTGTTGGGTTAGTTTTCCAATTAAGTTGGAAATAAATTCGGTTTGGTTTAACTCAAGTGTATAGGTGGTCATTACAGTCTTTTCTGCTTTCTACCACCAGATACCAGCACATTACTGGGTAATACACAAAGATTTACCCGAAATTTTATGTTGCCTGATTTGCCTATTCAATGGGCTCTCTATATATATTCTCTCTACGGTTCTAGTAATAAGAAATTTCTGAAATTTTATCGCAATTTTTGGTACCATTATGTCACTCCGTTCAAAATAATTTTAGCTAAGAATTACTTCGGGTATACAAGGTCTGGACAGATAATTTATTATATTGTATTAATGTGCCCCAGGTTTTTGTTACGTCACTTGACAACTGCTACAAAAAAGGTGGAATTAGGGGTCTCTCTCTGGGTTAGTTGCTGACTGTCACCCTTTAGAATGGACACAGAGCCACATCTTTTCGCGATGGATGCAACATTTTATCAACAATGTTAAACCTTCAAGGGAGAATCTGAATCTGGAGAATCTGAGAATCTGAATGTTATACTTGACTAAAAAAATTGTTACTGTTGTTCACACATCACATAAAATCTAACCATTAGATTTTTCTATTATGTTGCCATTAAAGACATACTACTCAAGAGAAATCCAAAATTGGTTAACAATAAGTCCTCTCGAAATGTAGGCTCATTTAAAATTTGCAAATAATTCTGTCTTGCATATCAGAAATAGACAGTAGCTGTTCCGATCAGAAGCTGATTTATTTTTATTTTTTTTTATTTTTTATAGAAAGACAAAGAGAGAAAAGCACCGTCTCTCCTGCAGCTCGGTACTTACTACCAATAAGAAAGCTAAACCTGGCTCCGCAGCGATAATAAAAAGCAAGTCTTCTAAACATAAACTAGTATTAGAAAACGAGAAAGATGCTAATCAAAATCCTTGAAAAATATTCAAAAGAACGTGACGGGTAAAAATAAACAGTTCCTTAAAAGATTTGAATACAATTTACAATACCAATCTAAAAAGAATAATTTTCCCAAACCATTTTTGCAAAAGATCATGATGGATATCGCCAGAATTATCGGAGGAAGCTAAGAGAATATTTTATAAAGAGCAAGTTAATAAACAATATAATTCGGAAAACCTGTGTTACACAGATGAAATTTTCGAGAAAAATATTAGAATTTAATGTATACTTTTACCCCTTAATTTTAAATCAAACATATTAACCGCATTATAATGAAAAACGTTCGAATTTTACAACTATATAACTTCGAATTATTAATTTACAACAAATAAATATGTGCAAAAAAACTCACCTGGTGATGTTTGTCCTTGTACAAATGTAATCTCGGTCCCTTCAACACGACCCAAATAGGTTTCCAGGAACGGTCAGCTGCTCGCTGTAATAAAACAAACGTAATATCGTATTAGTGACAACATAATTATTTTTGAACATAGAAAACCATTCAACGCGAATAACCTATACAATTTATTACACCCTAACTATTTTAATGTTTACCTTGCCATCGATATCTGTTATTTTACAATGAAGATGTCCTTCCTTTACGATGCTCAGCTTCTCTCTTTCAGATGGACTACCGGGTCTCTTCTCCTTTTCCAACGAGACACTACTGCTACTCGCACCGCTACCACTGCTGCTGCAATGACATAAGACAATTGAAGGATGGTGATTAAGTTGCTGCAAATATCACGAATATAGTTTATATATGTACATACATATCAAGATTATTTCAAGAAACTGATAACAAATTCATACACGATCTTGACAGCCAATGATGAAAAACAAACAACAATCCTTAATAGAATGATGATAGTAGCAATGATAAACATATAAGGATAAAAATAACAATTGTTGACAAACATAACCGCTGAAGAAGTCTGCAAATTTTGAGTCAGAGCATTGCCAAATATGTTATGTGACTGATAAATGATCCGATCTACACGAAAACAGACACGTATTAATGTGCGAATGATACTATGTTAGTTCTATAAGCTGCGTAAGCCTCTTTGTAGATACCATCTCAGTATTTAAGTTGTAAATTAATTACTACTACTGATTAAGTACTACTGTCGAATATAATATTGTTTAATGGGAAATGAAAAACATGCAATGCTATATATTTAAAAGGATTCTTACAATATACAGATCATCCAAAATAAGAGGAATACCTGAATTTTGTCAATTAATGATTTGTGCTAAAAAATGATTTTAATAGAAATTTTTCTGTATTTATTCACTACAGATATTAAATTATAAATATGTACAATAAATCTGACTGTTGCTCCGTCCCAAACATTTTTGAAGAAGTATCGTGTCAGTATTCTTCTTATAGATCACCTAAGGAAGTGAGGTACCCCTCCATTGCAATAAATTTGAATACTAAATTGGAACACCAACGGAAACCGCCTTCACATTCTTCTCGAAAAGATTTAAAGGATTTTGGCAGTTACGCATTTATCAATGTTTTTCTTTTGATAGCACTTCTATTAAGAAGTGAATAAAAGCAATGGTCAAAAGAAGTCTAGAGTCCTCCACAATTTGCAGAGTTCGCCACATGTTACGTAGTCATACAATTATGACGCAGTGGATAGGAAGCTCAGTGGCATTTAAACTGGCAAAGTGATAAAGAGCTGCCCTCAGAGACGACCACTGCTAATTTGGTCAAACTGTATGAACTAGACGTTAGCGTATGCAGGGGATCTAATTTTTGCAATCAAAAGCGAACATGAAGGTTATCATTAGCCTAATGCAAAATACTCTCAAAATCATGAAAGAAAGACAATGTGCCAACCCAAACAAGTACGTTTATCAGAAGAAGAAACTACTCATTGAGTTTAAGATTCCTGAACTAACAATAACTATGAAAGCATCGAGAAATGCCACAATATAAAAAAAAAAAAAAAAAAAATGCTGGTAATGGTGTATTGTTATAAATCACTCTGCAAACGAGAAAACATGGGGACTTGAACAAAAAATGGTAGATTTATTATTCCAAAAATAATAATGTATACAATAAGATCGGCACATTTAGAACAATAATATCATTGCGACTTAACCAGACATCTAACAATACTATGACGCCTTAAAAAAAGATGCAAAATCGTTAGCTTAACCAACAAACAGCATGCCTGTCAAAGCTAATAATGAACATTCACGATGCTATTTCCAAAAAGCGAGAAGTACAGAGTTCTAGTAAACCAAAAACAGACATTTTCACTGGAATACAGGCAAATAATATGGATAAAAGGATAGCAGATTGGCTTTTATGATCCAGTTCTTAACTTTCAAAAATTTCCAAAGCCTTCACACGAAATATAAAGACTTCTACATTCAAGAAAACCTAACAAAGACAGTCAGGCCAAAGGAAGTGATATGGTAAATGAATTTGTATGAGAGGGAACCAATATTCACTTCGTTGGCTTGAAATCTTCCTGGGGTGTCGCTAGGACAATTTAAGGAAGAAGTATAAAAATGGCAATCAATTAAAAGTTCTTTCTTCTGTCTCAGTAAACCAGAACTAAGAATTCTTACAAATCTGCTAACTAATCACTCTTCCCTAAGGTATCATCTTAAAAAGATGACAAAAATGTCAGGAGATACATATGTCGATTTTGCGAGCTTAGAACTGAGAACTGATTTTAACGCTCAGGAAGATCAATGCTTTGGCAAAGTTAATTCTCTGTAGACCTTAACTATTTAATGAACATTGACGATAGTGGATTGGAAAGGTAAAAAATATAAAAGCGTGCTTCATGGCATTGTAAAATATTTAACTACGAAAGATTTTATTGTTAAATCGCGTTTTTTCAAATAATTAACAACTTGAAAATGGAAATGGAGATTTTCTCATTATTAATCTATAAAAACCTTTGATAAAGAACCAAACACATTTGCGAACGATGTATAGAAGAAATAGGATTAGTGTGTTACAGTCATAAAAATAGAACTTCTATGGAATTTTGTCACATTATGTTCAAAACTCAACTTTATTTTCTTCTGAATGGCCTGTCAACAAATATGTCATATTTGCAAGTGAATATCTGGCAGTTCAATTACAAATCGGTTCATTTGTGGTCAAGTTTCATTTATTGATAAAACCAGTTTTTAGCTTATAGCTTACATTGTAATCGTTCATAAATCCAATAACTTGCAGTTTCCTATGCAAACATTGATTAAAGTGGAAGCCACAACAAAATGTTCACAAATCTACTTTGTATGTATATTACAAAATAGAAAAGTTTTGTATTGACGATCTTCAATGTCAAACAAAATTGTTTTTTGAGCTAGAATTAATATTTTTCGCCCTTTTCTTTCTATTGTTCAAACATCCGCTATTAGAAAGTGATACAATATACAGAAAACGCAGTTTTATTATATTTTATAGTGCCGGAAAAGAAATAATAAAAAAAAGGAATTTATTCTAATTTTCAGGTACACTAGGTATAGAATAGTTGTTGATAATGCTATACCTAAATTTCCACAAGTTGAAATGTTGTTGTTTTGACAACCCGTATCAAGCTTTCGTTCGCAGCTGGTAAAAAAAGTTTTTCGTCCTATTTAACGGTTACGAACACTTTGGTAATAAAAGAAGATGCGCCCGCATTATGCGATTAACTCAGCTGGTGGAAGATGTTTTTAACAGCCAGCGGTTCGCTACATAGGTGAAAGCGGAAACGGACGTGTGTGTTACGTTGGGAAAGTGAGAACAAGGCAACGATCCAGATCGTTCGACTTTATTGCCTGTTCGTGTCGGCAATTATCTTTTCTCCTTCTAATTGACCGGCAGTTACAGAATGCACGGATCACGTTTTCGGTCGCAATAACTAAGTCATTGTTCGGGTCCGGCTCAGACATTCCACCGGTAGCCTGTTATTACAAGCCATTAATGTAAATAAATGTTTAAGCTGGATGTGTGCGTATGATGTAACAACGGTTTGAAGTACATAAATGAAATTTAAAGAGAAATGTGTTTTGCTGAAAGTGCATTAGAGAGGTATTTGCAGATTATAGAGTTGGATATCCATTTACGGGATAGAGTTCTTGTATCTATCCACAACGCAGCGCGTTGATAATTAACCTATGATTGATGTCGACGTGTATGTACAAGTACGTATATGAATAGTTGTTGGTTGTTATTTGTGTCAGTGAGTATTTCTTGATAAAACTACTAGAACTGCAGTATTGCCTATTGATTTCAAATATTCCATTTAACTTAAATTTTTTTAATTTTTCATCGTTCTTATCGATTCTGTAAATACATGGTTAAGTGCTTAAGTTCGTGAAAACTCGTTTAAATGTTACTAATTAAATGAAATTTATAGCTGTCGAAGGTACAAAATTATCTTAGCCTTTACACTTGCAGGGTACAAAATCGATATACAACACAGTACTTATTGCAAGTAAAAAAAATCTAAGCTAAACGAGACAAAATAACAGTAATGTAGGCGACAAGATTCAAAATCTTTGTTATATGTCTTTTATCTCATTTTGTATATTCTAACTAATTGTTAGTCATTGCTTCAGTAGAACATACTGCGTGCTAAACAGGATATCTAGCATAGATTTTGTTTTCCAATATTCTACAAATACTGTATTACGTTCAGATGAGGATTGCAAAAGCTGCGTGACTATTTTTATCTTCATCAGTTCGAATTATATTTCAACACATGTAACAGGTGAGTAGGTGGAGCAGGAGCAGATACGCCATTTTCAACTGATATTTTGGTAATGTGTTATTGACGTATTTTTTAGAGAAACATTTGTTAAAAACGCTGGTTCATCAGAGCAGTTTTTAAATTTTGGTTTGTATGCCCAAAAGCCTCTGCATTAACATGATTTGTTTCTTCAATAAGACACTTTTAACAACCGAGAAATCCGCTGACCATCTTTTGTTTTGTTGTTTGTTTTCTATGAAATTGTTTTGGTGTTTCTGATCAATTTCATAAAAAATTCTTGACAGTTTTTATTGGTGTAAGCAATCTGTGTATACACTGCACATAGACTTCCTGCAATCGTGCTGCCAGGAAGTGCAATAACACTTTTAAGACACAGATGTACTAACCACATTGAAAATAATAAAGGTCTTTAACTGATGAAAGGGAGTAAAATTTTCAATTGTTCGTTGTATCTTTAAGGAAGTCAGCTGAGCACAAATTAGGTGCGAAATTCCATTGGGTTTTGTGAGAAAGTTGTTCAATATGCTTTAATAAGGATACGAAAGATAACTATTATCTCCTCTCATGTATCATTAAGTAATGCAAGTTTAATTTTCCGCTGTCTCCTCTACGTTAATCTAGAACGGCACCTATTTCATTTTCTCCTGTTCTCTTTATAATTTTTGTAAAACGCGATTTTTTACGGTGACTTGCGTCATTGTTGGGCAATGTATTTGAACTAATCTCCCCCAGGTGGCTTTATCTGTTTTTTTACGTAACTGTACTTTAAAGAATGTCTTCTTATTTTATTCCTATTACGGTAGATTGAAAACATTCGTGCCAAACTCATATTAAACAAGGTTTGCCGTAGTACAGTGTAAAAGTGAAAAGAAGACAACTTTAAGCAAGTCAAGCATGAAGCATGGTTTCACTGCTGGAAGCTTCGTTTTAGCGTGGCAGCAAATGTTAGAAAGTTTGACAAATTAATAATTAGAAGTAAACTTGAAGCTGGTCAATTGTGGACGATTGACGAGACGAGGTTGAAATACTTTTCTCAAAAGTATTCGCCCCCTCTTTCAATCCTCTAATTTAGAATGCCATTCAGCAGATAAAGAGAATGTGCAAGAGAAAATATGATAGAACTTTGTTAGGGAAAAAAAAACAGAGGCGGGTGGTGGTCTCTTCAAAGCTATGAAAAGTCTGAATATAAAAGATGCAATGCATTGCTCAAGCTTGGGACAAAATTTACAGTCAAACACACCAGAAAAGATCAGAAAGAGCACATATACTCCAGGATTTTTAGATATTTGCTCCGCAAAAAATCCTAATAGTTGATTTTTTTGATTGATTGGATTATGTTAGAGGGTGTCCCCTAAGTATAAAACCAAATTTGTGTCGTCCAAAACCGCGAGCGTTAGCCGCCATCTTGAAAAACGCCTTTTTGCAAATACATATCTCAAAAACGGTGAGTTTTACGTTAAAAATTTTAAGGACTTTTTTTAATATAATAAAATCCCGTCTTTTTTGTTTGAAACTTTTTTCTCTATTGTCAATATTTGCCGAGATATAGTTGATTGAAAAAGACGATTTTTTGTTTTTGGAAAATATCTCGATAATTTTTGGAAAGACGAAAAAAAAATGTGATTATCGAAGTTGCAGAACATAACATTTTCTCCAATTTTTGTATGAAACTTTTTTTTGTTCAATCGATAGTTACTGAGTTATAGCGCCCCCAAAGTTGCCCTCAGGTCCAGGAAAACAGCGATTATTGGTAATACGTTGCTCTGGCATGCCAAGAAAAAGTGTAATCGAAGAATTTTATAATAGAAACGCTAAAAATAATATTTGGCATGAATAGGAGGGATATGGGTGATAGAAAGAATGTTCGCAGTAAAAACTGTCTGACGAATCGTTTGAGAAAGACATGAAAAGGTATTTGTCTACTGTTCATATTCATTCTTCGTCATTATAATATTAAAAAGTGCGTAGTATATCTTAGTTAGTGTATTAATGTCACACATCTTTCTCATTTTCGCCAGAACAAAAAGACCTTTTTTAATTTTGGATATATTGTTTCCAAATGGAGACGCCATTGCAATCTACTATCAAACGTGACTCCCAACAACCCGCAACTTGAAACAGATGTCAAGAACAAGTTGCCAACAGTTATTCACAATTGTTCACTTGCATTAAAAGATAGTACGTTGGCTTTATCTACATCGATCATAAGTTTATTATCCTGAAACCACTTCGAAAGTTCACCAATCACTATGGAGCAGTTGTTATGTAACTCCTGAACTGTATTGTCTGTCTGTGCATCTTTTATATTTACACTTATGTCATCAGCGTAAAGAGTGACAGAACCCGATATGTGCTGTGGAAAGTCATTAATAAATAAATTCAATAAAAGGGATCCCAGGACTGATCCCTGCGATTGTAGTCAACATCAGTCAGATCGGAAGGAATCAACATTGGTGCTGCCGCTGCCAACATGGTCTATCTCAGTGTATTTCCTCTGTTTCAGGTACGATGCAAAGAACTTATGTAACAACAGATTATGGTCTACCAAGTCAAACGCCTTTGACAAATCACAACTGACACAAGCAACATACTTATTTGCATTCAAACTTCTTAAAACCCTCTCGATAATGTATTGTAGTGCAGTTGTAGTAGACCTTCCATGTATGAAGCCGTGTTAACTATTAGATAGGAACTTATTTTGTACCAAGTAATCCAACAACCTTGTTCAAACAATACTTTCCAAAATTTTTGACAACGCTGGAAAAATTGAAATCGGTCTATAGTTTTCATCTAATTGCTTATCACATTTTTTATGTAACGGTAAGATTTGGAGATTCTGAACAAAAGTGTGTACTTTTCTTTTTCAATGAATGTGTTAAATATGTTCTCAAGTGGCTGAGTGATGAAATCCACTACCGAAGCTATGATTTTTAGAGGAATCTCATCAGGACCAGTAGCCATAGTATTGTTGAGGTTGATAATTGTACGATTTATTTCATTAACTGTTGTTGGAGATAAGAAAAATTAACTTGTTGAAGGAGCAATCAAATTTGAAAATTGATAGTTCTGAGTAGAAATGTTGTTGTTACTGTTAGACCGCACAGTATCTGCTACCGATACAAAATAGTTAGAAAAACTGACATATTTCCCGAGGACTAGCTATTCTATCACCCTTGTTATCTTTTAATTCAATATTGGTTACATTTGAAAAAGACCTTGTTTCCCGTTTGATAATATTCCATGTCGATTTAATTATATTAGTTGAACTGGTAATAGACTTTTGTACATCAAGTTTTTTTGCTTTCTCCACAACTATCTTCAAAATAGCAGAATGTTTTTTGTTATAGATAGCAAAGATAGGTTCGTTTGGCAACAATTTACAAAGTTGAGGCAATTCTCATTTAGTCTGAGACGATATTCGAATACCTCTCCTACCTATGGGGTCGTTTTCTAACGGAAAATGAATAATTAAAATAACTAAGAAACGTGTTATAAAATGATCCAAGTTTATTGTCAGGGTCATTTTCCAGATAAATATGACTCCAATCTACTAATTGCAGCGCGTAGGTAAATCTAGCAATCTTAGTCGAACCAAATAAACGTTTATCAAACAAGTTTCTGAAGCGAATAATAACAAGTTAATATAGATGTTTCTTATTTTCATTATAACAAACAATATTACAAATTTCACTTCTAGTAAAAAAGAAAGAGTCGATATTTCTCATTTCGTTTCTAAAACCTCACTAACTGAACATACTTCATCCAAAGAAGTTAAAAAAAGACATCAACCATATGTCACGAGAACGAGAAAACGTTAAATATCACGCTTTTACAACATATTTTCTTAGTACCCATACAACACACATGTTATCATATGCGTTCGCATAATTTTCACGCTCGAGAAAAACGCTTTTCTGATGATCACTAGAAATAACGCTAGAAAGACGTGAAGCATATATCGCTACGCTTGAGGTGGCAGGAAAGACGTAGAACGTATGCCGTAAAAGAGTAAGGAGCCCTAACCACGTATGCATATTGCACATCATCGGTATCCTTTTTTTATTAATTTCCTACACTTGGCCAGGTGGAGCGTGTTGAGTAATGTGGGCTACCAAGTGTGCAGTTACATCCGTACACCTGGTACGTCCAAATAAAGTTTGCATCTGCGTTGTCAATTTTTTTATTACACATATAATCATGCGAACGGTATGAATGTGCACATGAATGTGGGCGAAAGCTTTGACCATAAAGAAGACTGCAGTTTATGCAATACGGAGAAATTGTCTACTTTAAAGACGAAAGGTTTTTCCAACGAATTAATTATACATATAAATGGTTTAAAAAATTACCCATATAAGGCATCCATCTATCAATTGTGAAACTATCATGGTTAATAATATGTATAAAAAGTTGTAATGTTTGTATTGGAACTAAAACATGAGCAATGATAATGGATAAATGATACATATGAAACTTTTATTCACATGGTGATACAATTCGTAAAATTAAGATATAAGCATGCGATTGCGTCTAAAAAAAATGCAGAATTTCGCAAGAAACGTTGACCATTATCAGCCATATACATCAGTTAAAAAATTGGAAAACCTCGAATAAAATATTCATTAATTATTAACTTCACATATCAATTAAATCAATTGCAATTAAGTATTAGTACTCTTCGTCCAAACTCACATTAACAAGCATTATCTGTCATTAAAACCATCAAACGATAATTATAAAGCAACACAGATTATGATGTAAGAATAAGAATAAGAAAGACATACTTCATGGATTGAGTTACGATAAATTATCATTCCCTAGAGGTATAACTTATAACTTGCACACACTTGCCCCAAGGCATTCAATATTATACATATCTACCAAGTATCTGAATTATGTAAAACGTCTAGACAAAATGACCACGTTTCAAAACAAAATTAGCAAGCGAATTATTACTTGAGATTAATGTTTAGTAATTAGTATATTAACAAAAACTATTTACTCGTTTAAAATAAAAATAAAAAATAAGCCAATGCAATATCACAATGCAAAAATATTTTGCGGTGTTAGTAGAATGTTAGTGTTTATGAATGGTTATAAATTATAAGTAAAGTTATGAGTTAAAATAGTAAATCGGGTGTAAAGCATAGGGCTCACCCTAGTGAGGAGGCAGCATCTTCGAATAGCTTGCGAAGTTGCTGTATATCGCCAGGAAATAGTGGAGGTCGCCACCGTCTATGTGCACTGTGTGTTTAAAAAAAGGCCTTTTAGTAATAATAGAGTTTGTTAGCTAAATGTGCTTTTGTTGTTTTGAGTATTGTTTAAATATAAACACTTTAAAGAAATAGAACGAAAATGTGTATAATTGAAATAAATATTGCAGAGTAATGCGTGTTTCCTTGGAAATTACCGTGTGTTATTGTTGTTTATTCGGGATAAACTATTACAAAATTTAATTATTTGGTAAACTATATCTTGAGTTAATACATTTTCATCGGTACATGTTGGGAAAAAAATGCATGTTGCACAGGAGCACGATTTTTATTGCTTATTTTATTGGTAAATATTCAAATGATTTAACGTCAGTACCTTAAATAGAAATTAATATCTAGTAGCAGTTTAGCTTTTCAAAGCAAATTTAACAAAATTACAACTTAAAAATGTATTGTCTAGAACATTTTTCATGGCGACATGGACTCAATTAAATGATTTATTCTGTACTTCTACGTATTATTCTATTTTTGAGCAAGTATACAAATGTTTTGAACTGTACTGGATGCTATTTAAAAAAGTCTCAAATATTTTCGACCCCGACGTGGAGGTGGCAGCACTCATCAATAAAAGTTGGATAATGTAGTTGCGAGTATCTATTGAGAGGTAATCGCCAAAATTTCAACCATTTTGGACACGCAGTTGTTGTTTGACAATCGTTTAGGTGAGTCGATGTGTGTTTTTGTGAAAAATAAACAAAATCGAATGTCGAGCCGTCATTAAATATCTGTTTTCGAAAGGCAATATGCCAACTCAAATTAAAGATGATTTGAACACTGTATGCGGGGGCTCTGCACCATCATTTACTACAGTGAAATTCTGGGCAGCAGAATACTACTGGTAGTGGTGCTAAACCACCACCGTATTAAAGACAGATGGCAGAGGTTATGAACATGTCCAAAGCACGAGTCATTACTTGACAAGCTAAAGGCAGAAACTGCTAAAAAACGGTCATATTTGCAGCAAAAAAATTGTTTCACAGACAACGCGCCATTTCATATCTCAGCGGTTGCCATGGCGAAAATCCACGAATTACGATTTGAACTGCTTAACGACCCTCCTTATTCGCCAGATTTAGCCCCAAGCAACTTTAACAAGACACAAAAAAAGACAAACTATCAGATTCCTACAAAAAATAGGCGTTCATTCCGTGGGTATTTACCAGAAAAAAAAAATTGGGAATCAGAGGGTACCACATCCCCTCTGGTTTCTGTATTAGCAAACGAAGGGGATGTGGTACTCTTGTTTTCTGTATTAGTTGTTTGACTTTTGTTGCTAGTAATCATACAGAACCAAAATTGAATAAGATATCTCAAAACACACTTTGTATAGATCTAAAAAAAACGTTTAAATAGAAGGCGATGTAAGGAAAGTGCTTTAGCCCAGAAAATATATGCTTTACAAATTAAGTTATAATTTGTATATTTCCAACAAATGTCATAAACATGGGATACAGTTCCAGAAATTACGCACCTGTTACAAACAGGATTCTAAAGGAATACTTAAGAGTCTACTTCCCCCTTCATCCTGTATTGCTGTTCCTTTATTTAAGAATGAAATATATGATAGAAAATGGAATCGAAGCAAAGCAAAAACAAAATTGTTTTTTAACGAAAGGGAATTTTAGTAATAAAACGCCGCAATAATAGGAATGTTATGCTTTTCATGACAAATCTGTGATAGATATTTTAGTATCAACTACCTTCTAGCAGAATACTTCATAGATGTGTTTATTCTAAATGAAATCGACAAAAAAAAACAGACAAACAAAGAAATCTCTTCTGAATTAGAGGAAGCTTACCAACTTATAGCTAAATGATATATCTGGCATCACTGTCTAATGTAAGAGTGAGGTCTACTTTCCCTTACAGGGTAAAGTGCCAAAAAAAACCTTCAAAAGATGTAAGATGGTTTCCGTTTTGTATTACCAAGCATATTTAGCTTATTAATAGAGCTAACTCCAATCGTAAACGACTACAAAGTTTGCAATCCTGCTTAGACAATATTTAAATGAGGATTAACAAACGGAAGTTTAAAGCTGACGACCGCAAATCAGCACACTTTACATTAATAGCCGTAAATGCCACATGCCTTTAAATCGTGTATAAATTTTTTGGAAAATAAGCGACTTTTTGGCAAACAAGATGTTATTTTTACGTAGTTTTCCGAATTAAAATGATGTCCTACTGACGTAAAAATGGTAAGATTATGCCATAGCCCTACAATGTGTTAAAGATTGTGACTGACGACATAATTATGATAACTATTGAAAGGACTGTCCGTCTTTTTCTATTTAGATCTGGTCTTATATACAAGACTTTTGTTTTTACGCTGCTTAAAACTTATTATTATTAAAAGTTCATATTTTAACGCTATTATGACTGTCTTTATGGAAAATTATCATTTCTAAGCTTTTGAGGATCATTCGCAGTCTGCCTCTCACTCAAATATTGAAATGATTCAACCTTCAGGTGTTAGAATCAAATTAGATGTACCACGATTTAGGTACTAAAATCTATGTCCAAATTTAGAGTTGTAAGAGAAATTTCAAGTAACCTAAAATGCACCAATATTTTTATTTTTAACTTAACTCGTTAAAAATGCATTGAACTGTAATTTAAAATTGTTATTTGTTACTAGCTCATAATAAACAAATAAAAACTGTACGTGCTCCTATGCAACAAATAAGCCTACTTGATTCTTTAGGGACCCAAACGAAGTAAAGAAAAACAATATACTGTAATTTCTAAGCAGCCGTAAAACGCAGTACTTTTGTCAGACGTTTCTAAAACAATAATCTAAAACCGTTTTGTTTTAAGAAATAAATACTACCGTAAACAGCTTATAAACTGAATTGAATCATTATAGTCTTTTGTTAATTTGTCCAAAGCTAAGCTAGACTTGAAAAATACATTCTTTTACGCATCGTAATACCACCCTTTTAAGGTAATGAAACAATAACATCGACAGTTCAAAAATAATTATTATAGAAGCGACACATTCTTGAAGATTGCAAAACAACAATTTGTATTGACATAACTAACGGCGGCAATGACTCACGGAAAACAAATGTGTAATACGATCGTGGTGCTACATCGACGTTTTGTAGACCATTGCAAAAATTTCACAAACACATTTCCATATACAATGTATCTATTACATACTGCGTTCTTACTAAAACATATCTTAAACATTTCATTGGATTGGAGTATTGAAGGATTTTAAGAGAACTTACCTTCTTAATACTTGTGGCGATGCGTCCCCGTCACTAAAGTCACTATCTAGATGCATTCTTCCTACTTCGGTTGCCTTCAAGTAGGACTCTCTTCGCATAGCACGCTCCTCATCTGCTGAAATTAGAGGAAACACAAGACGCTGAAAAAGATACTTTTGAGTATATAAATACTAATAAAACAAAATATTCATTTCAGAAGGAAGTAGTTTTGTGTCGAAAAATGTTTTTTTTTTGTAGCTTTTCATTTACCGATTACCGAAGTATAGTAAAGATAAACATTAATGTCCCTCTCTAAATGGAAAATGATATTAAAAATGCTTCTAATAGAGGGGAGTCGTAGTGTTGTTAATTATGGCAAATATTTGCATTAATTTTTTTATATTGTGTTCTGCCTGTGGGGTCATCAATACCAGCATTTGAATTCACACATAATTGTATAATTTTCTTGGCGACAATTGACGCTAATATATATGTCCTCGTACCAACATCAATATATAAACGCAAATTAGAAAAATAATCCTATCGCAGACGTAGTTTTTCCCAATTTGGAATTATAAAACATTAACGTCAGTGTGATAACATTATATTAACCCATTCGGATGCGTAGATTTGGCAAATAATCCTGCAATTTAAAATGTAATAAAGCAGAGTAATCGATGTGGTTGTATAAGATTTTGCAGAGCAATTCCACAGTGTGCAATTTTCGCCTACGTTCAAGAATATTATGCAGACAGAACAACTTCAGAACATCAGTAAACAATGGGTGTTCACAACAGATAACGGTTGATATGTCATTAACAATAATTTGTTTATCTGTTGAGTTTAATTAATTTCTTTTAATTATTAATCAATAATTAAATTGTTGGGTAAATTAAATACTACGATAGTCAGTGTAGTGTCTTCTTCCAAATAGACAAGAGAGACTTACAAAGAAGAGGGTAGGTGAAAAACTCCAAAAGCTGAGTGAGGAAGATCGACAATAAATGCTGTCAGAGAGATTACTAAAGTGGTTGGGGATGTCAGCAAGACAGGTGGCATTTCAATTCTGTGTCATTGTGAAAAATAATCACCGAGCTTAAAAAAGAGGAACTTCAAAGTATCGAGGTACCGCAGGGCTTGGTGTTTGGTCCGACACTATAAAATGTCGTATAGGATCGAACGTCGCAAGTACAGCTGGCGGAGGGGGTTATGTCAACTACGCACACCAATGATATAGAGGTAGTTATAGAAGTCGAGGATTCAAAAAACCTTATGTTTAAAGTCAACGAATCCTTAAAGAAGATAACTGAATGGATGAAGAAGAGTAATCTAGAGTTAGCTCTTGATAAATCCTAAGTAATAATCCTCAAGGTCCTCGAGGAGGCAGGCGAGTGGAGATAAAACTCAATGTGTTGGGAAAGCAAATAACTCACAAGAAAGAAATGAATTGCCTTGGTGTTGTGTTGGGCCAAAAATAAATGTTTGCTACCCACGTGAAGCGGATAGTTGAAAAGCTGCAAAATCGCAGCCTTGTACTGGATAACAAAAACATAGATATGCGCTCGAGCGCCTGCAGAAAGATACTGCTTAGGATTCTAACTGGATATAGAAGTATTTTTACTGAAGCACCACAGGTTATAGTACTAGTGCCTGCAATTACCTTTCTGGCAGAGGAACTACAAAGAGTCTCTCGTTTTGGAGAATGTACAACACATATCCACTAGAATGCAGGTAAGAGACCTTACAGAAGAGTCCACAGCCATCTGGACGAAAACTAACTCAGTTTCTATCAAGACACAGCAACTGTTTGAAAGTTTTCCGAAAAGATTTTCCAAGATAGTAGTAAGCCACTTGTGCCAGGATTGTGAAATGACTGATACACCAGAGCACATGACCTTTCTCTGCGATAGATGGAACAATACTACAACTATTCTAGCTGCTTAAACAAAGAAAACTTTCGTTTCCATCTTGTAACAAGAGAAACGGTGGACATAAAATGTCACAGTTTGTAATATAAAAATCTAAGAAGCCCAGACCCTTTAAAACCATATACAAACTGCTCAGGTGTGAACCGTGTTACGATGTTGCTTTTTTGCATTTGCCATAGAATATAGAAAAAAACTATTCCATCTAGCATCTGATGTCCCGCAAGGTCGAATTTAGATTCACTACTGTTTTCAAGTTTTATTAATGATACATCAGATTTAGAGAGGTTCTATTGCACATATCGATAGGCAGAAAAACGATTACATCTTTTTAGAAATCAATAGAAAAAAAATCACCAGCTAGCAATCCATCTAACTTTGACATTAATGCTTTGGCATGAGAGGGACATCAAGTTTGTTCTTTAGTGTACATAAAACTACAAACGAAAAAAATTATAATATAAACATTGTATATTTGTATATAGTATATCTGGCGCCATCTATTTGAAGGTTTACCGGTGAGTATCTTAAAATTGCAATATTATCTCGAATATTTTACTTAAACTTAATCAAAGTTTAACAACATTACATAAGGAATGAAATGAATTACAAGTTTAGGCATCACATTACGTTAATATTATTATCGGTATTAATATCAATAGCTTAGTTACATCTATTAGCAAATGTAATATGAGTAGATTATTTTTTAGTATTTACTTACCGATGTTAGTATTATTTTTATTTCTTCTTACCACAATAGGCCTGTCTTCGAGTGCTGCAACTAAATTTAGTTAAAATTATTAAAACACAAAAGCAGCGAATTAGGGCGATGTATTTGTTCATCACATTTCATTAGAGTTCATCATGGCCAGAAGATATAAGAAAAAAGCCTATTTACACGCGTTTCGTCCGCTGTTTATAATGAGAGAAGCACCATATCCCCAGTAAATTGCCAATTTCGCTTGTTAGTCACAGTATATACAAAAAAAAAAAAAAACGCTGAGGGTAGTGAATAAAGTTGACGTTCAAATGGTTTTCTATCGAAGTAACAATTAAACACAACACATACAAAAACAAAAATCAAAGACATGTCGTGAAAATGGCACGTATGCTACCTGTTATAATTGTCTAATACTGATTCAGTGCGGTTATTACGAAACGTATTCAAATTTAATTAAATGTGTTTATCAATTCTAAGCAGCACGTCCGAGGAATTCTTATGTGTTGATTGTGTTAAACAAATACATGTTTCTATTACCATCATTTGATGCCGTATAAAGGCGAGCAATGGCAGGTCTATCACCGTCAAATTATTTTTGTCATTACGCAATAGTATTTCCTACTTCATATGGTTATTCGTAGAAGTAAAGTTATTTTTACAATATTCCGCTAGTGCCGTTTGTAGAATAAATTAGCGAATATTGTTGATAAAAGATTTCTAATTAGTGGTAAATATTCGCATGATATTCAAACGATGTTTGCTGAATGTGATAAAATGTATATTCATTTACATAAAAACAGTGGTGACCCATGACACTTTTTTTTAAAAGGAATCAATTGTGTCATAATTTTAAATATGGATACCTATGTGATTAACAGATTCTATTTTCTTTATATACACACGATATCGTACATAATAAATATCATAGAAGAGCTGTAATGTAATTTGTGCAATACTGTTCTCAGTTGTTTAATCTATGAAATCGTTCAAACATAATTTGTAAAAAAACATTCAAAAGATAGGCTTTTTAAAACGATGCAGAACGCGTTTAAAACATCATAAGACGGTGCATGTTATTGGAGTTTTTCAGGAACGAACTCAAGCAGCTTAGTTGTCGAAGTTGCTGAAAATAAACAAGCCTCATACTTAATTACCGAAAAGCTTATCAAAGCCTGTATATGAGAAAAGGTTAATTGAATTCTTGGAAAATGAGGGAGATTAAAGTCCATAATATCTAAAATGAATTCATTTTGATTATATCCAATAAGAGTTCTTGTTTCGGAAGACCATAAAGCTAACGACGAAGGCTGACGGTTCATGCAGAATTTTCAAAATTAAAAAGTTGGAACAGGAAAATTTGTGTTAAATTTGTATAGAGAAGGATCAGCTATGTTTAAACCGAGGCAAATAGCTTACACTCCAAGCACAGGACTTGTATAATTGACTAGTTTGTTCTAATCAACTAAATTTGTTCCGAAGCGTTTCCAAGAGATACAGAACTATTTAATTGAAATTGTTGATAATATAATTGAATAATTTTGTTGAATATGTATCTGATATGAACGTAAGGGACACAATATCCTCTTAAACACTTTACTGGCGAAACTTGGACCAATAGAATTTTGTTTACTTAACAAGCATATTTGACTAAGAGATTAAAAATGTACTATTAAATTCTATGGCTATTTCGTTATAGACTGCGTAACATCTTCTCCCAGACCACCATCAATTATATCTATTGTTTGTCTGAAGTAATAGTAGCTTTCTTTAAAATTGTATATTTATCCCCATTTATGATTTTCTCAATAATCAAACATGCATTTTTGATAATAATTTATGCGAGTTCTTATATCTCTGTATAGTGCAAATACTGCAAATAGTCGTATACTGAATTAAATTAAAAAAAGAAGATAAAACATCTTAATCATTTCTACGGTATGCAACCAAACATACTTCTAAGTGAATACTACATACAGGTCAAATTAGAAGAACACTTTCGAAATTTGGTAGGAATGCTCGACGTATTGATTTATTTATAAACGTTTCAAAATTCTGAGAAATATAACTAGAGCCCCAGTCTCCATTTTCAAAGTTTATGAAAAAGAAAAACGTCGGTACTAAAATTAAAGATCACTTAAGCCTTTATAAATTGCATTAAACACGTTTTTTGATCGAGGTGATAGTTTGATGTCTATTTCAACTTCTTTCTCGCCCATTTAGTTAACGACCTCAAGTTTTATCTCGCCCATTTAGTTAACAACCTAACTTTTTCGGAACTGTGTGTCGGTTATTGAGGTATTTTCGAAGATAAAATTATCATTTTTCACTTCTGCAGTTGTAATAACACCAAATATTGCTTGATGAAGTGATGTTTGATACGATTTTCGTCATCGAATTTGCAAAACAATTATAGTGATGATTATTAAGTGATTTTTCCTAGACTACGCCACCTACTGACTCGCGAAACAACAAACAGTGATAATGCTAACAGTTAAAATCATTAAAACTTCTTCTACACGAAAACTGGGGAATAATAAAGTATTTAATTACTTTTTTTATGTGTGGTGGGTGCTTAGTTGCAGTGACTCCGTAAGCTGTATTACTTATCCGGCAACTCTCACGGTGTAGTTTTTTGTGTGTAAATTGTATTCAAATGGCTGCCGTGACAGCATCATATCGCCTTTTATAACGCTGCTCTGTTAATCACTTTGCTCCCAACAGCGAATGGTAAGTCGATCAGGATTTAAACTCTCCGAAAAAATGTCACTGTTCCTCCAGAGAATAATTAAAACTCGGCTCCTATCGATCCGTTAAACTCGTACAATAGAATAAAAGCAGTAAAACAAAATTTCACACAAGAAAAGAACATAGAAGTTCATGCCTCTTCAAGATTGTGACTTGTTGACAACATTCGTCAAGATATTATGGAAAAAGAATTGGTACAACTAATAAGTTCTCTGATGTATCTAGCACTGAATAGGATAGCGGATGTACTGGAGTTAATTATTATGGAAATGGGCAAAAATTTCACCTGCTCTTAGTGGCACAATGTCACAACATTGTGAGTCAACTAGCCGGTGTGATAGGTAAAATTAGCACAAAAAAAACCGCCGCCATTGCAGACATGGGAGTGCCTTATTAATGGAGATATTCTAAAACTCGTTCGACACATAACTGACGACAAAATAACAAAAATGATTGCAAAATATAATAAAGATAATTTATCATGTCTTAGAGCTTTCTTAGGACGTAAAAAGGGCGTTCAAATCAAATAATGAAGACCTTCGCTTACTATTTGTAACAGACAGCACTAACCCTGATATATTCAGAGAAATAGTGACTGTAAACCGTTTTTAGTTTTTACTTTCGAAAGCAAGATTTAATTTTAAAATAAGCTAGATAAGTATGGGCTGAAACTTTAATGTATCTATGACGCCAAGACATATTATTTGTTGAATGCATGCGTATGCACTGGAAGAGACTTCAATGAAGTGAGTCCAAATCCCAAAAAGGTTTCAATCCTTACCCAAAAGTAGCTAAACTGTAAAAAAACTGGTTCACTACTGCTATAAATGAGCTGAAATGTAAGAATATAACCTATGTTGGTACAATAAGGAAAAATAAGAGACATTTCATCTCAGTTTCTATCAAGCAACGATAGATTTGTAAATTTATCTCTTTTTGCGTTCACCAGAGATTATACCTTTATTTCGAACATGCCTCAAATGATTGTGCTGTGCATCTCGAAGCAACACGATAACTCAGACATAAATGGAAATAACTTTTTATTACATGGAAGTTCTTGATCAGAAATTTTGCTATAAAATTGGAACAAGAACCAGACCTTTGGCGTATACAATATGATTTCGTATAATGGATATTATAGGAGTCAACGCTAACGTAATTCATACTAGTATACTTCAAAATAACAAAATTGCGAAAGGAAAAAAATTCTGTTTCTGACATTCATTGAAAGCACTGCTTGGCAAAAAAAAAACAGGATCAATGGTATTTGTGTAACACTTCCTTCCATGTTATGTTAGTTCACAAGTAAGTCAATACGAATGGCGACAGTACTGATCGGACCAACATTTAAAATTTAATTATTATAACACACTTCAATCAAATCTTTTATATAACTAAGTCTCAACATCCAATACTTTAGGATGATGGGAATCGAAACCATGTTCTATTTACTGTCAAAATATCTATGTTATCAAATAGTTATATTGTGTCAAATTAATCTATGAAGACTTTAGTTCTTTCCTTGGAATTTTTATTCATTAGATTTAGAACTATAAAACTGTAAAAGTCAAAACCCTGCGAACGTCAACCTTATTATTATAAGCATGATTATAGAAATGTATGTAATCGAATTATTAGTAAAATTGTTAAGAAAAAATGTAACGTTGTTAAAGACCAACACAAATTCCACAATATCATTCTCCGTTCTTTCTTTCTTTCTTATCTACCTGGCGATAGAGATCGTGGCAGTTGTAGGGTATCTAAGTTGTCCGATGGAGGCCTTAGGTGTCGTGCTGGCCTCTTCGGCGCACCGGCCAGGTCCAACTGTGTCGGCCTGACCGGGCTTTTCTGCGTGAGCGATGGAGCTACTAAAACAGGAGGCGGCGTCGCCAGATTCATCTGCTCTACGGATTCGGGAATTAAGGGCGAAAGATTACCGGCATTTCGGTTTGCTGGTGTTGGGGAAACGTCCATGGCTTCTTGTAAAGAGCGGTCTTCATTTGCGAAACAACGATAACGATATAACGACAAAATATATAAACCCAACACGATATTAAAATGTAACAAGAAATTAATGCCGAAACATTTAATTTAGGATTTTGAATTTTCTAATTTGAATTTGAACCGTCTCATTTTTGTGTTTTGCACGAGAGAGGTACCTTACCTTCTTTGGTAATAACGTCTATGCTATTGCCAAATGATTCGTTGTCGTCGTGTTTAGTGCCCATCCACGAATCCGCCGAATTTGAACGAATCCTTATCCTGGTCGGAAGATTATCGACCACGTTCGTGATATCTAAAATAAAGAAATTTAGTTTAAATGCAGGTTTATACAGGTTAGATTAATAGGAAAGCAACTCAATAGCAATAAATTAACATAGAGTTTGGTAGCACAAACAAATTTGAATGTATAAGCGGCAATTGAAGGATATAGGTATGTATATTATATAAGGGTATAAGTTGGGGTTTAGAGCGGAATTATCATTGATAAAAGCGAATTGTCTAATTTTTCTATGAAGTATATCTTTCCTGTCAGATTACATGAAGAAATCCACACTCAAATGAGAAATTAAATTTCATAGAAAGTTGAAAAGTGTAAAATCAGTTCATAGATGCACGTCGATGTCTATCCTCATACAGGAGACACAATTCCCTGATAGTATCGTGTAGCATAGTGGAGTTCTTATCAGATGAGCCGTCAAATACGGCAAAATATTCCACATCAAGGTCAAATGAATACAAAATAATCCTACATATCCTAAGCAATATTTTTTTTGTCCTGTGGGGGTGCTACTTTGATTAATGGTAATAATATTACCCTACCACCGTATTGCGTTGAGCGGTGTCAGGACAGCGTCAGGTATCAATGGGTGAAAGATATGTCGTCGTAATTTCTTCCGAAGTACCAGAATAGGAAGTGCTACAACGATAGTAATCAGACTCTAAAAAAATGTCTCTAAAAAAATTGAATCAGCATTTCAACAGCTAGACGAGAGCTGCTTTTACATTTAAAGTTGCACTGAATGAAAATTAAATTTTGGATAGCCTGTAAATAATTTATAATAAACTAAAGCCCGGTTTATTCACCTTCCAGTAAAGTATCGAGTAATTCTAATTGTCAGATAAAGCCTTACTTGGCAGATTAAGTGTTTATTCACACGTAAGTAAAATTTTACCGAACAGAAACTTTACTGGAAGGTGAATACGCCGGGCCTAAATGCATTAATGATACTTGAAAGGAAAATATTAATATTCTAGTATTTGAATCACTTGTTTAAGTGACTGAGCTTGACTGAGAGGTTGGGACATTGTGTACAATTATTCTTTGAGTTTCTAAATCTTCCATTCATAAGATGCAACCAAAAATATGGTAGTGTTGCCGTGTAAGAAGAAATTTATAATAAATAAAGTTTCCATTTTTCTAGCAGTACTGTATAATTGTCGTTGGTAATGTCAAAGTAATTTTCTTGGAATACTTCGCTATAATTTAATCTCATGTCAGGTTTTTTCTTAGTAGTAGTAGTAGTTACACTGCTTACTGACGGTAAGGTTTATTTTACAACTTAAAATAGCAGATTTTGTGCGTCGATTTGGACTTTTTACCGATAACACACTTTTAAAGTAATTGGAAACAATTCATGTCTTGTAACTGATAATATCTGACGCATTCAAAAAAGGGGACGCTCTTACGATTAAACAGATAACAGTACGTGATTTCAACTTAATTTCTGTCGAATATCTTTGACAAACCGACAATATCGACGAAAACTGGAATACAATTAAAGCAATATAACGCGAGAAAATCATATAAGTAACTGGAACTTCAAGAATTTTGCTCTCAGCAGTATACATATCTGAATTAAATTCTTATATTGACGGATATGCAGAATTCTAAAATAATACACGGAATTCTAAAGTAATACGGGAGCTTCAAATCCTAATGAATACTAACATAGTTGTGAAATTATCGGAACCAACCCATACCAAAATATCAACATTATCAATACAGACAGTAAGACTGGAAGGAATTGTGTTCCAGATGGTGCAATGCTAATGCAGGAAGAAGTTAAAAAAAGAGGCAAACACTACACCGGTCATCTGGTAAAGAAAATAGCCAAAATAGATCGTGTTGATGTCGGTATAGTATTTTGGTTTGATCATAAAGTCGTGACTACCAAATCAAAGTATGCTGGAAGCAGGCCAAAAGAAAAAAAGAACGATTTTTGAAAAAGGAATATGACCATAAATCAAATGATTTTGAATGTTAAACTAGTTAGAACACTGTCTGATAAGTCCGAGTATTGGCCAAAGAGAGAATAATAGGAGAAGGACGTCAAGTGGAAACGACCAACAAATGTATAATTTTGAAGTTGAAGTTTTTACAAAAGGTAGTTATTTTGACAAATTGAGATTTTTTCCGTATTTTGACATCAAATCATCAAGTGGAAATAATTTTTGTACCAAAAAATAGCTCATTATGCGTTAATGGCTTGACAACTGACAATATCAATTCTTAGGAAATATTGGGGAGCGAAATATAACTAATACACTCTTCAGGTTAAAAAGATATTTCTAATTTGATTATAAATGTAGATTTCCTGAATATCGATCTAAAAAATGTCAATTGCTTGAAATGTTAGTTTTTTTTACCAATATACAGCAATTTTTTTACTGTCATATAAATATTTACAAGGTCTTAAAACTGAATATTTACAGTTGTTTTATAAATAGAAATGCTTCTTTTTCCTGGATTCAATTGTATTTAGCATAGCTAGCAATGCAAATATATTTTAAAAGCGCAATAAAAACAATCTGGTTTGTAAGAGGGTGTTATCAAAACGGTAGCGCTGGCGACAATTTTCTTTTTTAACTCATGTTAGTCAATCACTTGGCTTTTCGCAAAAAACCATCTAACCTTCGCTCTCATGGTAATCCTTCGGCGGCGGGACGTGCAGATATTTACTTCCGATGGGAACAGTGTTGTTCCCGGAAAGTCTAGGGAAATAATGATCAGAGAGACTGTTGATGCTACCAGTACTTCCTACGTTTGTCGAATCTATTAAAATCAAGTAACACAGTCGCAAGTTTCGCATCAACCACGCTACGACAAGAGAGGATTGCTTACCTGAACTGTCCAAAGACCTGCTATCGCGATGCGTCTTCCTCAGAACGACTCCTGAATTCGTAGAGCTGGTGCTTGTGTCCCTCTTCGGTTCTATGTTCCTCGTTTCGAATTCTCTAGCCCTCACCGTGACATTGGGAACGACTTTCTTCGCGGATATTCGCGCTAATTCACTCCTATGATAGCTCATCCGGTCCCTCATAATGGGATCATCGTCGGGTAAGGAACGACCTGATTCGAATTGTTTCGCTCTCGTAGATACTATTTGAAGACTTGGAGGAGCGCTTCTAGAATTAAAAGACAGAACTGTTAAAGAACTAGTTATCTTTTAACAATAGCGATTAAGACACGAGTAATGAATACGAGTGCCTTAATAACAATTAAATCCATTAAATATCAGCTTTAAGTACAATCCATTATCCACAGAAGAACTAACCTCAACAACCTACACAAAATGCACGAGATGCAAATTTTACTTAGATTATTCTAGTACAACTTACAACTACGAATTTGAACGTCTTCAAAGTTACATATGTACCGAATACAAGGAACTGAAGGCCAGTATTAAACGAGAGGGCAACGAAAAAGTTATTGATTACTAAATTAAAGGAAGTACAAAATTTAGCTAAAGAAAATGAAGATGTCGATAGTCTTTGTTTCGACTTCCAGCAAAGCATTCTTGTAGCTCACCTTAATACATATGGTACTTTTTGTAGTAACTAAGAGCAATTATTATTGGTGTGACATCCTTAAATATTGCAAGTAAAAGTATACAGGGTGCCCACCTAGTACGTGAAAGTCCAATATCTTGGTTGATAAGAGAGATAATTTTTTTTTATTTCACGTGTATAGCTTTCTCAAGATCTACAAACCTAAAATAATGCCGATTATACAGGGTGTTCCGTTTGCTCTGCACAGACACCAACTTTGTTTTTTTTTTAATACAAACCTATATTTTTTATAATTTATTTTAAATCTACATGAAAAATAAGAGGTACTTTATACATGGTATTCATATGAAAAAACTGACGGTCTTTGAGATATTTGGCTTACAATGTTTTTCTAGTAAATTTTTGTCAATTACAATATCGCAAATTTTGCGGTAACGCTAATTAACAAAAAAGCTAATTTTAGACCAAATGTTAGGCAATAATGGTTCTTCAAAACACCATGTCAGAAACTCACCTACAGTATAAGCGGTGCCCAGAAAATGTTATCAAATTTAACGGAGCAAAATATGAAAAATCTCCGTTAATTCAAATGGAACGCCCTGTATATTATTGATCAGTAAAACGCAGAATTAAACATTCTATAACTTTGCTATATCATTCCCTATACCTAAGTTAAACATTTTAGGTAAAAAACGCAGTATTATAGTAAAAAGTGAGTAAATTTATGTATTGGTTCAAATTTACTCCATTAAAAAAAAAACTTCAAAAATTAAAAATACAATTGAAGAAATTGTTCAGTGTTCCCTGTGCAAAAAATAATCCAACAAGTTTATAATAAGTTTTATTATCATTAGGTTCTTATGTATAATATCTTTATCCATTTTGCAATAGTTCTTTGATTGAGGTAGGCTTGTTTCTACAGAATCTGAAACATCTTTGCATTACTATTTGTTGTGAAATCGCATCGCAATGCGAATATTTCTGTAGGCCATTCAGGTAATTATTATTTTAGTCTCTTAAAAAAGAAACAGCGGGAAAAAGGAAAGGTGGCAACTTGATGGCTGAGTAAACTTATAAAGCTAAAGGTCAAAATTGACAAAGTTATGTTGGTAAAAAAAATCTATAATGAGAGAGTATAATGGCTTTGGCAACACTTATTTTAAGGAAACTGTGGCTAAAAATGGATTGAAATTTAAATTAACTGCTTATGTTCAGTTATAAAGACATTTAGACATCATTTGAAGCTGGTGTATCTTTAAAAAACCCCTATTAAAAAAAGTTTCAGCTAACATTTATGTTTCCTGTTAAACAGCATGTAAAGGAGACCTTGCTATGAAGAAACATAAACTGAACAATATTATGTCGTTAATAAAATACTTAGATCACCCAGAACTTATTGATTTTTACACAAGTTTAAAAGTCATCGACATTCCACAGAATAACGGGGATTTCGATTAATGAAACCAGTGAGAGTTAGCTAACATGACACACATATATGTGAACTAAGTTTTTAGTTATATTTTGTTATTTACTTGAAAATGATTATACAAAAATAGAGAAAAAGCTTGGTAGATAGTCTAGATACACAATCCTCTATACCTGAAATCAAACCGAAAAAGCCTGTATTAGTTTACAAGGTTTTTGTATTCTCCTGAAAAATTAGCTGTATTTATTATGGGTTCTTGTTGCAATAACGATCTCCACTCTCCACGAGATTCGAATAACCGCTTATAACAAATTTAAGAACTTTCTGACCTAAATCTAAACGAACGCATAAAGATCGTCCAGCTGATGCAAATGTCTACATAATGATTTTGGCGTGAAAAGTGTACGGTGGATTCATGTTTTTCTTTAGTTATGTTTGTAAACAGAATTCAGGAAAAAAATGATGACAAGCATTTTGAGATGTTGAAAGTGTCTTGTCTACTTCATTATGATATATCAAAACAGATATATTTCATTTGAAAATAAATTCTAGTCAAAAATTTTGACACTATGTATACTAACTACTTCTTTATCCACAAACAATCGATGGACTTATCGGGGAACCACACACACTTGTGCATATAATAAGAATCATCATCATCATCTAAGTTCATTCCAGATCCAAACCAGTCTCCTGTAAATCCTCCAAAATATGAGCTAGACCAACTGATCAGTAGCTTAGGGGCTACGTACGAGAAAGCGACAAAAAAAAGATAAAATACGAACAGTAGCTTAGGGGCTACGTACGAGAAAGCGACAAAAAAAAGATAAAATACGAAAAAAATACAACATTTACGAAACATATCCTACGTCAATCGAGAAGATAGTATTGACAAAGTTTGTTTAGAAATACTATTAACACTTATTATTCCTCTTAAGATATCATTTGTGCTGTAGGCATCAACACTTAAAATGTTTAGTACTTCTTCTTATGCTAATTTATTCTTTTAAGTTTGTGTTGCAATTCAAATTTTAAATTTATGACTTGTCAGTGAGAAATAAACTCTCCGTCAATATCCCCTAATCTCAGTCGTACATTTTATCTAGTGTTAATCGTAATGTAAATAACTACAGGCAACGCCGCTAGATGCCTATCTTTATCAGTAATCTAGATACGAACAAAATGATTCACGATGCCTTAAACTGCAACACTTATCGGGAAAATGAGCAATGCACTAGCGTAAATTCCATCGAAAATATTAAGTATGTTATAGTAATCTTACCTTTTATCCTCCACCTCTATATCTACAGCTGCACCATTAATTTGTTGACTGTTTTCCAGATCCGAAGGCGCTTCGGCTGCTTCTGGCACCTTGTAAGCACTCATGTGATGCCAATCTTTCGGCGAAGCAGCGATTTTCTGCTGGGGAGGAGCGTTACCTCCAGCACCACCACTAGCCAGAACATAATCTCTCTCACTATCAATATCATTCTTCACCCTTTGGAAATTTTGATGTGTAGGCTTTGACGTTGCTCTCGAAGGGGAATCCTGCCTCGCTTCTGGCGGTGGCCAAACTTGCTTCTCCAACTTTCTTGGTCGTCCGTAGAATTCCCTCTGAATCGATTGCTGTTCAGGAACATTACTGTTAGCGTTTAAGAACTGCTCCTTCTGTTGAAAACTTTTTATTATCCTCGACATTACCGGATTGTCTAAATCCTGACCGGTAACCGTAGAGGATGAGTCGAATGAACTTAAACTGTCTTTACTACCATCCGCTAACGAGGACGTTAATGACGATGCAGAATCTCGTCTTCCAGCATCCAAACTTAACCTGCATCCAGCCAAGGCCAACGACGGGTGATGCGGATGTGGCATTGGCTCTGATGCATACTGGTTCTTCTGCATCTTATCCGGATTATCTCCCACTACCATTTCGTTAGATTGATTCACAATGCAATTATTATAAATATCCCGGTCGGCAAATGTACTTCCCTCGCTGGCTCTACGACCCATTTTCTTGTTCGAGGGCACTTGCGGCTGAGCCCTCGGCCTTTGGTAGGCTTCATGGAGATAGACGCCTGGTGCCTGTCTATACGGACTTTGTACGACGTCGAATGATCTTTGGTTACGCAGAAACTCCCTCGAATTGAGGATATTATCGGCGCTGTGTTGTTCTTTCGGATGTTTCGGCTTCAGTTTGCCGTAGTCTAGGGAATGGTAGTTTTGATTTTGTAGCGATCGCCAAGAAATGGCGTCCGCTTGGATCTCGGAACCTTTTCGTGGGAAGGTCGACGTGTTCTCCGGATATTGCTGCTGCTTCAGTTGCTGATTCGTGGCTGGATTGTATGCAAATTCTGTATAATACTAGAAAAAGAAAATTTGGTATTAGAATTGAACTAATTTTTTCATTGATGAATAATTAATAAAAATAAAGATCATTTATAGTCGTATTACAGTAAATTGGAGGACCAGAGCTAGTATTTGATGGTCTCCTCTTTTTCAAACTAGAAATATGGAACAGGACAATTATATAAGGATTCTAATCATACTATTTTGTGAGAAGTGTATCGGACATTTACATGAACTATTCAAGGGTAAAGAAATTAAACACAAGTTATGATTGACTCAATCGACAGTGTAATATACTTAAGCTTAATTTTCGAGTAATATATTTAAAGCAGCAATTCGTTTTAGTCAATACCAGTACAGTATATAAAAATTATTGATTTGACACAAACTAATCATATATTTAAGTAAGTGTCTTTGTGAACTTGAAGTCTTGGTACAAGTAAAGGCTTTTGTTCTGTTGTCTGTGATGACGGTGATGATCGTTTCATTTGTATAAGCTACAGGTGGACTAGAGGTATCGACAACATTTTCCTACGTTGTATGCTAGGGTTAGCGATCGTTTTTCTATATAAAGGGTCGTCTTTCCTACCTCAGTTGCTAGTTAGTATAGGATTTTAATATTTTGCAGGCATGTATCCTAAATCGATATTCTATTTTCGATTATGCAGAGTTCCAAAAAATTTGGCGAGTTCTGTTGCTTATGTCACTTATGGTTGTTTAAATATAGCTAAAATGTCATTTCATTATTTAGATTACTACAACCTTATAGTAATAATATAATAATAATAATACTTTGTTGATTACAATGACACAACTTGTGCATGTAATAAGTACTGGTCCTAGTACTGTTCCCTGAGAGACACCACTCAGTACCGGTAAGCAGTGAGACTTCGCAGACACTAATTGATGGTGTTCATTAGAAAAAAACAGTTTAAAAAACTGTATTCTGTTCTTTAAAAAGATCGAGAACCAAGACGCAACATTACCTCTAATCCCGTAGTTGTAAAGTTTTGCACGCAATTTGTCAATTTGGCAATCGAATGCCTTCTGCAAATCATAAAAAATTTCAATAGGTGTTTCACGCTGTTCAATATGGTGCAGAAGTCGATTATAAAATTCAATCAGTGCAGTAGAAGTAGATAGATTTTTTCGGAAGCCGTGTTGATTGCGTGTAATGATCTCGTATTTGTCCAAGAAGTGATTCAATCGGTTCAGCATGCAATATTCCAATATTTTGGAAACAACAGATGTAAGGGCAATGAGATGATAATAAATACTATCTATGTACTACCAAGTACTACTATGTGGCATTTCCTTTTTTGTGTAATTCCTAACGCATGTTAATTTTTTGCAGAAAACTCGCTCTAAACTATGCGCAGTTTTTTTCCTTTCTCTTAGAAAGATCTTGCATTTGTGAGTGACACAAACGTTATAACCCTTTGATAAAAACAGTAAATATATTTACTGCTGGCACGTCAATTATATTGACGAAAATCGTAATAGCTTATTGTTGAAAAGTGCAGCGGAGAATCATCGCATAGTGTGTGAGGCTTGTGGAGAAGGTGCTCCACGACTTTCGACCTGTTTTTTGGTTTAGACGGCTCAAAAATGATGATTTTGATACAAGCGACAAAGAGCCTGAGAGATGGCCATCAATGTTTGAAGACGCTGAATTGGAGGCTTTATTGAACAAAGACCCGTGTCAAACTCAAAAGAAGCTTACTGAATCTTTGGAAATGATTCCACAAGGCATTTCATCGCGTCCAAAGAAGATGGATATGATCCAGAAAATGTGAAATTGGGTGTCATATGAACTGAAACGAAGAGGCATCGAAAGGCGATTTCGCATGTCTGAAATGCTGCTTCAACGGTAGGAAGGGAAGCTTTTCCTGCGTTGTGTTGTTACTGGAGACGAGAAATAGATCTATTACGACAACCCTAAACACAGGAAATCATATGGGAGGTCCGGCCAACCCGACACATCGACTCCCAAGCTGAATTTCCATGGTTCAAAGGTGATGCTATGTATTTGGTGGGATCAGAATGGTGTGGTGCATTATGAACTGCTAAAACGGGGTGAAACCATCAATAGAGAACGCTACCGATAACAACTCATCAAATTGAAGCGAGCATTGAACCAGAAACATGACAATGCTTGTTCAAAGGTTACCTAACCGGTTAAAACTTACATAAAAAGTAGTGAACTTGTTTCGATCAATGCAGAATATACTTGCACATCCAATATCAACTAATTCAACAGAAATGGATAATCTATAAAATACTTAAAGCTCATCATCACAGCATGTTTTACGATAATTCAGTGCACATTATCTTGTATAGTAACATAGTCACAAGTAACTGAGACGTTTTCGTTTGTACAGTAGCCATATATGTATTTTTGTGTCAAATCAGGTGCGTGCCAAATAATATTAGTACGAAAACGTTTAAAAAACAAGAATTTCAGGTCAGCTGATTTTTGATAAAGCTCCTTCGGTTAGAGTCTGAGTCGGCTGGCTGGCGGTAGCGGTTGCTTTTATTAGTGCGCAGCCTACCTGTACAGGTAATAATCCTAGATTTTAAAAGAATGTTAAGAAGTGTAATTTTTAATTTTGTCACTTTGGATAGGTTTACTGACATAAATTTTTTATTGATGATTTTTATCGTTGCTAATTATATGCAACGCGAATTTTCTTTTGTTCTTTTTTAAAAATTCAAAGTATTTTTTTATGTCTGGCCATATATTATCTTATTTACGGAAAATAAATCTAAAATTAATTTGCCAGACGTTAATTCAATTGTTTAACTTTAAATAAACACGATAAAGTGTGGCAAACTACAAGCAAAGAAGACAGATGCAGAATCTTTGCCGAAATGATTCAGAAAACAATCAAAAGATACATTACATTCTTGCTTTAGTCCAAATTTCGATATCTAAATATTTTAACAGAAAAAAACTAAAATTAAAATAAAATAAATTAGAAAGGAGAGAATGAAAGGTATATCATTCAAGTTCAAAAAATTACATTTTTAATTAAAAAAATTCTGGTCACTATACGGGAATTACAAATGATTAATATTAAGTTATAAAAAAAATGCCTCCTTTTTTATGACACTATTATAGAATAAAAAAAATTTTATAACTTAATATTAATTATTTGTAATTTCCGTATAGTGACATCATCACTTATTAAAAATGTAATTTTTTGAACTTCAATGATGATACTTTCATTCTCTTTGGTTTAGTTTTAGAATTTTGGTTTTTTGTTAAAATTTTATATATCGAAATTTGCTCACTAAAGCAAGAATAAAACCATCAATGGAGAACTGCTCATTCTCGATAACAACTCATCAAATTACTAGCATCATACTGAACACATCGTGTTTATTTAAAGTTAAACAATTGAATTGTTGGCAAATTAATTTTAGATTTATTTATCCGGATTATAAAATACCAGACATAAAAAAATACTTTGAATTTTTGAACAAAAGAAAATATCGCGTATCCAATATCAATTAATTCAACGATAAAAATGTCTAATAAAAAATTTAAAGTCATCATCAAAGTGACAAAATTAAAAATTCAGTTCTTAACATTAAAATCTTGTTATTACCTGTAACATAGGCTCACAAGTAACTGAGACGACTTTGACTGTAACAAGGAGCAATAAGGAAAACATATAAAAAATCAGTATTTTTGTGTCAAAAACGTTGCTAGCCAAATAATATCATATGGTTGAATTTTCTTTTTTAGTTTACGGTTCTCCAGTCTAGACAACTTGGAGTAATATAAAGATTGGTAGAAGCAATATTCATCTCGGGATCGTCAATATTGTCTCCATTAGTTTAATTGTCATTTTCTATTTCCGAAACATCATCAAACTTTGTACTTTGTACACAGTTTCCGGTACCATTATTGCTTCTGCACTACAATCTTACTTAATGCGCCATAAACAATAACATCAAACGTGTTAATACAGAAAAATTGCTTATCGGCATCCCAAATTGAGTTTAGCGATGATAAAAAATTATTAATATATTATTACAGCCTATACGATTAAAATATTTTTTGTTTGTTTGAAATACCTGTTCAATATTGTTGCAACCTTTTTCTCAATATTTTCCACTGAGTACAATATACACACTACACTTTAAGTCGCGACAAATTAAATACAATTTTTATATATTTTCCAACAACATTAGAGAACTACATTGTCTATTAACGAACCGGTGAGAAAGACAATACCGAAGGGAATTTACATTAACAGGAAACCTATCGGCTTTAAATAAAATTTATTATTGCGTGAGTATGTAGTGTAAGCATTTGAAAACCACAGGAAGTAAGTAGTGGATGATAATTTAATATTTCCCGTGCGATACAATCTAACAGTATGTTACTTTGTAATGCACAATGTAACCTGAGCTTAATGTACGCACTTTTAAATATAAAATTAAAATTACGGTAATACGGGACTTTCCATTTTTAAAATGTAAATTTGGTAAAGCTTATTAAAAAGCATACAATTTAGGACAGAGATCAATAAACTATTAATCTTGACACTAATTAGTCACGCAGTCAGAGTAGATTATATCAATTCCAAGAAAAGTAAGAACATAACAGAAAAAATGAACTGCGTTTGAAAGTATTTTAATAAAAATCTCGTGATTCCGATGTAGTGAAATGAATACAATGAAGTAACATAATATAATTATCATATTATTAAAATGACATATACATAACATATGTATATATAAATTTAAAGCCTTGGTAATTCTCGGAATTCCCATACTATTTAGACATTGTCGTTCCAAGAGAAGGTGAATATGTACAATACAAAAATAAATATTTGGATGTTAGTTAGGATACGCTTGTTTTCAGACATTTACGTTTACTGTTTTGATTTGTCATTAGTTATGTTTACAAACATGCGGGACACCACACCATAAATACATAGAATTATTAATCTTTGTTTAGTTGTTGTCATGATTAAGAGATAAGAATGAAATTCAACGAAAAAATTAGAAATGTCTAGAACATATTCTACCACACTTTTTCAAATCAAAGGAGATATGTAAGTGTTCGTTGATGTTTTTAGTTCTAATAATTCAGATAAAAAGCCGTTTAAGATGCGGGCATTTTCTGTTCCTTGAAAAGTAAAAGAAAAGAGAAGAATATCTGAACTAATAGACTCTACTGCTTCAAATAATTGAAGCCACAACATTTTTTAAGCAGCGCGATAGGAAGTCTTACAGAAGTATTTTTTCCTTGATGTAGCCAAATTTCATCGAATGCATACTGGCTTCTTCAGGATAACTCAATAACAATTAGATTACAATATACAGAAACCGGCAATAGGTACTGACGCATTTGTGAGCGGTGGGTACTTGGTCTGTACACCAATATATTTTTTGTGTTCATTTGAACGGGAAGCGTAATCGAGATTCAGCGTCAATTCCTAGGCGTGGTAGGATCTCTACCCGAAACTCAATTTTGCCAACTCAAATTTGAACAACGTTTACCGGGGAACACAGAGAAGTGTACGTACGCCAAAAAATATTGAAAGGGTGACAAGCGGTAAACGAAGTCCACGGCGTTCAGCATTGTGTCAAGCAGCAGCATTAAATCTTTCGGACAGAAGCATCGATATATGTCATCCATACAAAATTCAGATTGTTCAAAAGCTTCAACCATAAGATTTTGCAGCACTCTTACAGTTTTGCAGAAACTTCCTTGCCCTTCCTGGTGAAAATCCAGATGTTTTGAATGATATAATCATGTCTGAAGAGGCACATTTTTAGTTGACAGGTTCTGTCAATACACAGAATATGCAGTACTGATCGGCAGAACAGCTTTACGAAAAGCATGAGCAACCTCTGCATTCCGATAAAATCACAGTGTGGTGCGGTGTATCTGTATTCGGGATGCTTGGCCCTTACTTTTTGAAGAAAAGGATCGGATGTTACTGTTAATTCGCAACGCTATTTCACTATGATCGAAAGTTTTTTTACGTGCTAAATTACATCTCTTAGGAAGAGACATAAAGAATAACGAGTTATGGTGCCAACAAAATGTATCAACAAGTCATACAGCTCGAATGTGTAAGACAAATATTTCCTGGACAACTCGTACATATTTTGAAACGGTAAAAATTTCCGGATTTATCTTATGGGGAACTTTGTAGATCAGGAAGAGATCCAGAAACATACCAAAATAGAAGTATTTAAGAAAATCTCAAGAGCACACCAGAAAAATTTTATGCAAATTTTAATACCTAATCCAATAGCGTTCTTGGGCAATATAGAACGCAAAATTACAATAGAATGAATAAAAAATCCTACCAACGGAGATGTTATGAGAACAGAGAAAGGAGACAATTAAGATGATTAGGAGATATGCTAAAGATGCATGAAAACAAAATAGGGAAAAGGATGTACTGGCCAAAAACACCAACAGCAAAAAAGACTGGAAAAAAAAGAGAGCAAGGAAATCTTGTATGGAAGAATTTGGAAGTACGTTAGAAAAAGAATACAATTTCAGCAAGATTTAACAAGTGACCAGCTCTGGTGAGAAACATGAAAACACAAACTAAGGAACCAATTAACTCAATATCATGAATTCATTAAAGTGATACTAGATTTCACACGTTCAATTAAAGCTGAGGTCGCTTGATCAGGCTTAGAAGCTTGGAAAGTAGATACAATACAAGTTTACCAAGGAGAACAATAAAAGGTTGTAATTTTTCGAAACTCTTTAAATGACCTAAATATGTTTGACTATTACAAGCTTTTTAAAGAGATTGCTGTCAATGCTGATATCATTTTAAGAATCAAAGCTAAAGCAATGTTAATTTTGTGAACAGAAATGTATTTATATTTAAAAACTTAGTAAATTAGTTCCGCTAACTAACGTGTAAAAGAACTATCACAGAATAAACATTTTATGGCTTACCTTTTGTAAAATATCCTCTTCTTTAGATATAACCAAAAGATGCAGATATTCCGGACTCCTCTGTATAAACTGTATCACTTCCGAATAAGGCTTATCAGTAACAGGAACACCGTTTACAGCCACCAGTCGGTCTCCCGTTTTCAAACCTGCCTGTTCAGCTGGACCACCTTCGACCACTTGCTTCACGAAGATGGTCTCCATAGGCTGGAGCTGGACGCCGGTTGGCGCATTCCGGCCACTGAACTCCTGTGAAGAAACGATTCACGATTACGATCCGATTCAAAACGCTGTTCGTTTATGAGACAATCTCTCGATTGTCAGACGAGACGAGTTGTTTCCCAATTCGAAGCGGGATCAATTTACCCGATCGCCGAGTCTGTGTGCTCTTTTCGCAATATTGTTTGTTGCGACCGCAGCGGGTCCCGTATACCCATTACAACTCTATTCTATGACTGTACACGCCGGAATAATGAAAGCGATAGTGGTGACCGTCGAAGATTGTGGCTCGTTATGTCACTGATTAAGTTCGCGAAACGCGATTGTGTACGTCGTAGTAAAATGGAGTATCGAGTATAGTAAACACGATATTCTGATATGGCGTACTAAATAAATATTTTATTAATATGTTGATATTATAATTTTGACAATTTTCAAGGAACATAGCAGTATGTTAGATTGTATAATGTAATCTAAATAAATGACATAATAAGCTTAAAAGTGTAATAAGAGAAGTACACATTTCTTACTTTATCTATTTAGCTCTGTGAGAAATCAAACAAAAACTTTATTATTCAACACAAGGTGTCGAAATAAATGTATATATTTGTATTACATAAATATGTACAATCACTCAGACATGTAATGCCCTTCATGATATTTTTAATCCTTTAAACGTAAACAAAGTGATTAAATACATACGAGATTAATATACATTTTCTTGGGGTGGATGCAACTTGAATACAGCTTCTTTCACCATAATTAATTGATATTTTATTTTATTGTTTCTAAAATCCTATTAGTCGTGTTATGAATTCGCCAATGAATCCAAGCCATCACATTTATATAATATTGTTACGTTTTTAGGGTTCAATAAAGTTCACATGCGATATTTTTTAATAACGGAAGCAATAATAATATTCACAGGAATAATTAATTAAAGCTATTTATTTATACTTGTACTGCCTGTCTGAACGTGAATGATTCTTTAGCGAGCTCACCGCGTTCTTATATCCGATAGTGTATCTAGATTCTTCTTCGAGATTATTCCAGAGATTTCCAGGCTTCCTCACGGTTCTCAAAGAACACCAGTGCAGTACTCGCATGCGAGGCTCGTAACAATACTGTTTGTACTACAAATTACATATTTATGTCCAAAGTGTTCAAAACAAATAGACCTATATATGGGAGAACAAAGAGTCTCGGTATGTCATCCAAATATCTTAGAACAGTAAATGAATATCCTACGGCGTTTTTTATGCCCTGCGGTAAGTGGAACGCATACCACTAGCCTTAGATTTCTTATTGTGTGTTGAGATCAATCCTCCAGTAGCAACACCAAACTGATTTCGAAGTTGGGTTACATTTAAAGTTCGATTTCTATGTATGTGCAAATTGTAAGAGGTACCGATTATGCCTTGGTGTTGTTGATACTGGTGACCTTGTCTTCTTCTAACAGTTCTTGTTTCTAACATGAGATGACAGAGTTGGGAAATTACATTCCGAACACTTGAGCGACATCTTGCTATGTTCGTCCATATACACAGCTGATCCATGGCTCTCTAAGCATATGGTTACTCAGGCAATGCAAATGTGTACTGATACCGTAAAAGATTGCTCCTCGTTTATATCCAGAATCCTCAACTTCAGTCTCTATCCATGTCAGATAAAGGTGTTTTGTAACTAGGCGCTATTTTCCGTCTGCTGCAGTACATCTTGACGTGCATAATGCTCAAGCCCATAGCAACAGTAAGAGAACAAGGATATTACCAACTTTATTAAGAAGCTGTTATTATCCACCAGTAGTGGAGTAGTTTCATTATTTCAAGTTTGTGTTATTGCCCGAAATCCGTTTATACAAAGCTATTCACCATAAACCAAGCATGAACGCAATTGCCCTTCTTCGTTTCGTGTAAAATACATGTCAAGATGTTTAGGCGAACCCCGAGTCATAGCTTGATTCGCCACTACGTAAATGTATAATGAATCATGCTTTAAATTGCATCTGTGTTTGATTGCCATATATAAAATTTGGTTTGTTCTATTGGAATACACAGAAGTCGATCTTTACACCCATTGACTAGTATCTTCTTAGAATTTCATTTGCTAAATACTTTGCAAAACTATTTGCTTTACTGAGAAGAGTACCTTTCGATTAACTATGAAAAATAATTTGATTCGATGTATTTAGCAAAACTTTTTCGATGTTTGAAGCTTTATTTCACAAATAGCTCAATCAATATTCCGCTTAAGTCCTTAATTCGTTCCAATATTGCTAGCACAACACTGATTTCTTATGACACCCTGCAAAATAGTCCATTGGCATCATGTCGTAGTTTCGCGGAGGCCAAGTAGCATTACTGAAATAGTTGACTGCACGGTTATCAAACTTAGTGCATCATCTTACTGGAAACATTGATCGTCCTAGCTCATTTCATCGATCTCTGACCAAAGCTAATTAACGTTGCCCGTAATATCATTGCTAACAGACCACACCAAACAGTCACACGCTGAGGATACTTTCGGTTCTGTACGACTGCGTGTGTTTTCCATGCACTAAATATGGGAAGTTTTCTTATTTATATAAATGCCAAGATAAAAATGCTCCTCATCCAAAAACAAGATTTTTTTGCAAAGCCCAAACAGAAAAGCGACAATGAAGCTGATCGTCAATTTGCATTAATTACTGAGTCAGTTGGACCTTGCATGCCTCATATGCCGAATTCTTCGCAAGGTAGTACAGCTGACGGTTAGTTACTCAGATATGTGGCTCATGATTTTTCATCACAAACTTGCATACATCTCTCTCAAAAAATTTCGCTCTGTTTCAGCAGCACAATACTCACATTGAAAATGAATTCTCAATATTGTTGAAGCGGAAATCGATCCATTTTGTACCACAGATATACCTAATTATTGAGCGCGAATGGGCTGCCAGTGTCCAAATAACACAAGTTTTAAACGAAACCATCCATTGCATATCTCAGTAAAATTACACCTTTTCGTTGCCCAATCGTAAAATTAATGTAATGTTTCGACAAGTCTTTCAATTCTTGGGCTCTTTAAAACACAAGGTATCAGCTGTAGCTAAGCAGCTTAGTAAAATGTGCCATATCTCGTGTCTTTTTCCTCTCCGTGCAGTTCCCTAATATTGATATATTCTCAGAAACAGTAATGTTGTGGTTCTATATATAAAAATTTATTTACAATGTCAAGCTTTTTGTTGATGATGTAAAGAATTTGATCATCACGTGGATATTGAAACTTAATAGATTGTCTTGTTTTCATAGATTTATATCTAGGTGATGATAACATATTTCAATTCCTATATTGACTTCCTATATTGCGTCACTTCCATGTTCGTATTTGTGTTCAATATGTCTCAATCGAAGAGAATCTACAAAAACAGCTCCTATTCTGATTAACGATGTAGAAAATTGTGTATGTGTAACCATACTCATTCGAGAAAAAAACAAGTGATATGTGGTTACTGCATGCCGTCAGTAAGTAAGTCACAAAGTGTATGTTCATTAGTCTCGATTCTAAGTTCAGAAAATTAAGATACGTCTTGAACCGTTTGAGATACTACCTTCTGAGATGTTGTCTTAGGAAGCAATGTCTAGATAGAAAGCCAGCCTTTGCTCTGAGTTTCTAAGAGCAAGTAGCTTCAAGTTCGAACTTATCTATGCGACAAACTTCAAGTCCAACGAAATACATTTTGAATCCCTGGTTTGCACATTCATCTTAGCATCTCTATCAGCACTGAAGTCATATCAAAAAGACTGTCATTTCTGGCCAGCTGTGTAGTAACTTAAACTCAAAAATATATGAAATCGACGTCATCGGTACATCTATGGATGTTTGCCACCTTTGAAAGATATTGAGTCAAATTATAAATGAATGAATCAATATGTCTCAAAAAGTTTGATGTTTAAGAACCCTTTACGGATTTCAATTTTGTAAATGTGTGGTTGTGAATTATGGCAATAACTAAAATAAACAGCATTTTTATGCAAACTCAATACAATTAATCAATGTCGGAGACAATCACACAATTAACAAACAAAATGTCAAGGAAAAGTTGCTGCTGCAAAATTTAAAACGGATTCAAAATTGACGCCAAATAAGGGAAAACGTATATTCTCATACTTTGGCATATATTTTGCAAAAGAAAAAAGCAACAACAGCAAAGAATTAATGATAAATAGATTCAACAATTGTTAATGTGATATTATTAGTTAAGAAAGCCGACACTATGGCGGTGTAGAAACTTCCATAAAAGCATTTCAATAGAGGAAATAAATTACGTTTGCCATTTACAGCCGACTAAATGAAGAATAATACTTCATGCTTACACCTTTGTGAATCACATATTTGTATATTGACAATAGAATAATTCGCGCCATTGCTTAATATAAATTAACTACTCGCACGTAATAAACTTGGATACATCTTTCTGCATACTTAAATGACACATGGTGCTAATAACACTACCGTTTAGGATAAATTGAATTTTAAAATTGTTTAATTGTTTTTTTTTTAATAAATACTCACCGATGAATCAGGAGGATATACGATGAAGTGCCGAAGAGTAAACCCGAAACTATCATCCCTTCTAGCGATGTATAAACTTCTAGGTCCTCTACTACCTCTAGGAACGTTCACTATCCCGGCTCTTCCCTGGAAAAATAAGAGAAAAATATTTTATTACAAAAACTACAAATTAATCGCAATTAGATTATTGCGTGTTTGTATAACCGATAGAGTAAAGTATTTAGTAACTAATTGTTAACTTATTTCACAATAGGCATTTCCTCAGATTAGAATTCATTTCGAATATTTGTATCGGATAATACCGGAGTTATTGTTAGGGACAAGTTTAATCATGGTGTATAAGATAAAAACGTCGCGTGAAAATCAACAACAATAAACAAACGATATACCATGTCGAACACGTAAATAGAGTAGATCGGTTAGTGAAACTGTTAAATATTTCGTGAATAATGACAGGATAGAAAACGGACTAAACCGTTAGGTGATAAATTTAGGTTACATTGCGACATATTAAAGCAATTTCGAACGGAAATGTAAATTTAAACAATAATTCATTACGTGCCCAGATATATTCCAATTATAACCTAAAAAAGAGGATTTAACGTCTCCTCCTAGTAAGGTAATGGCAATTATTGTATGTAACAACTAGAACCACCTACTTACATAAAAGCAAATGCTATTTTGCATGCTTATAATCTATGAATAATATATTATTGATTACCTGTTCGTCTATCATGTGCATTTTGCACGCAGAGGAGTTTGTATTCAACTCAAGCACAAAACTAAATCACGTTATAAAGAATTAAACATGTAAACAGCGAGTAGGTATGCGTTGCTTTATCGCGATCATGTTGCATACCGCAGTTATGGACCTATGTGAACTACTTTAACGTAGATAGATGGTATAGGTTTCACATTCGAGATAACGAATGATAAGGTATAGATAGTGTGCTGAATTAGAAGAACAATCCTTCAATCGTGCGAGAATGCATTCGTTGAAACATGTTTAATAGTATTATAAATAATTCGGAACGTAACTGCTGTTTACTAAGTCTGTAAAACTTAAATTTTATGTTGGATTAATTAATGAGATTAATGTGATTGTCGAATCTCCAAATAATTTCGGTAAATCCCAATTCACGGTCATACAATGCAATACTTAATAGTCAGCTTTGTATTCATGTCTGTAGTATTGCGATGCTATCGAACATCTCATGCGTTGATATCAGTGTACAAAAATAAAATATTTATCTGTAGGGCTTGCCCTTTGCACAAAAAACCAGAAGCGCTAGCCAATATATGTGTATATTATCGTTGCTAATCTCTTACCTATTTCTCTTACATTTGTAGTTTGATGCACTAAAAATTTTAATTTCGTAATTTTTCTAAAATCAAGTACATACTTTACTTGATATAAACACATGCCAGTTTTATTGCAGGATAATACGAGCAGGATACAACAGAAATTTTCTTAATTTCACAATTAATCAAAAATTAAAAAAATATTATTTGGTATTATGTTGAGGCGGTTATACATTAAAAGTATCAGAAAACCTAATAACCATAATAAACGTTTACTTGTGGTATGCGTATGAATTTTTAGCTTCCGATCGATACAGGTCGTGAGTAATCCCTTTTTCCATAAACAGAAAAGTTAAGACATTGTTTGTATACAAATGCAGTTCAAAAATAAATGTGGCTAAAGCAAGTTTTTCTTGTAATCCAGATCCTCGTCAGATATTGCTTCACGTTTAGTACCACTTACCAAACCAAACCTTCCTACTTTCAGAAAATGGTCATTGCGTCAGTGAACCAAAAGTCAAAGGTGTTTACGTGTCGATAAGCTAGAGCTCGGATACCCTCAAAAGTCTTCGTTTTCTTTTAATAGTGCTTTTCAACATGCATTCTTTTCTGTATCATTCTTTTCTGTATGAATGTCTAAAACTTGTTACAGAGCAGTCTTATTTTTCCATAATAAGTCCACATTCTTTATGAGTACTTCAAGTAGAATATTGACTGCAAAATAAATTTGGCTTTTAACAGAATGGTAATTTTCTGTATTTTCTCTAATAAAACCACAGCAAAATAACTAAACAATAAATTTGGGAGAGGGAGAGAGAGAGGGGTGGTAGAATATACTTAAAAGTAAAGAGATTTTCTTAAATTTGAACATGTCAATGGATTAGTAACGGATATCTTCTCCTCTAATTCTAGATGAAGGTTACATTATTTTGTGCATGCTGTGCAAAAGATCTCCAATAGTTTCTTGTCGAGTTCTATCCCATTCTGAATGAGCTGCGATTCGTAATGTCTCAATTGAATAGAGAGAGAGTTACTAGAAGCTAATCTAGTGACGAAATCCCGACTTACTCAAGGTACTATCACACTGTTTTGGTTAAATGTAACTTGGCATTACCTTGTGATTAATGCAGAGCTATCATACTCGATAAAACCAACATATACTAGAAAAATTCTTCAATTATGGTTCGAAGGTATCAGTCTAGATTCCTTATCATATTAACAACAACCAGCACTGTGCGGCGTTGCCAACTGCTGCCACCCCATAGCATAATAGAACTTTCCCCAAGCTAACGGTTTGCACAAGATAACATGTAGTGTATCGTTCCCCAACGCTTCTATAGACATGCTTACATCCATTAGACGTCCTCAGTTGAATTCTAGTATCATATCACGATCAGCTTGCAGCTTGAATGCTTCAATTAGAAAGTTTTAATTTTGTCTTTGGTGCTACGTCACCTTTTCAATCCACTGCATAGCACATTACGCTTATAGCATAATAGTGACATCAATAATATACATCCCTATCAAATGACATACAAGAGGAGTTTATTAACTTTTTACTCAAAGGAAGCAACAGTATATTATCCAAACGAGATGCAATAAATCAGTAGATTCAGTCAAATGTTCAATAAACATGTCTTCTGACTAAATCGTTATCGTCAACGATTCAAAGACTGAATGGAGTCTAAAAACATATTCACCCAGAGAGATTCTGTTAGCTCTTAGGACTAAAGTTGACACAATCAAAAAAATATCTAGATTCTGTCCTCGACTAAGATATCATTCCAATAAATCGTACAGGCCATAAATGCTATTTTTCTTTAGAGGCAGCTAAAATTAAGTCTGTAGTGTCAGATCATCTAATTCAAGATATAGAAAATGTTAGTGTGAAGAAACATACCTAAATGCTCTATTACCGCAGCAAAGGTATAATCAGTGTACAAGTTAGAGCGAATATAGGAAGCTTGGGAACGAAGAAGATACTTCCCTGTGAAGTTGTTAGTACAGGTATCAATTTTCAGACATTTACAAACATATCCGAGGAAATGTGAGAACCTGTATATTCATTCGCAGCAATGATTTCACTGCAATATATAAACGTCCTGCTTTTTCTTTTTGTTTTGTTAAGCCTGCACCTACAAACAAATAATTTATATTATACATTTTTACCTTATTAGACGAAAAAGAAATATCGTACAAGCATTAATTTAATAGCAAAGCACATAACCGTAGGCTATGTTAACTTCAACATATTATATATTGGAAAACCATTGAAGAGAAATTACGTTCGATCTATATATGGTTGTCTCCGTTATAGAATGATATAAATGTCTATCAGACTAAAAAATATTAATTCATCAACTAGTATATGCATACCTATACATAACGAATACGCCAAGTGGCTTGTCATATATTTTGAAACCGTTTTAGTTAATAAATAATTGGTTTAATATCGAAGGTATTATAATTTCCTTCACTCGCTAGACTACTAATGATCTACGGTTGCCGTATTACGCTCGTATCATTCCATTAAGAAAACTTTCATGGGAGTCTTTTATTTTGTAACCTATTTTCTACGTACGTATAATAAAAAAAATAACACATTACTTCCGTTTTAACCCTAGCAATTTTCATACGTTTCTGCCATCTGCAAATGATAAAATACGCTGGATAACATTGTTGCGGAATTTCAGCTATGGCAACAATGCGTAATTAAGGACAAATCTCATTCGATGTTTAACGCGGCGTCATAAGCGGTTATTCTTTATTTCTAATTTGGGACGTGAAGAACTGCAATTTGCTAACACTTCACGGCAACGTGTTAATGGCAGCATTCCTTTGAGGACGTTGATGTCGCTAAAATGTACTGAAATTCGCACAAGCAGGTATTCGTGTGTAGCAAAAAGTTTCATGAAAGAAAATGAATGAATATGGAAATACAAAGATGTAAAAACACTGCTAGGTGCACAGTTTGTGGCGTAGTATAGCATTTACTAAAATGGGAGCTATTAGTGTGTGATTAAAAGCCGCAAAACGTGTTGTAAATTGAAGATGTGTTAAAACTTGTTTAACGTAATGACTATAGATATTTTGCTTTTTTATCTTTTATAATTCTTTAAAATTGTAAGAGAAAAGAAATTCAAATTGTTTAAAGAAAATCACTTCGTTGATAACTTCTTGTTTGAGGAACCTGATAATTCATTTTGCTGCCACTTTTTTTAGTCCTACATTAAAGCTGTTGTTTATAATATCTAAACTGTTCCTGTAACATCGAAGATGTCAATTCTACAATATATTAATACAAAATCTTCAAATTTGATTTAGTGTATCCTAGCACTATAATTGTGCTACGTCAAAAAGAAACTGAATCATTCCTTGGAGGTAAATAAAAATCTACTTTCGAATATAGCTTTTGGGTATATTATGATACATTCAAGATAAGTGATTTATATAATATAATTCCTACCTGATTTACCACACCAGGACATTTTTTCAACGAGTTATATCATCGCCATGCCGAATATTTACTACAAATATCTAGGCATGGCAGATATTTTCAAGCACGAAGCATAAACAGGATTCTTTATTTTTATCCAGCTCTAACGTAACAGAAACGTATGCGTAATATACACAATTACACATACATATTAGTCATTAGCAAACTTTGTTTTAGAAGATGAAAAATTTATGGTTTACACATCCTTTATTAAAGGTATGAAGAAAATATGTACATCATATCGAGCTGATACAAATACATATCTTGAGTTTAATAAAAATTTTAGTTACCGCTGAGTTTACAAACTTCTTTACGAGACAGAACTTTTCTACACTACAATATTCTAAGTTTCTTGCTGATGAAGAAATTTGTCTTCATTGCCTGACATATTTACATCACATCGGATTTGCCATCGAACAACGACAGACACCACCATCTTTGTTCTTGATAGTTATATGACGATGAACGAGGCCAAATTATCGCCGGGTGTTAACTCAAAACGCAATCCTGATATCTTGGTAATATGATTTTTACCATATTCAAGATAAATGTTCTGGCTATTTTAAATTATCATATATGTATCTTCTTGATTGTAAGACTTGAACGTTCAACTTTCTACAGCCTGTTTAGAAACAAGTACAAAAAAATTTGAACTTTAGCATAGGTACTTCTTCATAAAATGTAACTAAACAATCTTAGAATAAAAATTGGAAAGGGTTTTCGCAATCTAAAATGCAAATCTCCTTTTCATTAACAACTAGCAATTTCAGATACTCACAAGATCAAGATAACTTGGCACTGACGCATTCTCTGTTAGGCTTTAAAGACTGAAAGAAAAATCCTCTCAAGCAATCGTTAATAATATCAATCCACACATCTTTAAGATAGTGTTAATAATTAGTCTCTCCTATAAAGTTAGAATTTTCTTAGGTATTGTAAAAGAATTGAATTATATTTTATAAGAGCTTCACAACGGACAGAACTTTTGTCAACGGTATTAAGATATCGTCAACAGAAAATCACGTACGATACAAAAGCACCTGTCAAACACTGTCCACCCCATTGAAAGAGCAATATTTAGAAAAATTTTATTCAAAATGATAATCATTTTTCTCGTACTATGTTCAAGAAATTACACATTCAGAAAAGTAATTATGCACTCATCAATAAATTATTTCGACATGATAAAGGTTACTTGGTTTCAATAGCATTATTTTGTATATTAATCTGTTTCATTAAATAAAAGCAAATGTTCAAAATCACTCATTATGATCATAATAACACATTTACCTCGATCATAACACCTCTATTTCACCCATGAAAAAAAGAGCAGTACATTAAGCAATTACTATTTATAACTACACGGAGAGTGCAAACGTAGTTTAACATTATTATCAATAGCTAAAAATATCAGATGTGCAACAGGTCACATTTTGCTTGCCCGGGTTTTTCTGGTATTTGTTTCCCGCGCAATAAAAATGTGACCTGTTGGCACGTCTGATATTTTTAACTTTCGATAATGATTTTAAACCATGTTTTAACGTTGTTTGTGCTTATATTCACTAGTAATTACTTCATATATTGTTCTTGTTGAAATGGCTTTATCATAAAGTAACATATATGTATCTAACGATTTATCAACATTAAATTTACCCAATGAAGAATGAAAATACATTCGAATGCTTAAGTTTGAAATGATAGGAATTCTTTCTATTTACTTCTCTAACTCTTTAAAATTATATACCTTAACGCCAAGTATTTTCATTTCAGACGCTCTGATTTTAACCTCCCATTTTATTATTGTTTGTAGACCAAATATGGCTACCAAAACAGACAAAAAGCTCTCTCTGATCTTGTAAACGATGTACAAAGATTAAGAACAGAAGCATCAAGTTTTATATATACGATATAAGTACAGAGGACTTCCCAAAGTAGCGTCATGGATGTACACTTTTATGGCTCGACATCAGGAAATGTTATCAGCTCGTTTAAACTCGAATATTAGACAAAAAGATCTAGGTATTCCTGCCAATCAATTACAACAAGATAACCGTTCTGGATCCCTCTACAATCAGTACGTTGGTGTAGTATATAAAGCTGTTGATCTTCACCATATATGGGTCCCTAGTAGGCTACAAGAAACTTATAATAAACGTAGCGCCAGTGGCTAGTTGGACACATTAATTTTCAAGGACTGTGGATATGTGTAGCTAGGAAAAAAAGTGATAGGTATCAAATCTCGCAGATTAGACTTCCATCAAAAATAATAAATAAATATGAAGTCATCGACATTTAGTTTTACCTCAACTAGACACATTTGTCTTTCAGATCATCAAAAAGACTCTGGCGCAATACACTGTTACAATGGAAGAAGAGACACCGTGGAGTAAAATGTAAAAGTTTGATTCAGAAGCGGCTTGCTTCAGGCAAGCAATAAATTATAAAAAGAATTTAAGGTGATGTTGATCTAACCGGAGTAAGACGTGAACTCGAATGGGGCAAGACATTTAGTGAATATGTTAAGCATACAACACTCTTTACTCAACAAATAATGCTGCTGAGGTTTTGAAACTGGGACATTTATTTTCAGATTTTGCAAATCTCAAATTTTATACAAGTAGATTAAGAATACCACATAATATGTGTAAAAAAGAAGAAATAGATATTACAGTATACTAGTACTATAATAGTGATAAAGAGTGATAGACTTTGTGATTACTTTTAATGAATAATATGAATCCCCATTAAATTGCAGTGTTACTAGACCTTTAACCTAAATCCCTCTTGCCATTATGAATTTAATCATTAATTAGATGTCTAACACAACTATAGATTGAAAAATTCATCCGTTCTCCTAATTGTCTAAATTGTTCGAAAAATGTACGACCGACCTTTCTTCTTTGGACATATTTCCTTTTTTTATTTTCATTATGTTCAGAGGCAGCTTTATTTATTTAATCATTAAGATATCGTCGTGTGTGTCTTGATTTCGCAACTACGACACGTTGAAGGTCATCTTGCAAATTTAAGACAGTTCGTGACTGTATTTGTTTCACGAGGAAAAAAAGACGAACGATTTAACTATATAAATAAATAATTTCCAAAAACGAAAAAATAAACATTAATCTCGTACGAATTTTATGTTGTTCTTACACGGTATTTTTTGTCTTCGTAATTGAGCGCAAGGCACGATAATTGTTACTTACCATAATTTAATGTGCATTACTGGTGTTATTGGTAATCGTTAGCATTGTGTAGAATGAATTCCAAGAGCGCTTTTTTATTATTAAATACATGCGTTTAATTATTGTAGATAATTATCTTAGTATCGATGCATTATGGTGTGTATGTACTGAAATAGAAGCAAAAAATCGCTGTATCAATAACAAACTGTGGTGTTTTTAATTTTTATTTGTAGTTTACATAGCATAGATACTTTATATGTAGTAACGCCGTCTACTCGAATAAAATTAGACAAAATAATGACTAATGTAAGGTATGGGTTTATTATTACTACAAACATTACAGCCATATTTGAATAATGTTTGCTTCTGTTGAATATCTCTGAATTCACAAACTGAATATTGTTAAGTCTCAAAAAACTTTACTATTAACTTATGTTTATACTAGTACTATCCATTAGCCCAGCCAAATGCCTCAGAGATAAGTTATTAGTCTTAAATGTCGTCACTTATCAGTGATTTTCGTTATTCCGAACTTTATTGCTCTAATACCCACATTGCATTAGTAAGTATTATGTTTAGAGATTGGCAAATAGCCTACTGCTTTTGTCCTGCGACTGGCTCTGGCTCATATTTGAAAGCATTTGTTTGGGAACCTTTACATCTAAGTTCAATGGACCGTAGGTAATCATGCCCTGCCATATTTGGGTCTTACATAACAATATCGGGCGAATGATGGCTTTATAGATGATAATTCTGGTCTCTGTGTCGGCGCCGTTACTAGCCAGAACCGCAAAAAGTTTCCTATTACATTGAAGCTTTCTGAATCTGATTTTCCGTGTTTTGACTAAAGATCAGTCTAATGTCACCTTCAACATAATGTCTAAGTACCTCAGGTTGGTTTTAGGAAATATATTAATACCTTTGACCTCGACTCTTTTAATGGCCAGAATGAGCTCGGTCTTAACGGGGTTCTAAGTTACTCTCTATCGATTTGGATAGCGCTCAATAAGGGGGAGGTGGATGCGTGTTTGTTGGAGGAAAATTTGGAATTGTAGAACTAATAATAGGTGAGCACATCGTTTGTGTAGAAGGTTTTGTTGTTAAAATGCTGGAACGGTATACAGAAAGATATAGTAAAGGGTGGGGCCTATGCAGGATCGTTTCAGCTCTCCTACTCCAGCGTTCTTGACAAGAGGTTGTGACTCTGTGGAAAGTCTTGGAAGGGTTCGAAGCGGTGATTAAATGCTGCTTTTTGTTAAATGGTTCCATGATATCGTAGGCAAGGATCTATGAGAAGCCTTGAGGATGATCCTGAAGTCTAGTTATTGGCCAGAAAATATATTGAATGAATCTCTGTGTTACTTTCGACAACATGAGTAATGTCCACCTGAAGAAGAAGTATCCACGTTCGAAGGTAGTGTTTGCTGAACAGTCGCTAGGAGCTGATTAAAAGTTCGTAATCATTCTAAGGGTATTAGCGACTTTAGCAGTAGTTGTTGCATCGGGTTCATGTGACTAATGGTAAGCGTCTGACAGGTGGCGGATCTCTGTCTGTGTTATCATTGCCTAACCTTCTCTGCATTCCTGCACCTTTCTTCTAGCATTTGGACAACGAAAATACAACTAATCAGGACTTTTCGTCGGGTGTGCATCCCAAATTGCACTGTTTCGATCATATCTTGGCCTAACTTAGGATGATAACTATGGAGCATATGGCAGACAACATCACAACCTTTCGGGTATTTCTTCTATTAAACAGGCATGATCCTAGGAGAGAATGATGTCTTTACTTAATAATCCGTGTTTCTTTGTTAGAACGGCATGATTTTAATATTTTTCAGCAATCAAGAATAAATGGCAGCAATACCAGTATCTCAAATTTCAACCTTATAAAATGACGGTTGCTTATGGATTTGCTATGGAATGCAATTGAGAGAATCGAATAATATAAACAACTTATTGCATTGTAGTGTGTAGTACAGGTTTTAATGATTAGTTTGAAAATTTTGTAGATCTAAAGAGATATTAAAGTCCGTGTTGCATGTATACTCTATTAAACAAAGACCTGTAGAACCTACTATAAGATACGATACACTTTTTTTTTGCATAAACTACGTAATACTTTCCGTGTAATTAAAATTTAGCTCAACCATTGCGATTCTCAAGTCGGCCAGAAGGCATAAGGTGCTAATCAGATCAGAACAGCGTAAATTATTTACGGTTGTCGCTGTTCTGTCGGCATATCCTTTATGTTCCATTTCGTGTATTAGGATTAAGTACATCGCGATAAGCCGCTGAATAAATTCGGAGGCAGAACGAAAGAAACTGTCAAACGACATGACGACTTGCTGTTATTTAATCGGAGTTGTACTTTATAGTTCGAAGCTAAGAGATACTAATGATCGTGCGAAAGATCATTCAATCATAGATACTGTCCGTTATATTAGGCAAATGTGTTAAATACCGTAATACTAATTAAAATTGTTGCGAATCAATCTCATATCGTCTAGATTGAAGAAATCTTGTACGATACTGAATTAAAGATGGAATTAGATCAATTTAGATCCTCCTGCCATCCATAATAATATTAAATAATCACATATCGCGAAGTCATTCGGAAATAGCTTCGTTATTACGTTCAATAAAATCTAATGGTCTCTTCTTGAAAGTGGTTCGTGACTGAAATAATAATAAACAGCATGTGCACTTACACAAATACAGATATTACATATACAAATAATAATGCACAAGGTTTCACTTTCACAGAGAAAAGGAGTACTCGTATATGCAATGGTTATAAGGTAATGGCAGCTAGACGAATAAAAAACTTGAATTTCTAGATCTTACTGACCTGAGAAGCTGGGAATAAATCACTTTTTTTACAACGACAAAATATAAATGTTTTATTGTACACGATTTTTGTGATCAATGTTTTATTATTTATTTAGATTCAATAAAATAATTCATCAAAGTAAATAATATACAAGGAAGAACATGGTCGGTTGTTAAGTTTCCGCTTGCACAGTATAATTACTTCAAAATTCAATCATGTAATTTTAATCAATAATGAACGAATGAAATTTTAGTTAATTATGCCTTGTAAAACATACACAGATTTTCAACTTTGCAAACGTATAATTTCCAGTTCCACTCTCCATTTAATTAATTGTTAATACCTGATATTGTGTGAGTTGATGGTTCATTCAATGCTTTTTTTTCCTTAAAACTTAAGCAGCATCTTATCAACTTTACGCCTTCGTAAATGAGAAAAATGTTTTCTCTTCCTTTATGTGCCAACACTCCCAGAATCTTTTATAACTACTTGGTAGAGAAAGCTATAAAAATAATTCTCAATGAAAACGATAACGTGGGCCCACGTTTCTGGGTCCGTGTCCCAAATATCACAATTAATCCCATTCATACATATGTATATGTATATGATCTATTCAATTCTCTTGCAGGAAGAGAAAACGTTATCTTTTCAAACATTACCTATATGTAATGGTTGCACTCTATAGATATGCACTTTCAGCTATCAGCTATCGGTATAAATCATGCAAATCAGCGCACGGATAATGTGATCGATGTCATTCCGCTTTAATGGATTCACTTTAATGTATTCACTCATTAATGCGGAGCTCCAGCTTTTCTTTGTGCGTGCTGGACCTGCTTTTGTATGCTAATGCGTATTTATTTCTTTTTAGGATGTACCGTATTCGAAGAATACAATGCACAACATATTACCATTTCAATACCATTATTTACTGTAATTTTCAGAGATTTTAAAGCTACGTCCGACCTCATATCTTCGTTTGTTGTCATGTATAATTAGTTTCGAAGACATTTCCTGGAAAGTAGTACCAAATAAATGCCTTTTAAAAAAGGAATCAAAGTTGGTTGGAAGGGAGACTGAAATTTTTTAAAATTAAATACCCGATTTGAAATGGTTACTTTAAATTAATTAATTACAATTAATATCAACTTCGATAACCTTCTAAACCTTAAATATCTGGAAAATGTAAAAATGTGCTTGCTTATTGCGGTAGAGTTTGGCAATGTTGTGTGTAGTCGTCCACTTTGAAGGACCCCTTTCACAGAGGTGTAGTACCAAAAGGAAGTAGGGCCAACTTAGCATATGAACTTATTACCAAAAGGCCCTATCACTTTTGAGCCCAAAATTGGGAAATTGGTTTACTTTTAAATAAGTCTAACAATTATTGTCCGAAACGATGTCTATAAAGCCACAGAGAGGGACGCTGGTTTCGACGTTAGTGAAACTGGTGTTCTATTTCTCAGTAAAATCTTCTTTGCGCTAAATACACTTTAGCAACTTTAATTTTTTATCTCTTCCAGCTTAATAGTATTTCTTAAAATAGCATGTGAGCGACAATGTCTTCCTTGAAACCAAACTTGTTTCCGCCAAATCATTTCTTCAAGTATGCAAATAAGAAAGAAACGGTTATAAGAGGCTAATTTCGGGCACAGTGGAGTAATTCATAGCCCAATTCATGAAATTTCTCTTGGAAATTGGGTCTTGGAACAGCCCCAACAAGTTGCCATAAAAATCGTTGATTGTTCTTCCTGATCAAGACAATCAATCTGAATTATGCCGCGTGCATCCCAAAGTATTATCACCACGATCTTGTTGGCAAACAATCCTATGTTGGTTTTATGAGCCCATTGTGTCGTCTACTGCTCGGTTTATGGTGTATTCTGGCGGATCCATTTTTCATCGACGGTTATAAAACGATGCAAATATTCTTCTCGATTATGGTTGAACACCAAATACTGCTTTCTGTTGCAGGGACTTCAATTGTGCATCTAGAAAGTTTGATATCACTCATGTATGTACGTGCAGAGTTCCTATGGTACATATCAAGCTTACCCTTCGCTTGAATGATAGTTTTCTGTTGTACTTCTGTCCTTTTTTCCATTTTGCTAAAATTGTCTGCTTTTTTAATGTTTGTCAAACATTAAGTAATAAATGATACAAGTTTCACACATTGACAGTAGCAATTTTTCCTTTCAAATAAAAATGAGGGAAATTTTAAACTTTAGGTTAATTTCGGGCAGAGTGGAGGATGAGGGAGCAATTCATAGCTCAATTGATGAAATGTCGCCATAGCCATTACCTAATGTTAGAACGTCTTCGTACTGGAAGTCTTGCAACAGCCCCAATAGGTTGCCATTGTATTCACTGTTGATTGTTCTTCCTGATCAAGACAATCAATGTAAATTATGCCGCGTGCATTCCAAAATATTATCACCATGATCCGATTGCCCTACAATCCCACCTTGGTCTTCTTCGGTACCGATTCACTCCGATGGACCCACTGTGTCGTTTGTTGCTCTGTTTATGGTGTATTCTGATAGAACCATGTTTTGTCCAGAGTTATAAAACGATGGAAAAAATTCTTCCGGATTGTGGTAGAACATCAAATACTCTTTTCTATTGCAGCGACTTCAATTGTGCATCCAGAAAGCTTGATATCAATCAAGTACGTGTAGAGTCCTCATGGTTCCTATCAAACTTAGCCTTTGCTGTTAGTTTTCTGCAATATTTCCGTACATTTTTCCATTTTGCCAAAATTGTCTGCTTTTAATATTTGTTAAATTTTAACTAGTAGATGACAACTTTCTCGCACTTTGACAATAGAAATTTTGCCTTTCGAATGAAAATGCAGGAAATTTAAAACTTCATGGACACATTAATTCACACTGGTAGGATTTTTCTGAATCAATTCCTCGAATGAAACCTCCTTTGAAAAGTACGAATTCAAATTTTGTAGAAAATTGTGAAAGCGTTCTATGATTATGGTTGACCATGATTCATTGATTGCTATGCTATTGTCTTCTAAAAAAGTTTGTGGTCAATGAGAAACATGTCAGATTATTAATTTTGACTCCTTCCATGTAGAACGCTAACCTATTATTTAGAGCGGCAATTTTTCATTCACATCCTTATCTTTGCTTTGTATAGATGTGATTTATTATATGACAACTAATCTACTGTTATAAGTAAGGGCATTTCTTAACAAAGCAGATAATTGTAATAACTTGGTCTACTACCTGCAGTACTGGCAAGTTTATCACTGTGAGGTTGTGTCGATGTAAAACACAATAGCTGTTTGTGAAGTTCTTTGCAACTCAATTTTGACAATAACACCAGAAAGACGATGTCCACGGCCCTTTTGCCAATGCAGTTTTTTTTAAGAGTTTCAGTAAGGTTCTGACCAGCCAAGAATCATGTTTTGACCGCGTTCTTGTGATTTGTCTTTACATGTGATACAAATTTGGTCTCTGAACTATGTGGAGTTCGTTTCTTTGTCCTTTGAAGTATCCTGCGGTGCTATTCGTAGAATTAGGGGTTTACAAATGCCATTTAATTTTGACGAGAAATTTAAGAACTACTGGATAGAAATTTGTAATGTATCACATAGAGTGCTATTGCTAATTTAAAATTTGTGTTTATGAAACCGTTTCCCACCTTTTTAGCTTTCATCAATAAATGAATGGCTTAGATTAACTTAAATTAAAGTTGGCGGTGGTGGGAGTGGACTTGAATCATATTTCTTCCCCACATTTCGTTTTCTTTAAATTTTCGAAAGATTTCCACTACTGTGTCACAGTCCAAAACTTCCAATTTTTGTTCCTTTTACATGGTTGTTGTAATGGCTGTTGAGTTTGACTATTACTGAAACATTTTTTTATTATTCTACGTCCTTATTAATCCGATGACTTAGCAGACAAGATTCTAAAGCAAATTTTTGAATTTTCTTTTTGAAGACATTGACTGCGTTTTATATGCTATTACGTAAATTAATAAGGAGTTTAATATTGTCAAGAAAGTTGTAATTATAGGAGCACAAGTTAAGAACTCAATTTTATAAAATTTCTATTAGAGCAAGAGTACAGAGAACAAGTTCGTGATCAGAGACCCGAAGTTTGACAAAATATGAAATATTATAAAAAACAAAAGAATACTTTGCAATAATTTTGACTAAAACTAGAAAGACTGATAAGAAAAGTTACCAAAGGACACTAAGATCCGGTGTGACTAGACCAATGCAATGTGAGAAGTTTCTATCTGTTATCTCAGGATGAAATATACTACTCTCTATATTATTGTTGTACTGATAATAAAATTATCATCAACATTATGCAAAAAAAATATAGCATAGAAATGATAATACCTTTAAAGAAACATTGCGTTAACTAAATTTATTTCTTACTCGCGATAGTACATATACCTAATCGAGTTCGATTCGATATAACACCGAGTCGAAGTAGAAATCTGAATATCAATAAATGATCGACCTTTTAATTTACATTCCCAACCTCCATATGCCACACACACATTCTCAACCAGCCATGCATTATTTAAATAATGGAGTGGCGATATATGCGTTGCGTACTATACAATGCCGCCAAACTGTCTAGCGTGAGACCCTTAAAAATGTTATTCAGTCGCGGTCTTTAAAACGATCTCGCTTCTCATCTATCTCTCCTTTTCACTCATTCACCTATACAGTTAAGTTTTGGATTTTTTCTTCTCGCTCACACTTGACATTTCTGTATACAACGCGACTAAACTCTTTCACCTTTTTTTATTCCTTTTGTTGTTGGTTTCAAGAGATGGATGTCTACCGCTCTCACCTGATTATTCTCCTATTTTAAAGGATGTTAGTATGTATGCGTTCATGCGTACGTGTCGTAATGCCTGACCGTACCTGTCCAGACCCACATGAACCTCGCTGAGAAAGTTCTTCGTACTGCCTATATGATGTATATAGATATACGATTTGAGGATAAATGGGCATACCGATGATTTTTACTTTCATTCGAAGAAATATTTTATCTCGCGCGCACGGAGAAATTGATTATATACCGTTTAATGTCAAAACATTAATATTAATGAAGCTTTTCAGTGCGATAAGCGTTTACGCGTTGTAAAATTTGAATAGGCTGATTAATGTTAGCCCATTGTGGGAAGAATTTAAAAAATCTTCTCTTTATGCGTGTTTATTCCCATTTAGAGTCTAGTTAAGAAGTACTTGTTTATTACTTTTTATTGAATCATGATGAACTTTAAATTTACAACTAACTTTCATCGTTTCATTAGCGTTAATAAGAATAAGAGAGGTGTCCTTTAACATTTTCTTGAATCAGAAATGGAGAAAATGTGGAAATCCAATCAAAAAGATATGTAGTTCTCGATTTGAATTCTGTTTTACTAAATAGCAAACTACAACTCAGAAGAAGGAGCTCAGTTTCTGGAAAGTGAGAGGAAAATCATAACACTGCAAAACAATAACTTGCAGAGGAAGAATAGCTTGGGACAAAAAGTGTGTGACACGAAATTTTTTTATAGTTGAATGTTTAAGGCATTATGGAGACAGTGGGCACGGATCTTGTTCCATTTACGATTGTAACATTTTCAAACAAAGTTTCCTGACCATCCTCCGCTAAAGAAAACACAAAATATTTCACTTCGAAGAGGACACTCATGGATGGACTCACCAGTTATCAGAGAACTTCGTATTTTCATTGTTGTAATGGGCCACACATATTAAACCATCTGAACAATAAAATCATGCATATTTAAGGTAAAAAAAAAACAGAAACGCAAGAGAGGCTCAGGAACTTGAGAATGAACGTTAAGGAGGTCAATACTCGATTAGAATTAGATCACTTGTGTTTCAGGTATCCAATAGAATTGTGAATTATTTCAAACAAGAAAAGGTTATCATCGTAGGTTGGGTTAAAAACTAGAAATTAATTCCATTGTGGATCTATGATTTCTTGTTCAAAACCAGATAGCAGCAGAGCTCTTGCCGTAAAAAATCTGAAATTATTAAAGTTCCGATTCGGGAGCGGTTTTTTCGACTGCATGGGCTGGACGATGCCAAAAGGGAAACTCGACCAAAAGAGAGACTTATTGTTCTCTCTGTGCCATGCCCCTTTAATTCTCTCAACCAGGTTGCAGCTAGACAAAGAAGTCCGCAATCTGGTCAAGAGTTAATTGACTTACTTCGAGATCATCTAATCGATCGACCACAAAGTATACCCGTCGCTCCTTATCCGCTGTAGGGCAGTCAGTAAGAAGATGCAGTGCAGTTTCCTCCACACTCCGACATGTGCTGATTATTTATATCTATTGGTCGCAAAACTTATTATCAGTAATGCTTCAAAGTTGGCTCTTATGGGGTTTTAATTTCAATGACTTGAATTAAGTGAAATGTATTCTTTATAAACGAAGCAGGATCTAAAGTAATTTTTTCAGTTAACCAAAGTGTCTGACTCCAAATTTAAAGATCACAAAAAATAGAAGACCTACCACGATGCTGACTATGTGACATACTAACTCCAACATTATTTTTAATTTATCCTCTAGGGTCATATTCGTAGTTCATGCTTAAGGTCATGTAGATGCTTTGGAAAAACTAACAACCGAAAATAGAACATTAGTTGTTACAATCACAAGATGATAGCATGCGCAGGGTTTGATTACATAATCTCAGTACTTATGAACCGCGCACAAATTAATTGCAAAGAGGGTAGTGGATATATAGAGAACAAATAAATAGAGGACCGGAGAGGTTGGTAGATTAATCGGGACAAAAAAAAACCAAAGGAGTGTCTAATATTTGCTAAAAATTGTTTTTTGCTTTATTACTAAAGAATAAGTTTCATTCTTCTTGCTTGGAATTCAGTGGGTGGAAATTCTTGTATTTTGTAGAGGGCACCATCAGCACCATAATCAATATCTAATATAAATGAAGGTATTGAATAGCATCTTCTGAAACTTCGAGCGAAAGATAGAAATTGTTCTACATCAAGAGTACATAGAAGAAATCCGGTTGCAGTAGCCACAATATTATTTTATTTTATAATTTATAAACGAGGTAAGCATAAATATGCAAATTCTCAAGATTGTAGAACGATCCTAATATATTGGCACTTCAAGTAAAAATGTTGAGTGAATTCTGTAAGCACTGGCGAGCACTGCATATATATTTCTTTTGTAGTAGTATGAGATAACATTTTACAATTCTATTGCGACACTTAGATCTCACGAATATCTTAACATTACAGCGACAATAAAACTTACAATTGAATGATGTTGAACTACTATTGTCGCCTTTGTCACGTTCTGTCTTGTTATTGTACTTGCTTTAATAGTCTACATTTCTTTACTTTTCGAAATCGTACTTCATTTTTTTCTCCGAGAGGATCTCATTTCATTAAATGTTTTTTCTCCGGTAAAATTCTGGAATCTGATCCGAAATTCTTGTCGACACATATTCGCAATATCGTAACGTTTGTATATCGATACCAAACATGACATTTCTGTTTTAAACGTGTACCTATTAAAATGGAAATTAAGTACGCGTAATGTGTTATAGAATAAGCATATCACAGTCGGAGATCAGGCAATGTTTCTTTTGATTTTGGACCTCTCGTTTGCTGTACTGTCGATTGTCTCGTTGGTGAGAATCTGTGTCATGACCAGCTATGGTAAATTTATCGAGCAAGGTTGGTGCGATTGTTATGAATTTTTCGATATTCGTGCAGACCACCCTATCGATACTTTTGACCTTTATATGCAACGTTTTGATATTAATAATAACAATTATAATGATAATGGTAATAGTCAGATATTTATGTACATACATCAAAAGCGCATAAATAAGTTTTATTTTTCTGCGCTTACTAGTCAGGTATGATTTTTTACCTTTTTTAAACGTCGCGTCGAAGAAATGTAATATAATTATAATTGCATGGAAGATTAAAAATTTTAATAACATTACAATATTTGTTTCGCGAAGATGTAGCTGTTGTGTACCCTTGATTTTTGTGTCTTAGTATTATATCTTGATTGTAACTTGCAGTTCAGCTGACATGGGCATATACATACATATATGTAGGTAATTATCATTATTCATTAATTATGATTTGCCTGTGCCTATTCATAGTACATTCAGGTCATTGTTTGGCCTTTGGCAATTTGATTTTGGTTTTTAATTCTGCACGTGTTTCTCATTTACAAACGAGCATGAATTACTATCGATTACTACAGATAATCTCGACTGTCTTAACGATTAATGACACATGCATGCAGTTATGAAAAAAATGGATTTGAAGGATTCTTTTCTACACCCATATGTTTCGTACTTAAAGACCGAGCTCTAGGCTATGAGATAAAATGTAACAAATATGTATGCGTTTGAAAAATATACGAATATAGTAATTGTCAAGGATTCTCTAAAGTTAGTTAAATATTAGTCCTAAACATTATATTTAATAAGCAGGATATTACTCGATTTTAAGGTGTAGAATTAAATGGATATTCTTTATACGAATGTCCACAGGTGATTCAAGAATGACTACTACTAAGATGTCATTTTAGTGGAATAAATTTGAATATCATGTGGTCCTTACAAAATTTGTGTATTTTTTACGAGAGTAAAATGAATGGGCCATCAATCATACCGTTCATAGTGTGAGATTTGTGGCTTAGAGAGGTATAGAGGTAGGTATAAAGAGGTATTAAAATGACACATAAATTCCAGAGGTTATGGGATAAAATTAAACTCCAGTTACACTAAAAGATAATATCGAATTTTGTGCTTATTAAGAACATTAAAATAAGATAGTTATGTTGATAAATAATTCTCGATTAAAATCACCATACAGTTCACCAAAGGTCCAGTAACATTTAGGTCTAGGAATATCGACCCCATTATAGACATGCTTATGAACTGTTTTGTTAATGTTCAGGAGGAAGGTGATATGTTGTTAGTTTCAGTTATAAACGTATCAGTATTATCTCTACTGTTGATTCTGTATGGTTCTCAAACACTTCTAAGACCGAAATTAAATCTTACATGCTTTATTTGGGCCTCCACAGGTCGGGCCAGTTTAAGTGAATGTAGATTATGAGAGTGTTGAGTGGAAATTAAAGTAACTCAATGAGGAGCTCGGAGGTCATTGGCGTACGTGAGTAAAAGCTCTAGATTGCAGCCTGTCCAAGTTGAGCTTGGGCATGGAATTAAGCAGAAAGTTTGTGCAACTAAGCGACTCTTCCAAGGGTCTTACGTGATAAACCGCAATTGATTTTTGCACACATATCAGGAAAGGGGATAATCCGAAAGATTTTACCTTGTTGTGTTTCAAGTCGCTTGATTACAGTTTTGGCCGGCTTCAACCAGGACAACAATCCATAGGACAAACGACGCATCAGAAAGGTGTAATATGTACATTAAAATTTTAAATCTGATTGATAGCAAATACATAAATATTTGGGCTACTTTATAGATTAGGTTTTGCCTGAAAAGTTGAAGCTGATTGCATTTTTATGAGTGTAAAAATAAATAAAATTAAATGCAATAAGATTCTGATGTCTTTGTCTATATTTTTTGATCTTAGGTGATTAAGCAATATAGGAATACTATACGAGTATACGTAAGCAAAGATATACAATACGTCAAAATAGTCTAGACAACAATTATCAAAGAAAAGAATTTGCACCAAAACTGGTTTAGTTTAAACGCTTGCATTTAAAAGACGTTGACAATACAGGTTCTGCTTAATCGAATTTTGTAAACACTTTTTTTAAGATTCTTGCTTTGTCTAGAGTCTGCACACCAGTCCACTGAAGTTACAATGTGATTCGTCTCTAAAGATGATTTCATAGAATTTTATATGGATGAAATTTAGAGTCTTTCAGAACAACTTGATGCTAGCTGCCACTATCCATCAATCCAGATTCAACAAATTTCGTTATTAGTCCTTTTACATTGTTGTGAACCAAACTACACAGGCTTTTACGAAAGTTTAATTCGATGCATTATCAAGAATAATGCGCAAGTGGGTACAAATTACAGATAATTTTGGCTATATACCAACTAACATATTAACGCCCAGCCCAAAAGAATGTAAAAAATATATATCTTTTTTTAAGCTAGTTGCAGTTTCTTCATCGCAACTAATACCCAGATTCTGAAATTGATTCTGTCTTAGAAAAATTCAGCCTTCTTTTCATTTCCTTTAAAAGTAAGGATAAATATCCTAAAACATGTTTAGTTTGTATCTATGTGAATTGTGAATTATAGCATTAGCAGTATGGTACCTATGTGTTGAGACGTGTTGAGATGTGGGCGCAATTTCTGATACGAAAAACTAATCGGATGTAACACCATCATTCTCGACATCCACTCTGAGACATTTAAGGAAAATCCCCGCTACTTAGCGAGTCTTCCTTCGTCCACAGTGCAGTTTCCAATTCAACTTTAAAATGATCTTGAGTCCAAGTTAGTGGATTGGATGCCTGTCCTTCTGAAAAATCTTGCCAATTATGTCTCCTCAAAACTGGGACCACTGCTGCTGAACATTTACATTAGGGGTTTTTTAATCCGCCATATGCTATACAGAAAAGGTCGGTCAGCAATCAAAGCATGCCTCACTGGTAAACATTAGAGCTAGCAAATCTTTCGTTTACTCACGAAACTGATGAAATACTGGTAGCCACTACAAACTTAGATCAAGCATTTAATGGAGATAAAGATTCGATAGTTAAACATTTACAAGAATAAATGAAATAACCATGGCGATGGAGTAACCATTCAAAATAGAGAAACAGGAAACTACTAAATTTTTGAGTAGACTATTTTTTAAATGTTTCAACAAGAACTGAAAAACAAGATATTCCATCAATAAATCTATTTTAGAAAATATATTACTTTGCCTACTCACATTCGTATTTAATGTGTCCTACATCTGCAGTGACTTAATTCTAGGGAGAGCATTTATAAACAATTGGTATCATATTGCAATAACATAAACACCTGTTTGTAAACCAATACTTACTGTTTCTATAATTATACATTTACACATTTATGAAATTTTATTAAATAATCTTATTTCCTTGAGCAATGCGTTGTGGTCTAAATGTATTATGTTATACAATGATCTAACATTTCCCGTTTTATAAACACACAGCAATATCTAGGATAAATATTTACATTTCCGAAACATCTAAATACAAATAGACTTACTTGGTAAATCCTGGGATATTTATGCTATGTATTGGCGCCATCTAATACTTTTTTCCTAGTGCATTCTTTTTACTAAATATATGTATCTATAAACAAACATTTTTACCACTTAGGATTCCAAATAGAATATGTTACTATGTGGCTATACCGAGTTAAATCAATGCGTGTACCATCGTACATATTACAAATTAAACCGAAACTAATTATAACAATTAACAATTACCTACTACAACTTTCTCTGTTCAACGTTGACGAATTATCAATTAGATTCAATATAAGCACATACATTATATTATAAGTTGCACTTTAATTGAAATAAATGCTTTATTCAATTATGTTTACATTTTTCATGTTTGTAATAGCCGGTAAATGAGTACTGAAACATTTTCTATTCTTGCAAAACGGCACCAATCCTAGAGCGAAGTACCTCATTTTCTATGCAAATCGCTTACTAAATCAATTATTTACGGCTTGAAGATTTGATTGACACAATGAACAAATTCAAATAGCGCGAATGAATATAACAGTAAAATTGATAAATATTCTGTATTCAATGTTTAGTAAAAACTATTTCTCTTTTTGCTCAAGGACAGTTAAGTAATTATTACTAAAAGAGTAGCCATGAACTCAAAATGAAAGACATCATAAAATTCGCTTTTCAAAGTGTAGATTGACTTCTGTTGAATAGATTTTTTTAAATGATATATAGTAGAACCGAAAGCGTTAATAAGATGTATTGTTTCTGTATTAGTTTTTGCCACTATTAATAAAATTTATGAGTTATGTAAAAAAGTTTAACAAGCCTCGTTAAAGAATTGTTCTACGAACTATATAATAAATCATCGGATGTATTCTTGCACAAAAGGGGAATTACCGTATTGGCAAAAAAACGGTTACATAACTTTATAAGATAATGATTTGTCAGTTTTATTCAGATTGTAAAAAAAAAGTTGATCGTCGGATGTAAACGTATTCGTTATTTAAGCGAAAAATCTAAATTGTGTGTATGATGACTTTTAAAAAGTATGTTACTAAAGAGATTTAAAACTTGTTCATTTACATAATAGCAACTTTATGCTTTTATACATCAAGGAAATATACATGTACCAACGGTTGAGGTAGATAAGACAAAGTGTTATCACATTTCATGGATGTGTCGCTTTATGCTAGCCTGAATTTATTGTAGACACGTTACGAAGTGTTTAATTATTAAAAATATTATGACCTACTGTTTTACTATCGATTGTTGTAATTTATCACTTTCCTTTCCAACTAAAATCCAACAGTTAGAGGATGAAACTCACCATCAAAGTTTCAGTGTATTGCTATTTAAACTGTTCATATGAACAGTAAATATGTATAACTTAAATTATATATCACTGAATTTACCTTTCACAAGTGTTTCAAAATGTGCTAAATTAATTTTTTGAGCCCACTAAAAAACGACGAAAATTCTACAGCATAGTTTATGTTTACAACGAAGATGATATGACATTTAATTTAGAATTGTACGAGGGCGACCTGAAATGTTTCCAGAATCGGCAAGAGATGGCGCACGAAGGTTGAAGTGGATCCATTGGGGACAAGGACAACCTTCTTTATAGCAACTGTCAAAATTTCAGATGTCTACTGTAAATAGTTGTTGTTTAAGCGTGTGTTTTGTGTAGCAAGTCATGAGATTTCGCAAAAACGAATAAAATCCAATTTCGTGCAGTGATAAAACACTTCTGGATGGCTGGGAAAACGGCCACAGAAATTCGGTCGGAAATATTTTACTAGAGGATCATGGCGGCTCTACTCTATCATTTTCGACCATCAGCTTCTGGGTGAGCGAATTCAAACATAGTGGTACAAGCACAGGTGACAAACCACGCAGTGGACGCCCAAAAACCGCTAGCAACGATGAAATGGTTGACAAGACTTATGATGTGTTAGTTGATCGCTGATTGAAGTTGAAAGAGATAGCAGATACAACAGGCATCGCAGAGGAACGCGTTAGCCATATCCTACACGACATTTTGGACATGAGAGAGCTTTCGACGTGATGAGTACCGTGTTTGCTAAAAAAAAGAAATCGGGTGACCGTTTCGGAAAAGTATCTGGCCAGGATTCAACGCAGTCCAAAGGATTTCTTCATGCGTTTCCTAACCGTGGATGAAACTTGGATCCACCACTACATACCGAAGACCAAGGAATAGTCGAAGCAGTGGACTTTTCCGGGAGAATCAGTTCCGAAGAAAGCAAAGACCGTTCCATCGGCCGGAAAGGTCATGGGATTTCCAAGATGTGATCCTCATCGACTATCAGCAGAACGGAAGGACGATCACTGGGCAACACTACAACGATTTTTTTATTTGCAGCGGAAAAGTGCTTTTCCACCACGGCAATGAAGCGGCTCATTCATCCTTCTTTGTCGTATCCAAATTGAATGAGGACCTAGCCCCCAGCGACTTTTTCCTATTCCCAAAACCTGAAAAAAACGCTGGCAGGACAGAGATTTGCCCAAAAAGGGGAGGTGATCGCCGATTATTGTGCAGACCTCGAAACATCCTACTTTTCCGACGCCGACGGCTTGAAGAAACTGGGGCATCGTTTGAAAAAGTTTATTGCTCTTCGAGGAGAAAATAAAAAACCACACCAATATCGTGTTTTTCTTGTCGATTTCGGAAATATTTCAGGTCGCCCTTAGATACCGGTCGTACTCTACTTTAAAAAACGAATGTTCTGTACGTTAAAAATGCAAAATTGGGTTACATGCTAATGCGCATAATATCAGCAGCAGGGAACCTGAAATCTTTTTTATTTATGGTATTCTCAAACTCCAAGCTACCCTATTTTCGGTTAGTATTAAGATTTCTTTGATTTATCGTACATCATTATTATGGTCGAACCTTCTACATCAGGCTGATTAACAACACCTACTTATATGGAATTGCAAGTAGAACAAAACTAACGTTGTTATTAGTGGACGGCTGAATTGATCATAGCTTCGTAACATTGAAAGAGCCATAGCTCTTGGTAAGTGGACGCATGTCTTCACAATTCCCAAGAGAACCACTAGGCCAGTTTCACTTATAGATGTCTACGACGTTTGTGTATGGAAAGCATTTGTGATAACGTTTTTTTTTGTCAAGTTATCCCTATAAATATTGATACTAAGTAGTTTACATTACAGAAATAATATAATGAAATAGGAATTTAATTCATAAACCACTTTCTTCGCCAAAGTTTCGCAATTTATTTCTTCATTAATGGTATATAAGTGGTTATAAAGATATAAAACTTTATACCTTTTTTCTTGCAGTAAAACATACTTTTTCGCACTATAATAAAAAATTAAAAAAATTTACCATCATGTTCGATATGCGAACAACCTGCTTTCATATCATGTTGGCACTGCAATAAATATTTTTACTTTATTTTTTTGACGACTTCAATTACTATGAGTAATACAGTAAATACATATAGAATACTCTCATTCTATTTCGTTTCAATTTTTATATACTTATATACTATGAAACTGAAATATAATTTGTGGTAGAAATGTACTGATATCTGTATGCTTGTCAATAAATCTTTTTTAGTGGTTTTTACATTTTTCCGTTAATATATTTTTTCAGGAGGCGGGTGAGTCGGTTTTTAAGTGGGACAAAACTTTATCAAATTCACATTGTTATTGTTTATCGAAAATAATGTACATCGCAATAAACTGAAACATGATTACACTTGGACAGCAATTTTCACCTTCTGAATCTTTAATCTAATTGCAATAAACGGTGTTTTGTCTTTAAACTAAATATTTAATAAATGTAGCTCCAACGAAAATAATTGTAAACTAAGATTTAGTGATGTGAGAGCATCTTAATTATAAAACGATGCACCCCATTACACTAATGATATGGAGCTCCATCTGGTTGGAATATGAGCTTGCTTAAATCTTTTTTTAGTTATGAAAAAACAGCAAGTGTTACATATTTAGGTTTCCTTGCTGTCTTGTTGGCAAATAAAAAATTTCTCCCGCTCTAAAGATTGTGACGATTCGCCTTTCCATCTATCTAAATTATCGAGTCGTACAATTTACAGCAACTGTAGACAGTGCATTATGAGGCACGCACGAAAATATCTAACTACATTCACAGTTTCTTCTAGAACATCTACACTTTCGGCACTTTTACACTTATTAATGCCACTTGTCTTTTTTATTTAAAGTTTATATTGCTATTTAACCACTTAAAGTGAAATTCGCAAGTGTGCATCATAATCTCTTGCAAATTTTGAGTATTTATACATTTTCTGATCTCCGTTTTTTTTTACATCAAGCTTACATCACGTTTCGCATATGACTCCATACGAGTATATTCAGTCCGAAAAGGTCTTGCTAAATGCCAAAGTATATCCTGAGCAGGTGAAGTCAGAAAGCCAGTCATAGTTCCTGTTTGATTCAGTCGATTCATATTTTCATCAGCTTTATTCTACTAGTACAACTATCAATCAACTATTTCTATATTCTGTGCAATCCTATTTGTTCTCTTACATATTTTTTTCTTGCTGCTGACGATAATGAGTCATTCTTCATATTAACAAAAGCAGTAATAATATTAACCTGTATTTTTAGAGCGTATGTATATCACAAATAATACAAAATATGTCAATTCAATTATCATAAAACTGTTCGGCATTATTTCCATCAAAGTTGTAAGTAATCGCTTTATACATTCTCTTTGCGATTTTTACCTAGAAAAACACATTACACTTAAATTATATCTAGTTCTCTGGCAATAGTATAATCAAATATATCGAATTATTTGCTCTCAGATCAAAAGATTCGAATTTATATCGAACCTGGGGAGCGATCAAATATAAAGCGCTTTCGGAATGTTGTTTTCGGCCCATGCTGTGTTATTTTGCTACATCACGAAAGCCGAAACCATTACCGCTATCATATTTAATAGCGAATGGTCCTTCTTTCAAATAAACATGCGTGGATTCAATTACGCTCATATGCGTAAAAATACCGTAATACCATCAACAGTAAATGTAATTTTTACTAGCGACTATATAAATAACTTTCGAGCCGAAAATACTTGTTTATATATGTATCATTCTTTCCTGTTTTTAACACGTCTGTTTTATTTATAGGTATACTCATTTGAATAAATGTTTATAATGTTACTGACAAAATGTTCCGAATTTATTTTTCAATTATACCATCTGTACGTGCGTGTATCTCAACAGGCAGTTCTGGTATGGACATTTATTATTTTGCGTAAAGACGGATACTAATAAATTTGAAATGAAACATATTTGTTGATCTTCGGAAAGTACCTGGTTAATATATCAAGTAAAAACTAATTAATGTTAATGGAAAAAATCTGTAAATCTGTAGTAGAAGATCTGTTAAGTAATCCCAACCATGATTCCTCTCCATATGTTCTTTTTCAATAAAAAATGCCATATCAATTGCAGAAAGTTTTCAACTCAGTTTTTTGTTCATTAATCTTGTTCAAACCATTCAACTCCACTACCAAACGATTGAAGACGAAATGTCGCAGAATCTAAAATCCAGAATCAAGTCAAATAACTGAATTCTTAAGAAACTAACCTATCAGTTTGGGTCATACTGAGAATTTGCACTGAGTATTGCCAACTGAATATCTAAGGTAATGGCTGTAATCCAACAACGCTGGATGTGCTGGATTTATATCACTGAGGGAGGTAGTTTTTAAAAGCAGAACTCAGATTAAAAGTAAAAAAGTAACGCAAATCCGTAAAGGGTACTAATTCTTGAACTTATCTCCCGTAATCCCATACCAGATCTGGTAGAATGTAATACAGACAAAACTTTTTGTTTCACTAAACTTTTGTAAGTTATTAGAAGGAGAGTAGTATTACAGCTACCAGGCAAAGATGGTAGTGCATACAGATGGATCTGAATTTAGTTATGGGGTGTAGTCTGCGGACAGGTTCGAAGTCCGGGAACCACAAACAACATATCACAAACAGAAAGATACGCTATAAGTAAGGCCGCCAATTAGCTAATAAACAATCATTAATCGACAGAAGAATCTTTATAGTGGCAGACTAGCTCTTAATGCGCGAAATTCCACGAAATCACTTCAGATGAGAAACACAGTCAAATTGATCTAGGCTTCTAGGCATTTTCGTATAAAAGGATACCAGAAAACAGATAGACAAGCAAGAAATGGGTCTTATATCTGATCCAACTCGCAGAAGGTATAAGGAGAATGATGAAGCACTTCTTCAAGTACTAAGCCACTGAGAGGGTTTCATCAATGGTATTAGGAAGAAAACCCTCGCATTTCGGTCGAAAAGAGTCGAAAAGATACTGCGTTTTTTGTCCAAGAGGGGAAAAGAAATTTCTTCCCCATTAATAGTAATAACAAAAGATATAAAGATCAGAATGTTTCAAAGGCTAAAGGTTACATGTTCATGTTATATTATGACGAACACTATTTCGTAAGATTTACTAACACAAAAAGAGTGGAAAATTTTTGAAATCAAGAGTGACGTGTGTTGCAGAAGACTAACTGTCCAAAAACTCTTATTGAAAGTGTTTCTGAAGTGGACTGGGTTAAATGAGTTCTTCGAGGATGAGTTGTTCAAGGATAACATTTTTGTCGTCTGCAATTGGCTGATGTCACTAGTCATATTCTTTTTAAGATCGGAATCATTAATTTGTATATTTGGAGTCAGCCATTTGAACACAACTTACACACATCAAACTACACCGCGAGAGTTGCAGTGATAGCCAGACAAGTAATACAGCTTACGGAGTCACTGCAACTAAGCACCCACACCACATAAAAAAGTATCCTATAATACTGAATGAAATGAAAAGAGATTCGGAAACTGTGAAGTAGCATCAGTGATATGGGGCTATAGTTTACGACTCCGATAGATCATGTTTGAACATCTACTTTAAACGTGTTATTTTCGATTGTATAGTATGCAGAATATATGATACCGGTCTTCTAGCACAAGTAATTACATTAAGTTCTTTAGTGTAGAAGTAACTGATGGATCAGGTATCGAAGCACTTACTTTGGAAATACGAGCCCAAATAAGCTTTGTTGTAATATACCGGAGATTTCCTAATGAACTATTCTTCAATATTATTCACAGCTTCTCTAAACATGTATCTTCGAACAGCTTCTTAGATACAACGATTATGATATACTAATCTATTTTCTTTATCCCTCCTGTATACTTTGAATAAGTTGTCTCGGGCATATAATACATTTAGTACAATTTATAACTGTAAACATGTGTATAAAACATACAGACAGATATAAATAAGAAAGTAATGAAATGTATCATCGTGCTGTCATAATGTTTGAAATAATATTGATTACATAACGAACTGATGGAAGTAAATTAAGTATCCATGTTTCTGCATGTGATAGAAGTATACTTTGCATGTTAACGTAAATAAGTTTACTTTCATCTAAAGAAAAAAATGTTTAGTCCTAAATAACCAAGCAGGCGCCAGCAGTTAATTTTTTTTTTGGGGCAACTGCCGACACTCCACAGTCATTATATTTAGGTTGAACGTGTTAAACTCCTTTCCACCACGATTTTTACTATCTTGATATTTAAAAGATGAAAGCGAACTGTATCCCTAGCTAATCGACATCTAAAAATTATTCTGTTTTTTTTCTATAAACATCCTCCATAATTTGCTCTAATGTGTAGAAACTGGATTCAAATTGTATTGTTAGCTGGATTCGATGTCCCGGTTCTGTAATTGAAAACGCTTGAGCTTAGAATAATCCTTGCTATTTTTAATTAAGCAACGTTCTATTCAACTCATTGGTATGTTGAGTCATACCAGGTTATTTTTATCCTCTCTCCAGATTAAGCTGAAAAAAAAAACTTAATACGCGTTTTATCGCAACTCCTAGTGTGATTGTATGCATTTTAATATAAATTATACGGTATCTTCTTAAAATCTGTTTGTAATATAACTTCACGATGCGTTTATTTCATATTGTTCACGACCACACTCTTACATACATACATACACTAAGTTTAACTTAAAATTTACATAATAAATACATTTATTACACTTATTGAAAAGGAAACATTTGTAAGGCGATGTGCCGACGATGAATATTATCTTAGAGGTCAGGATATTACGTTGTTGAGTAATTTGCGAAGTAATCTCGCGCTGTGAACGGACTCGATGATAAATGGAGAGGATTAATCTGCCATTATTGTTCATCCATTGTTATTAGACACGGAAGGCAGGGTAAAGGTAACCAAATGAGATATATCACGCAGTACCAAGCTAAGAAATGTCAGCATATTGTGTTGAATTTGAGTCGTTTGTTACACAAGACAATGTTCTAGTTCCCTATTATTGGCTCATTAGATTTCTATCTATTGTATAAAATCAACCAAATCTTGGAACGGCAGCAAAACTTTTATTAAAGTTTAGATTTCAAAACTAACACTATTGTTTATCAGCGCGATTTTTGCAGAAAAGTATGACAAATTATCGTTTCTTTATACTGCGAGAGAAACTTACTGCTGGTGCATTGGAAGTTCCCAAATCTTCAGTGTGAAATATAGGAAGTGTTGAGAAATTGTAGTATTGGCTTAGCGAAAAAACAATGGGAGATTTAAGAGTTAAATTTTAACACACCTGAAATTCTTTAACACTAGAATTTTATCAAAAATTAGAGGATTACAATTCTTGACTTAATAGGGAACACTTATTCTGAAAATATAAATTAATCAAAGGTTCTAGAAGCTGATTTAGAGGACTTCAATTTATTTATCGTATCGATGACCTCGTTTTCCAAGCCAATCTCCATGATTAAGCGGATGATAGTATTAGCTTCTTGTTTAAATTTCTATTTTAGATTTCACTACGAACATTAAGTCTGGACTGATGATGAATAGAACGAATGAATTCTGTTTACTAGTGGAGCAAGCTACTGTCTCATATCTTCAGCTACATAATGCTATACGATGGTGGACACTTGGAAACTTGCAACGACATCTTGGACCCACTTCTTTTAATTTTTGCTCCATTTGTCGATGACCTCCGATTGCACAAATTATGAATTATTATTTGGCTGTAGTTAAAATGTGTCGAATTGTGTGGCCTGCAACGAAACCCCATTTAACATTATTGGACAATTGGAGTTACCGAGTACCGACTCCTGAAAATTTAGCATGTCTAAGAGAATCAACAATTCAAGAATGGGACAAAATATATCATACATCTTATTGAAGAGATGCGAAAACATATAGAAGCAATAATTTTAAGAGACATTAATAGATCAATATTCTTTTTCTTTTATCATGCCCCGTCATGCTGTGATATACAATTTTTACTCCGTAAAAGAGGTTAGCTAGTATTTAAGACTTATAATAATGTGTAATCAAACATATATCTTTCAACAATGGTTTTGATATGTATTTTGTATATTTTTCTATTGAAATATGTACACAAACAAAAGAAAGGTATTGTAGGATTACAGTTTCTGAGAATTAAGAACTTATTTACATTGTATGACAGTGAGACTAGGCCGTAAAAGCCCGGTTATCTATAAATGGGTTGTGTAGCATTGTAATACATTTTTTGAAAACTTTTAAATACCTACATTTTTGTTATTAATTTATTTTTGTTTTGTGAAAATGTCATGTAAAATAAGGGTAAATTGAACTTGACTTTCTAATAATGAAATTTTAATTAGTAGTAAAATGTCGAAAGTGGATCCGCCACTTCCTCCAAGAAGAGGAAAGAACTCTCTTTCTCTTTCTCGCAATAATAGTCAATTTTTGAAAACACTTACAATTAGTGGTTACTTATTTATGCACGGCACTGTACTTAGAAAAATCTTGCGATTACTCATACAGTGTGAGTTTCTTTATAAACATCAGTAAGAAAATCTTAGAAATTAGCGAACTTGGTTAAATACAGAAATAATTACAGTACTTTGAGACCAATTCAATGCACCAGCGTTTTTAAATTAAATACAAATTTTCAGCGAGCAATATATTAATAAATAAATGTCTTGCTTTAAAGTGAATTTAATTTACTCTTAAGAAGTTCATCGAAGCAGTAATCTTTCTTGGAGAAATGAAATTTACTTTCACACAAAGCCTTTATTTAGCAAATGGATATTTCCTTCAAAATATTCGCATTTAATTTAAAAAAGATGGTACATACCTCTCATTGGTTGAAAATGGTCATGGTTTACTAAATATTCGGACAATAATTAAATTTGGGAATTTTGTACTCCTAGCGTTGTTATTTTGTCGAGTGTGGATAACCTTTTTTAAAACTATAAATTTTATCGGTTTTTCGGTTAACACTTCTTAAAGAATCTACATTTGAAAAAACAGAAAACAACTTATTCAAGGAAGACTATACGAATGTGTTCTCCCTCGCACACTCAGCTCTCCAGTTATATAAAGTCGCCAGTTTAAATATCGAATTTATATGATTGGTATGATTTACAAGTCACAAACTCTAATTAGTTGCAATTGTGTTCGTCGCAAACTATAATTTTCTAGAAAATGTCATTTTTTTAAAATTATTTGTGATGAGAGAAGTGGTAACGGTTGCCTACCTGCTGCATTACCTCACTGAATCGATTGTAGTGCTGTTATCACCGCCGGCGACAACTACCGCACATTCAATCTAATAATAAAATAAATTATACTAAACGTGTAGTAATATATTGAAAATTATATTGTATCAAGCATTTCTAATCCAATAATTTACCATCCTGTAAGTTCACTTTCTTTTATTACAAAAAAAAAAAAAAAAAGAACAATCTACACGGTAATAAAAATGCAAATTTGACGCAATTAAGATACTTCCTTCATTAGCATAAAGGAAAGGATTGACGATAGTCAAAATAGTTTTGCAAAAGGAAGCAACCATATATGGATTTCTATAATTGCGTCTGGTTCCATAGTGACGATCCGTTTCTTTTATTTCAGCATATTCAGGTAAGGGAAAATATAATTTTCGTATCAGTTTTATCTCTAACAAGCATTACTTTCTAGATTAATAATATGTTAATGTATTCGGTCATATTGTAAGAAATTGATTGGAAAGTTTCAAATAGGATTCTATTAGCCCTTTCCTTATACAGTTCTTCCATTTAAACTTATTAATTTCATGTTGAAATAACGGATGGAGCGACAGTTGTGTGAAAAGAAATGAATCTTGTGTGAATTGAGTTAATTCATATATTGATTCAAACAAATCATTTCGACCTAAGATAATAATTTAGAAGCGTTATTTCAATACAAGTTTCACCGTACAAAAAACTATATCATCTTCTTTATAAATAGGTAAGAAAGTCCTTGGATATTAAACGGGTAAGCACGATTTCAACGCACCCTTCTCTGGTAAACCTTTCACGCATTTAATCTGCCTGCAGTAGTCTTGTACGTACACTCAACCGGGTATTCTAGACTATTAAAACGCTGAATTAAGACAGGGTGAAGGTTTCTTAGGCGAAGGACGTGCATGGTTCTACAAAGAGAGAAGTAATAATTGTGTAGTCGAGGCATTCTCCTCTTGTTAGCATACAATGCGATCGGTGTTTAAGGAAAAAATTATTTACGTGAGATGTAGGCTCATTTAAAATGAATGTTATTGTATTTAATGCAATCAGTAAATTCATGGTGGAGTAATTTTTATTATATTTCCAAGAAGATGACGTATACCTGTATGTTTGTAAATTTTACGCGCAAAGTTGTGTTGTTTCTTTTATATATCGGATATTTTCTCTCTATTTAATCACTTTCTGTATAAATAATGATGATTGTCTGATTGTCCATGTACCGCATTGAGATAGATTCGCTATAAAATACACGATAAAAACTAAAACAAATTCATTCGTTGTTTAAATATACTCAAATTAAAATTGCAGGAAAGAAAATAGATGAGTTTTCATAGGGAACGTTAATCAAACTACATAAATAACTAAAAAAATCTTCAAAACATATGAAAGCTGCACTTCAATAATTTGTAACTTAAAATGTTGATTCTGAAAGCTCTCTGGAAAATATCAAGAATAGGAAAATCTTCTCTTTATACCTAAAAACACATTGTTATGGAATTACACAATCCCGAGTGCAAGAGCACAAGCAATTTGATAAGGACAATTGGTACAAATTAGCTGTAAGTAGACGATTTGATAAGCACTTATGCACCAGTACGAGATACAGAGGAAGACAATTTGTGTCTACAATAAGCCGTCTAAGATGTGACCACAATCATCTAAAACTGCATCATCTTAATTTTTAATTAATAGATACCCCAAATTGTGATTACGAGGAGCTAGAAGAAGTTAATCATGTTTTTTGGGATGCCAACGCAGAGTTCAAGAAATTGATCAACTGACTTTCCTGCTTCTTAATCAGAATCTATAATTGCATTATCAGATATATAATAACATGACGATCATGGTTGAGTGCCAAAAAGGGGTACAAAAAATTGAGTCTGAGCTTGAAAAGTACAAGCATTAAATAGTAATTTCGTAATTTGTTGCTAAAGCGTTATGTTGGAGTACTCTGAGTTGTAAATTGTTAAATTATTGGCTATCATCCAACCAAAATGTCGTATTCATCATGTTATCTTGTGTTAAAAGCGAGTCATGGTGCAATTATTAACTACAATCAACTGAAAACCAACTCTGAAGAAAACACTCATTCTGCAGCCATCTGAACACCTTCTCTAGTTTTAGTTTTATCATGTACCTCATGATATTATAATGAAATTATTTTGCTCCAAAATAATGGTCTGTCCAAAATCTTTTCAAATTTTTATAATTTTTTCAATCTGGTTGACAATAAAATATAATTTTTCATACTACGTTTTTTTTCCTAGTTCTATTTTATATATTCTACATACTTAGGACACCATAAAAGTGGCAATAACTTCCACTTCTTCCCTCCCCCAACATTGAATGCAACCCAAAACGGTCAAATGTACCGAGACTTGAGCTAATACACTAATGGGTAATCGTACGCGAATCACTTGATTGTGATTTCAATGGTTACTGGATCGGGTGGTCCAGTAAACTGGCCTGCTAGATCATCAGGTTTTACTTCGCCAAATTTCTTTTTGTGGTAAATACAAAGTTTACAAGCAAGAACTAACAACATGTTAGAACAAATCAGAAGTGCTTGTGCCGAAATTCAACAAGACATATTCAAATGCTAATTAGGAAGTGCAAAGAAGTGGAAGGATAACATTTTTAAGCGTTTGTTTAATTGAAGGATGATGAGGTGGGAGAACTCACTTAGCAATCAAGTACTTTGATAAGTAAAGGGCAAAGGGACTTATACAGAAGTAGCCTGATACATTTAAGGTGACCAGACTCACGTTAATTAAGCATCCGAAGAAAACAAGAAACTACGTTCACGTTATTCTAATTCAAAACTATAAGATATAAAATTTCAAACGACTCAATAACGATTGGTGTTTCTCATTCTAATATATGAAAATTCTTCGTGACAGTTTAATTAACTTTATTTTCTAAAGAAAAAACATCATACAAGATTATATTTCGAACGATTTCACATCAAATGCTTTATGTGCACATTAAAACGTATAATCTAAAACCACTTATCCTCATTAAAAATACATATTATACGTTTACTTGAATGATGCTGTATACGGAATTAATGAGAAAAAGAATACAAATATTTATTGTCAGAAGAAATTTTACACAAGACAGCTTGACATATCAATATTATGTGTAAATTATTACTTTTTCCTGGCCTATTAACCATACTATACTATAAGCATGAAATCATTATACAGGTGCATGAGAGACGAGAACCAACTGCTAGAGTGAAATTATATTAATGTGTTAATTGTAAAACGACACAGTTGTAAAAAGAAAGAAAGTACTTCCTTCAATAATTAATCAATTCTACTCGTATTGCATTGATTAGAATCCTATTTCTATTCGTCGTATATCTGCACATATTATATGTAGGTACATATGCGCATTCGCCAATCGTAATTGCGCTAATTTTCTACTATTATATACCAAAATTTTATTGGTTTCGTGAATTTTATAGATTTTGCGTCATTTCTGCTCGTTAACGACAACAAGCATCGTCAAAAAAGCAGGCGTATTGTTTGCAATTCGTTTTAATGCCTAACTAATACTGTTAAACACTTTTGGTTGCTTAGAACCGGTGTGTTAGCAAACATTTTTATTACATACTGGCGCCAAAACCTCGCTTTTAATGTTTGTTATCGACTGTAGGTGTAATTGCGAATCGATGCTTTTTTCATTAACTTTTAGTTGTAAACCTCCAAGAAAAATGTTGTTTTGCAAGAGAAAAGTACTACAGAAAACAGTTCAAAATCTATTTGTAATGCCATTAATGCCGTTTTTTAATTCATCTTTTTTATTTCAAAATTCCTTTTTAACATTTTTGAAATAAGCCATCGCAGCTGCAACACTTAATAAAACTTTTGGCTATTAAGTACCAGTGTAGATTTTGTATTTTATTGGTTTTATTTTGATCACACTGAAGAGCTTGTTAATAACGTGTAGGTAGTACCATACAGAGCATATAAATACACTTAAATGACCCAAAGATTGTGTTGAACATAACTTTTCTTCAATAGAATTAAACAAGAACTTATATGTAGCACTATTAGCTTTTGCAAATAATTCTGAAACATTCTCAAAAGGATTCAAAGTTCAGATGGTATGGCAGTCATTCCATAGTATCTCGTTGAAAAATGCAGTCATTACCTGAACTAATTTGTAAAAATTTCATGGAAACCATTAAGGAAGTTTCAGTTTTTCAGTAGAATGAGACCGATTGTTAAAGTATGGGAAACCAAATATAAACATAAAATAAAGTAATAAATAAGAACTGAAACTTGAATAACGAAATCAATAGAAGAGTGGTACCAACGGAGCAATATTTAATCCAATTGTGAGAAGTTTTTAAATTAAAAAATTCAAAACAAGACGAAGTGAGAGAGTAGAAATTACGAAGGAAAGAGTGCGTACTATTACGGTTTACTTATAAAGTACTTGATATATTGTCTGGGTTCGATTACAGACTCCTAAGGCAATGCCCAATTTAAAATGAATGTGTTTTTATTTTATTGCGATGATTACTAATCCCTTTCTGTATTATTCTGTTTATATTATCCAATATTGCACAATGTTCATCAGTATCAGCGTGAGAATGGGTTGGTCAGCATTTGTATTACTGTAGATATGTCGAAGACGAAGACGTACGCTGTAGATTCTATAGAGATAGAAAATCGCATGAAAAGGTATCGTTAAAAATAATTCATAGAAATCTTGGATTTGTTTTTTGATATTTGAGAGAAGTTGTATATTCCTCGTTGCCTATAAATATAGATGATTTAAATACAGACAATATGGTCAGAAATACAATATCCAGAGAACTTCTTTGTCGATTTAAAGCAAGCATCACATCGAATGGTGGACATTTATAACAATATTTTTAACTAAAATTGTTGTTAGTTGTTTGTTAAAATTATTATTTAATGACGTTTGTTATTCCATATTGCTTGAGATATTAAGGCATTAAATTATTTTCCCCTATCAATGTTCTAAAAGATTTGGCACAGAATTCAATGATTTGTTTACATTGTTTACTGTAAGTTTTACATTTTGTTAATTTGAAGTTGCTTATTTACAATCTCATATAAATTAGAGCTCGGAAAAGGTACCGAATGCTGAAATATTACGAATCTTAAGTAATGGAAATATTCCACGTGGAGCAATTTATCGTACAATAACGAAATGCGAATGAGAAATACCATATCTTAACCGTTCAAAACGTAGACGACCCCAGGTATTTGTTGGAACTGCAAAGAAATGGTCTAAAATTTTTAAAAAGAAGCAGCTACCTCAAATACACCCAAAGCCAAGTGCTACGAATCCTAATATTATTGCCGTTTAAAGCGAGTACATTTTGCCTGTGAAGAAATCAATTTTTTAGATTACGAAAGGTATTTTACTTTGGGTAACTTTGAAGTTAAGGGATACGATGGGTTTGAAGTGGACAATATAGTGGAATTGACATTTTGTGAGAAGACAAACAGGTGAAACTATATCAATAACAGTCCAATATAATGTGTTGGCCAATCTTGGGACTATGCCATTACTTCTAAAGACACACAAAACGTACTCCGACCGATTTTATTCCTAAAACCCATAACCGCCGAAACTTACCTTGGGCTAGCTCAATAAAGGATTGTTGGACTTTACTGTCGCCGAAAGTTTATCATGGCATGTGGGAAACACAAAATAAACTAACTAAAACGGCACATTTACAAAAAATTAAGAGAAATTGGTTTCATGCAGCGCCCGATGAGAAACATCACCAGAAATTTGTGTCTGGAAGAGGATAATGATCAAGAAAATCTAAAGAAAGGAAGGGGTGGCCGAGTATCACAAGAAATTTGAAGAAAAAAAAAGTAAGGAGTGGTGGATAAACAAAATGTAAAATGGGAGACGGTCCAGGTGTTTGCCGTAGCTAGAAACAATTGTTTGGAGCTCTGGGAAATGGATCCAAGTGAGAGAGTTACTCAAATTATTACCGAACCTTCCTCCCACCTCAAATAAAGCACAAATTAACCCTGTTTTCATTTAATGAGTAATAGAAGTACGTGATTCATGTGATTTATAGTATTTATCCGTTTGACAGTATGTTATGAAATTAAATTTGCATTTGGATATAGGATTTTTCTGACTAGTAAATGCGGATTGTTATCTCGTTAGTATAGAAAACAGCAACGATAATAATATGTCAACGTTTTATTGGCACGTTCTCAAATACATATATTGATCTTTTAAATAATAAATTCCTCCATTCCACTTGTGTAAGGTTTTGTAATATCGTATTCTAAGTAGGGGATTTTTCAAAATGTATCACTTGGCAGTACTATAAAATCGATGAAAGCGATTTTATTGAGAAACGGGGACGCCCTTTTCAATTCGAAACTAATTTATAAGAATCGCACGCGCCTTTACCATTCATACACACATGCTCGTGCCTTGAACAATGCAAGAGACACACGTTTCCGCAAATTAAGTTTCCAATACACATACACTTTCACTTGATTTATTTTTGATCCACCTCCGCAACGCTTAAATAACCATTGGATAACACCGTATAATGCGGATTTTTTTGTAATTACTCCCGGTTCGTTAATATACTTCCTGATTGGTTTTCGATTGTTACAAAAGCGACTATACGCTTACTTTTTGTTTATTGCGAGAAAGCACTAATTTATTTCGATGTCACGTTACACAATTAGCAGATAACTGGAACAATGATTAGCTTATTCTTTCCTGACTTTTGGATTTCACATGAACATTAAATGCCATCGTGAAGTTTGCAATTAAAAACGCTACATTCGGATGCAGGAAGTTGGTGACAAATTCTTTGGATGGATAAGCAGAAATTGGGTGAATTTAGATAAAGAAAGGAGAAAGTCGAAAGTGGAAAAAGTGCTGTGGTTTTTGCTACTATCGAATTGATGTTAGATGGAGCAGACTGAATCACGTCATTTGAATAATAATTTCAACAAATTTAATTTTAAATCCTTTTTTTTATTAGTTTACTAAAAGATTGTCTGAAGAGACCACTAATTACCGTAGCAATTCACATCCCAAGTCATCATATATCTTATATTTAATATGCTTACGTTGTATAATATGTAATAATATCCTACTGTAAGTTTAATCAGCTATTATCGAAAAGTGAAACTGCAAAAAATAAACAAAATTCAAGAGAGTGGTTTGTGCAGAAACAACAAAGTAAACAAGAAACGCTTAAGGTAATCATATCATTATTTAAAAATAGAACTTGAATAAATATTCCATAACCATAGTATATTATTTACTTAGTCGTTCGCTTGACATACATTCAAGACTCTTTAACGTCAAAGTTTATTGTTTGACCTGTCATTAACAGCATCGCTCGTAGCTAACAGAAATAACGTACCGGTACTTTTTGCAAAGCGCCGTTTAAAAGCTGTAAAAGACTAGTGACGCCGGCGATGTACAATGAAATAAAGCAGTTTGTGTAGGTATTTAACTACAGAAAGCGCCTATCTTTCTAATTTATGAAGATTCGCCTACATCCAGCAATGCGGAATTCTCTTCTCCCTGCACAATGTGCCCGTTTGTTTGCCGTGCATAACGAAAGATAAGCGTTTTATTCCTCTAAATGTATCATTCACGAGTATGTTTGAGGAAATGATCGTACAGCATCGTTTCATCTTGGATGCGTGACTAATTTTAGCACATCCCAGCATCTGTATATATCCTTGTATAACTTTATACATAGACGCGAAAGTATTTCGGGGAACGTAATTTGAATTATGACTTTAATAGTTTGTAAATTGCTGTTTGATGATCTAGGTGTGTACATCTTCTGCGTATTATAGTAATAGCAACTATTTTTTTCGAATTGTATTGATCTTTTTTTTATATTTTTAAATCTTTGTAGTGATGAAATTCAAATTGTTAAAGTAATATACAGCAATAATAATAAATACATACATATATTTTTGAGCAACAAAAAATAAAAAACAATTTCTAAAAATAAATAAGGTATTATATGTTGCGAAAACTAGAAACAACCAGTAAATAAGAATGAAGCGTTAATCTAGCTTGTTGATAAATTAAAATTGACGAGATTTGGTAAAATATTAGAAATTTGTTAAATTTACTCCTTAAAATGCAAAATTACCTTTTCTTTCTTTCCCAATAGCTAAAACTTGAAAAAGGTTTAAATGTGGATATTAGATTGCAATTCTAAAACATACGGGATTATGGTATCCTATGTTCCGGGTGCATTGAACCAAATGATGTTTAAAAACAAGCCTATAATTGAAGGAATCATAGAATTGGACTCCAAATGTCATACATATTATCTGGCATTCACCTTGTAACCGGAAAGAATTTAGAAAACAGTAAAAAACCCAAACTACTTCTTTTCGAAAGTTTCTATCGGATTCCATTCAAACAGCGCACTTATACATTAAATACTTCAAAGTTTAAATTGTTTGTAACAGTTTGCAAATAATGACTTTGAAGTATTGACTGTATGAGGAGATTAAAATGAAAATTGATCCACGTTTATCCATAGTGAACGTAAATGTTCTGGGTTTTTTTTAAATCTTAATCGGAAGAACGGTCATAGAAATTTACTTTTACCTCTGATGGTTCATACAAGGTAGCAAATCATTAGCGTTATGATTTAACCATTGAATTACTTTTTATTTTAATATATTTTTTGTTTTTATTCCAAAATTCCGACGAAGTTACAACGAGCATATAGCAATTTCTTTAATGGTCAAAACGCACCTAGTGCTCCAACGATTTATAGATTGGTTCAGCGTGTCTAGAAACAAGAGGTTGTTCGTTATATCATGCCAGAAGACGTGCAGTTCGAAATAACGAAAATATTGTTTGGGTCAGAGAAATTTCGAGGAAAACTGCGAAGCTTCCAGCGGGCGACGTTATCAGAAGTTGATATCTACGCGGTGTTTGTAAATGACCTTACGCCGTTTCCTCTCACTGCGACACGAGTAAAAAATATATGATCCATCAAATTGCAAGAATTGTTGCGGAAGCAAAACAAATTTATTCACTTGTAGTAAGCAATGAGGTCTGTTTTCACGTGACCCTTTGGGTAAGAATGGGCCTCATTGCTCACTATATGGTTGAGAATAAATTCTTCACTTTTTCGATAACGACAATGGAGAAATAGTCAATGAATGGCCATCAATACTTGACACTAATTGAACAGTTTTTAAGGACGGAGATAGAGAACAATCCGAAATTGTGGTTCCAACAAGATAGTTTATAGTTTTTGATTTTTACAGGCGCGATTGCGTCTAGTATTTCGATAACATTTTGATGAAATCTATTTAATGTAACATCACTATTCTCGTCTTCCGGCCAGCATTGGTTTTTTAGAATGGTCTCTACATTAACTTTTTGTATAATCTCTCTGTTTCTGTACTCTATTTTTCTAAGAAAGTTCTTGTTTTACAATCTTTTACTATTATTTCTATTAGATCGTGATCCGATATCTTTGGACTTCTTAAAACTGTTACATTCACATCAATTCGATCGGTGAAAACTAAATCGATAATAGAACTAGAATCTTTTGTGATCCTTGTAAAATCATTGACCTTTTGTAACAACCCAAAGCTTTTCAACATGTTCAACACGGCGTCTTTATGAATCGTATTGCCCGTTACATTAATATTGAAATCACCCATAATATAATAATTTTCTGCTTTAGTTTTCATTAAATCTTCTATGATGATTTCAAACTCAGCCAGAAAATCATTTATTTGTGCATTTGGTGACCTATAAACTAGTATATATAGGTATATATTACCATCTATTTTAAAACTACTTATTCATAGCGACTTCTTAAGATTTATGTTTGTAACTGTAAAGCATTTTCTTACATAGCATACTACGCCACCCGTATGTCTAGATTCTGAATTACATCTGAATACATTGTAACCTTCAATTTTAATTTCTTCATTGTCTATATCTGAAGTGACCCGAGCCACCGTCAAGGCAACAATATCATTGTCACTATCTTCTAAATAGTGCTTAATTTCATCGTCTTTGCTAAACTTTGTATATTGAGACATAAAACACGTAAAAACATTTGGGATGTTGCAGTATCATTTAAATGCTATTCATATTTTACCTTAGATCTTATTTTGTCTACTATTCTTTTATAACACGGACAATTTATATGATTAGCAATTAATATTTATTTTAAATTTCGCTACATTCTTAACACAGTTTACACATTTGGACAACTCATTTTTACATTCACTCAATTTATGCTCCCCTGCACATTTATTAGAAGCTATCCCACTGGTACAATCCTTTGCAAAGTGATTAAAACCGGCCATCCGATATTTATTTTCTTTAATTCCATTATTCTTTTGTATATATCTGGTTGAACGTCCAATATAATATTTCCATAATTCTTCTTATGTCTAACAACAAACTTCCGCTGAATCATTAGTTTCGATTTAATATTTTCATCAATTGCTTCTAGATCGTTTTGTGCTGTAATGCTGTCTATTATATTATCACTCTCCTTCTCTATAGTTTCTGATTCAGTTCCCACTATAATTATTTTAGGATTATGAGATTTAGGTTCTATTATTTGGTATTTATTTCCTAGTTCTTTTGCAACTGTGTTTTTTAATTTATCTTTAGATTCTGTGTTTGTACAATTAATAACAACACCTGCGTTACTAATATTCCTTATTTTATCCACTCCTACTGCGATTTTGTTCAGATCAATTTTATTTTTCATCTCTTGTTGAGTTTGCTGGCAATTTTGTTTATCATTTAATGGTTTAACAACAATAACTTCATTTTTTTTTTTTACAATTGCACTATATGTTCTTTTAGTACGACCATCTTTGTTATTACTAGCCATATTTGAACTTTGATCATTTATTTTCTCGACGCATTTTATTTAAGTCTTCCTGTAAATTTCTCAAATGCCTATTTATATTTTAACCCTGACAGTGGTTGCATACAAACTTAATGCAACACCCATCAATTATTTTCTTTGCCGTCTCCTCACACACACCTACACATCTTGGGTGGTTTTTCGCAAATAAAACAAATTTCTTTTTCGTTTCTTCTAAAAGAATTCTAAAATGGAGTTACAACTCAGATAGTCCCTCCAACTGTGGCTCTCTTGGCGAAAATTTTTGACAATCGAATAATATCGTCATTTTTAAATTCAACTGCCCATGGCGTTCGTCCAATTTAACGGTACCGATTTTTTTTCTTTGGGGTATCTAAATGATAAGATGTATGCATATAAACCAAGAACCATATACATCAGCTTTAGGTCAATATTCGAGGGGAAGCTGCGACCTAAAATTCTAAAAAAACTTATGGAATGCAGTCTCAAAAACTAACAGTGGGGGGAAGTTTGCCAGAGATTATATTCAAAACATAATGCAAACATATTTCTAAACTATGACCTAAATGCTTTTAAAGGCACAAATTAAGTGAAATTGAAAAGGAAAAAAATGTCATTAATTATAAGAATAGTTTGACTTTGAAACATTGACTGCAACTTTTTGGATTTTTTTTTAAGTCTTAATCGAAACGACAGTCTCAGGGTTTTTGTGGATTCTCACCCCCTACGGTTTATAGAACAAGTTGCAATAATAAAATAAAGTATGAATTGACTGTATAACTACAATTACATAAAAAAATTCGTAACTTTTCAGATTTTGTTTTAATTTCTCAAATATTTTCTTCTAATTCTTTCAAGAACTCATTGCTTTTTTCGTTCTGGAGTAGTCAAACACGATTACTGCTTGAATCCCGCGCGCACATTTCCTTTATAGTACCATGACTGAATTTCTTGAACATTTTTGTGCATTACTTGTGGCCAGCTTCTGTGAGTTGATCTTTAAATGATTGCTCATAATGACATCTAATGCAGAACATACAAAGCTTTTATATAAAAAGTGTGTTTTATATAGCATATAATAGTTCACTTTTTTATTAGTGGTAGTGTAACAATATAATCAGTGTCGATAACATAGCAATAAGATAATTCAATTTCATATTTTGTCTGACTAGCTTATTTGTATACTTATTACCGACTGCTCCGGGATCTGTTTTATCTTAACGTCCACTTAACGTAAGTGTATGACACATGTAACGGTAAATCTTTTCTGACTTAGAAAGTTTGTGATTGTGATTTTCTTTTAACAAATACAAATTGTACTTTAACAAATATTTGAATAAAGCAGCTTATTTAATTTTATCTTACATTACCATCTGTAAAAGCGCAATAATCTCCAAAATAGCCGAGACATTTCTGTCACACAAACATTAACATAAAATAGTGGCACTACGTGTTAATTATTCAAGAAACTTTATGCGAGTGACCTGGAGCAACAATATCGATCATATAACTTGACAAAATATGGCTCTTTAAATGTAACTTATGTCCAAGCGGACAGCCGTCAATTAAAAAAATTCGCCGACAAATCGGAGAGCCGTGTACATGGATAATAAAAAGGTTCACGAAGAAACTACAAAACGTTGTTCGCACTGCACGAGAATCACTTCCATTTACTGTCAGTGCCGAGACGATTAAAAATCGCCTGCGTACAAGCCAATTTATTAAAAAATAAATTCGCTGTCAGATTAAATTTTACGCGGCTTTGTACGAGTTACGTCCAAATATGGCACGAGGGGAGTTCCGTCTTTCTTTTGTTTTCTCATCCATCGCGAGTTAAAGAGAGACTGCGCGATATAGTGGTAGAATCTTAATTTAAAATTGTTTTTTGATTGCGACGCATTTTAATGTTTATTGTTGAGTGTATTATACGGTTTTCTTTATGAGTATCGTCAATTGACATTTGAGCATTGGATGCGTTCAACAATAGGAATGAATCATGATTTTATGCTTTCTAAAACAGTATCATTCTTTGCGTTTAAAAATAACTATGATCCACTTAAACGTGGATGGTTAATATAATAAGCGATAATGCGTTTCATACCATTTATTTAGTTTTTTTTTTGTAATTTGCGGATTGTGTTATAAACAGTAAAATTCCATTTTTTCTAGGAAAAAAAACACATTTGTGCTTTATGACATAACGTTTCCATTTTAATTTTAATAATAAAATGTAGGCAGTTTTTTTCACGATTATGATTACTAATGAATTAAACAAAAGTGATCCAGTTAACCACATTTTACTAACAAAAGGTGTATTAATATCGTAACCAACAATCGTAAACAAAATTTGTGGCATATTTACTATGTTAATAAAACCTTTCTTTGATGGCAACTTATGGAAATTGGCTGTAATAAAATATTAATATCTTTAATATGCGTGGTAATGTAAACAATAACATATAGGAGTTTATGAATGACATCTGCGTTTAAAATATATGAACGTTAAACCGTAAGTAGTTATAAATATTGAAACATACCTGAAACCTTTGTTCACTTTGTGCTTCTTGAGTTCTTTGGAATGTGTCCTGAAACAAGAAAACAATTTTAGTATGAGCATTGTTACAATAAATAAATCTACATTTACAATTAATTAGCCGGTCTGGAGAGAAAGCTGAATAAGGGTTTTTGTATCATTTACCCAGTAATAGTGCCACTTTTAATTCGCAAGTAAGACTGTAGCGATGTTTATTTTCAGTAAAGCTTTAGTGACATAAAAAAGGGATCGTTATCGGTTGTAGATCCGACCATAATATCATATACAGCAGATATGCTCATCTCAATTTTTTGTGTTTGAAACTGTTTTTCCTGGCAAGTCGATGAAATTATGGAAGTTAGAAAGCAGTTATATCGAAAGAAAATATTTTAGAACATGTTCCATTTTAAGTGAACTTAATGCATTACTACAGTGCAGCGGTAACAAACAATTTGACTTGATTAAGTAGTTTACACTATAAACTTGATTAAATCTTCAGAAATGAAGATTTGGCGAAGAAATTAGATTATTAATTAAAAACAGCGCAGCGGTTGAATAGACTCTCAGTGGTCTATAATGAATATTTAGTGCAATCATTTAGTTCCACTCCATATCAGTTCCTTTTTTAGAATACATTTCATTTCATTTTAATATAAATTCCTACCCATGCCAACATACATATAATATTATGGTATGGAAGTGGTAGGCTAGTGTGATGATCTAGACTATGATCTGATTTTTCTCCCAATTGAGATATTTCATCAACACCGAAAAAGAAATTTCGGTCAATTTTGATTTTCATAACGTTTTTACAGCACTAGATAGATTTTTCTGCTTGTAGAAACTAGTGCTTTGTCCGAGATTGTGCTACATATTCTTGTATATTTATGAGTGATTATGATCCGCTTTTTATGTTTTCATATCCTTCACTTGTATCGGATCTGGAATCAAAATCCGAACAATTTTCAATTTAAAATTCCTACCATAATATTTTGCTTCGAAAGGCCACTATCAATCAGGCAATCAGAATTGGCAAAATAACGCATTATTAAGACGTCGACATTTATTGAAAGGGCTTAGAAGATTTTTGAGAACCCATGGCAGTCAATTCAAAAAACGGCATTGAGGTGATAGTATGAGTGAAAAGACTATGCGTTGAATGGTCAAAAAGAACCACCAGTACAAATGGTACAACTGATACAGATTTTTCGAAAACTTTCGGGAAAGGGGAGAATATCAACAAAGAAGTGTATTTGGACGTTCTGACGAACGTGGTGAAATCATGAATGCAAAACGGTCGTTGTGCTCCATAAAACGTAGCTTCTAGTGTAAAATTGGTCTGACGCCTCAACAGCACAAATTTAAACCCACTTGGCTACTAGGTATGGAGTGTGGTAGTCAGGATCACACTTAACGTCCTGTGAACAGACAATATTGATGCATTCAAACGAGTTTGAGACACAATTTTTTGTAAACATTTTCAGTTTTTGAATAAAAATCGAATGACAAACAATTGCTAAATTGAATTTTTCCGGATTTTGAAGACGGACTGTAGATCCTCTAGTTTGGTCATCATGCGAAGACTTTTATGAAAGATTACTTATTGTATTCTGTGCACGCCTTTTCTTAAAATAGCATTGCATTCTCACAAATCCATGTCTTTTACACTGTGCCAATTTGGACAGGTTTTGTAACTCTACTACTTGACATGTTAGTGGTTTCTATAGTTTTATTATAGACTGAGACCTCACTTAGGTGTTTTGTATTGCCTTTGTCTTGTATTGTATTATGATTATATTTACTCTGTTCTCTAATTATGTAATTTGCAACGAAACGAGTATGTATTACTTCATTAGAAAACCAAGAAAAAAAAGAATTGCGTTTGAGGAAACGTGCTATTATTTATTTACTCCAAATCAAACATTGTCCATTGAACGTAAAGACGAAGATTTCTCAATTTTCACTTTTTAAGTACATTTTAAATTAACCTCAGATTACATAACAAGCATATTATTAATATAGCAGTAAAAGAAAGCTTGAAGATAATATTTTTACAAATAGCTCTACACCTAAGCAGTTACGGGTAAAACTTCTTCAACCAAACATCTCAAACATCCGACATCGAGGAGCAAAAAAATGCGACGTTTAACACGACAGCACTACTCTATCTTTTTTCGCAACGTTGGCAAACAAGTTAATGGCTCTGAAATGCTGTAATTTGCTTACAATCTGCATCTTATCCGGCATGCATCTCCGCTGCGAAGCTCGATCTAACGCTAATTTAATTTAACTGCAACTATAACCCATAATAAAAAGAAAGCACATCATGTTGGAATGCGTGTACACTTTTTATTGGGGCGGTAAAGGGCGTGCTAGTAATTTAGTAATTTATATATACTTACATGATTACGAAAGAAATGGCAAAACAGCCTTCTAAATAAACCAAGCCTTAAATTTGCGTTAAATGCTTGGTTGTGCGTCTAAGAATTGTTGATAATCAACTAGTGTAAATCGATATCTTCAGGAAATGAATGTAAGCTAATATTACGTTCTGTTCTTATTGATATACGGTTAACAACTTTGTATGTATCAAGATGTATAGTCAAGCAAAAATAATAATTAATTAGCAGCACTTATCTTTGACCTTAATGCTTATCTTTTAAAACAATTTCTTCCGTGTTTTTGTCACGATGAAGGGTACCTGTTTTACTACAATTCATGGGCTGTCGATTATAATTAATGAAACCGATTAAATTAGTCACGTTTTGTATTAAACGGGATTTGAAGAAAGATACCTGAAGCTACGCTGGGATTGTAGAGATTTCCTTGATTTTAATACAATGTGGAACAATTTCTGTTTCCGCGAAAAATACAATTACAATACACTTCATTCTTTTCGAGATATTCGATACATACTTAGGCCGTTGGGCATATAAACATATGTAGTTCAAATCTGATAAGAGATTTAGCGTCTTTCGCTAACTTTTCTGTTTTGTTTAAAACTCAAACTTGCTTGTGATGCTGGTCTTATATTTAAATCCGTGTATGGAGAGATTACAATTGAAATTATTCGAGCTGGCAACATTATTATACTATTAGATAGCAAACAGTTTCAAATCTTGTAAAAGAGTTTAATACTCTGGTAGAAACTATTACTTGCATCAAGATTGGCTTTTTAAATTAAAGACAGTAACTATTTCAACCACAAAACAAACTGCCAAACAAACTTGAAACTAGAACTGTGCTAGAATGCTTTGCTTTTGTTAAGTAATATTAAAAAATGGTTTTTACACCCGTCAGGCACCTTTCAGTTACATACAACACTTGTACCTACTTGTTTTATACAAACACCCTATATATTTTCTCAAACAAGAAATGAAAAATGATTCCAGGAAATGAAGGCTGAAATTTGCTCACAGTTGCAAAATATTGGTATTATTACTTTGAGGATATGCCTTTATTAAGTTGGTTTTTTTTTAAGATGCCACAATACTATGCCAGCTGCAAATTCGCTGCCAACCTCATTGAACTTATCAGAACTCAAATGTTTCGCAATGAACAAGATGAAAATGATTTCCATGCGTCTCCCACCCCCGCCTCCAGAACATTTCTATGTGAAAGCAATCGAGAATACTGTAACCAATTGGCCCCCATATCAACACGGATGTATTGAAAACATCTGAACTGCAGTGGCGGACTAGTTAATACTGATTGAAGAACCTCAACAAGTTAATGTTAGAGAGATTGTGATTATTTTAGTTTTAGCGTAAATTTATATGATTTTAAACTAACCTAAGCTCCTAAGCTAAGGTAGTTAGCTTAGGAAGAACGACCTCTTTTTAAAGAAATGATAAAAACTTGAAAACACCCGCAGTTCATTAGTTTTGTATGCAACATTGAGGTTGGAATTCTTATACACAAAAATAAATTGCCATAAGCTTCAATCAAAAGCTTTTTAAATTATTAACTGTCACAAGTTTGCTTTTTTTGCAACACATATTCAAGAGTCTGCAGCGCAGATCACGAAATAAATTGATCATAACATTAAGCTTGAATGAACATAGACTATCTAATGTATTAGAAACAAGTTAGCACATGTTACCATATAGGTAACGTAAATATCACATCTACTTCATCATTTCCTAAGACAACTCCAAAGTTCAGTGTTAGTCACTCGACAAACATATTCCCCAAAAATTAAAATTTTACAAAAAAAAAACCTTGCATTCAAAAAAATATATAACCAGAACTGAGTTAAACATAGACTTTAAGCAAGTTAAAGTCAAATGTTGAAACTTTGATGCCAGAACAAAAATTCAAGAGGAAGTCGAAAGTTGTGACATTTAGAAGCCTAAATGTTTCATCCCAACACCATTTGACATTTACAACAAACTGAAAGTGTAGTTTAGTAGCCGACTTAGAGAAGTTTGTTAAAAATAAAATACCAGCAATACGAAGAAGCATCTTTAAAAAGAAAGCAACGATTATAAATCGTTCTTCGGTTTTGTTTTTATTTCGTTGTTCATATAGAGCTGTGGTATGTAATATTGATTAGCACATATATAATGTAAACCCTTGAGAAACCTTTTTAATATGTAGTGACTGCTTTAATTTGAGTCGACCTTGGAATATGCGATGGTCAAGATATTGACGAGCTTTTAGATCTTATCGACTATCGTTTTTAAATTTAGATCAGTTATTGAAAAACGTGTCTGGTGGCAAATTTGCAGTTAATAACTGTATACGTTTATTCTGAAATGAATGTGTGTCGTGATCTGTGCGACATGTTTTTGACAAACAACCGCATTTAGAGAATATGCGTTCTACATAATTCATAAGTTACAATGTGTGGAAACAATCCATATAACATATATAGCTTTGGGACTCGATTAAATCCCGCGGGAACTGTAAACAAGTATATTATTATTCCGTTACTGTCTGGGTATTTATAAATTCAAACGTGGTGTAGTTTTTCACACCCCAGAGCTATATAAGGTTGAAATAAACTTCATGGCTATCTTGCTTTACATTTTCTCTCTGTAAGGGTGAAAAAGAACGGATTCTCTACAAACAAATAATTATATTTTATTTTAGTTATATTTTTAAGAGTCATGTATCAAATAACACATACTAATATCATTTTCTCTAAGAACTAGGGGAGTACCGGTGTAAAATTCGTGTATATTTTTAAAGGTATCATTTAGTCTACTATGTATCATGCTTGCCTACTAAAAACACTTCATTATTTTAAAGTAATGTTACTATTTATAAAGCTTCATATATCGATGCAAGTGACCAACCTTGAAACGCATACATTTTGACCTACTACAATTTGTCATATTTTAAAAATAAACAGGTGTCCCAGTTTAATAATATACCTTACGGTATGAACAAACGTAACTCTCAAAAAAAAAGTGACATCTAGATTTTCACAACTATTACATGGAAGACATGGTAATTAAGACGACAGAAATATATATCCGACTTCGTTAATTAAGGATAATTCGGACAAAATACACGACTCAGAATAAAGATATAATAAACCTATTTTCAAGTTCTCGCATTCTACTAAAGACCTACATGGTATCTCCTTGTAACGTCGTGTATAACATTATTTAAGTTTTCTTCGCTTACTTAACATTAAATAATGGTTAATTTCTACTAGCAACGCATGACTGAATTAAACAATTAGTTCGTATTAGGTGTTTCTGTGCAACAAATAAACGATAACTGCCGTTGCCAAGTATCGCGTTTAAGGCAGTTAATTTCTACACTGGCATATTTGCCATTTAAAGTACAATATTTTCCCAAGTTTCGTTTCACCAGAATAATTATTGGTGTATATTAAATTGTCGGCTTGATTGCCAACCTGCATATTAATAACAATTACTGTGTAGGTTGATGTAGAAAAGTAATTCTCCAGGGTGGTCGTGAATAACCTCAATCTAAAGTTAGTATCCACCTGCAGGTTTGTTGGAAGAAAGGAGAGACAGTAATTGATTAATAAAGTTGTATTTCTGCCTTCAAAATTAGAGAGAGAAAAAACAAGTACTAACGGCAAGATTCCTTGGACAAAAATAAGAGAACGAAAATCGTTTTCGTTTTAATGAAATGTGTTGCCCCTTACCAAACTCCAAAACAAAACTCAAACTGTTTTAATCATCGAAATATGTCCGACATTTCATCTTTACTTACAAATTAAGAGTATGGATATATGATCTTCCTTCACGTTCAATTTTGGAGAAATGTTTTGGTACCGTTCTTCTGTGAATGTATGGATATAGCAGAGAAATGTTAGTGGTTAGAATCTTTGATGACGTACGGAGAAGGATGGAAAATGTGGATTGGCAAGAACAGCTAAAAAGATGGGCTGAACTATGTGCGGTTGTTCGTAGTGGATATGCCAATTACGATTACATTCGATTTTAACTTCGTTTCTAAGATATGTTACCACACAGGCAAACAGTAAGTTTTTTTCTAAAATTCAAGCTTGTACAAAAGTTGAAGCATACACAGACAACGATAGAGCTGATTGTATTTGCTAAAATACATACCACTCTGTCTCCAAGTTTCCGCAAACTGCTTCAACTTCTTTCCCAAACTAGATACTGAAGTCGTATACGTACTCAGTTCTTATATCACACCACAATCAGACTTCAGCTAGAAATACTGCTTCAACCATGAATAACCTTTGAGATTAGCCCACTGTTGAAAAATATCTCCAATTAAAAGATAGGTATTTATGTAATGTAATGATTCTGTCCGTACTTAGTCGACTTTAAAACTTATTAAAAGGGAGTGTAGATTCTGAAGTGCTACCCAGATCTCAATTAAATTGAAGATTGACATATCTTGACGTGCTGAAAATTTCTCAATGGAAGAGGTACAACTTCTTAACTCTTCTAGTTATCGAAATGTTAGGGGTCAGAGTTTGTGAATAATCTATAAATCCGTAAAGTTCGTATTTTAAATTTTATGCAGGTTGAGAAATTAGTAATGACTCATATAAATTACTGCTAAATGGATGGGCGTGAATGGAGATCCTGTCCTCTGATTAGTTTCGAAACTAGAGCCAAAAAAAAGTCGTTGAACAAAAACCCTGGTTTGAAGTAAATTACTTTCTTGGACAATACTAGTTGAAATCCTACCCTAACATCAAATATACAGGGCAATCCAAATTAAGTGTTCACCATTGATAACTTTGGTATTATTCAAGATACAAGACTGTTTAAATTAGCAAACTTGTACTACTTTTAACGCTCTTTAAGATGGAAGAATAAATAAAACAAAAGCGCAGCGCGTTTTCGAGTTTTGCCGAAAAATATGTTTTTTTCTCAAATGGAAACCCCTGTATATTATATCATTTTCTGCTAGAACTTTAATTTTTAAACAAAAAATCTTATAAGACATTTTTTACTGCGATTAAAAATACTTGAGTTATAATGAATAAACGAAAACAGCTAAATAAGTTTTATAAACTTTATTTTATACATAAACTTATCATTAAAAGAAAAGAAAAATTACTGATTTTTTCATAGAAGATGTTCAAAAATACCACCTTGTTGTTCAATACATTTTTGTACACGCTTCCGAACTTCTCGAATTGCTTAGCTGTTTTTATTTAGTCATTATAACTCAAGTATTTTTAATCCCAGTAAAAAATTTCTTATAAGATTTTTTGTTTAAATATTAAAGTTCTAGCAGAGAATGATATAATATACATAGGTTTCCATTTGAAAAAAATATTTTTTCGGCAAAACTCGAAAACGCGCTGCGCATTTGTTTTTTTTATTCCTCCTTCTTAAAGTGCGTTAACAGTACTATAAGTTTGCTAATTTAAACAGTCTTGTATCTTTAATAATAACGAAGTTACCAATGGTGAACACTTAATTTGGATTGCCCTGTATAGGTCAATAGCTTCTCGAATAATAAAGTCAGAAAATTGCTGGTAAGTTTTTTCAACCATCTAACTATTAATATACTATTTCACCAAACTGTTAGTCACAAAATGACACCCTCCTAATGGCTCCTAAACAACATTTTAGAAGCCAGAACATTATCCGAAACTTAGTTTCTAGAGAATATACAGAGATAATACACTATGTGCAAGCTTATCTCCATACATACTACAAGCATATACATTCATTTGATTTTAATATTTGACTGTATCAACGCCTAGATACTTACATTTTGGCATTACGAGTTCTTCATGAATTAGACAGTTCAGTTAAAAAGACGAAACACAAGTGGTGTTGGTATGTAGGGTAACAGACAGTCGTCTAATATTTTGCCAACGAATAGAAGGCGTTTGAAAATAATAATTGAGAAGATACAACTTACAGTCTATAAATATTAAGATGAACAGCCTCCTGCGTCATAAATTAAAGTTTGTATGTTAATGATATGATTAATATGCTTCTTACGCGAGCGATGTAATTACTTGGCATCATTTCAATGACTATTGTGTGCTGGAAACTATTACCTCAGTGGCGATCGTACGCGCATTAGAATTGCAAACAACCTTGTGTTTAAACAGTAGTACCATGCTGGATGTATCTATCTGTCAACATCATCAATCAGCGATTTTTTTTTCTAACATAAACGTTCTATTTATCGAAAGCTGTAAGTAAAACTCATATCGGACGAGATTTATTATCGTAAGAGAAAATAAACTTATAATTATTGAAATGACGTGGCACGCGTTACACATAAAACTAAATGAAATGTATGCATGTATTTTAACATTTCAGCGCTATGTAGGCGCTGAAGCCAAAGAATACATTCGTTGCGGAAATATATTCCTGTTTATTTTCGGTTTTGTTGTAAAATCGGAAATGACTAGCTAACATCAAAGTACCTACAGAAAGAACATCGCGTTAAACGTCTTGGTTACTTGTAAATACATAAACCAGTATACGAAAGAGTTTCGAATTCAAACAATTCTGTTGCGTTTTAGATATAAAAATTAATACTTTATTGACCATCTGCTGATTTTGACATACACTTAGTGATGACGATAATGAGCTGAAAATTTCGTAGAACTTATCATTAAATGAATCAGTTTTAGGGTATTTCTACCATATTCATATTCATTACATAAGTAAATGTAAACTTGGATTAGTTGTAGAATAATTTCTGATAAAAAACTAGGAACGTCATTCTACTACAACTTGAACCAGTTACTTCAATGACTTTGAAGTATTACTCAAATAACATTGATGTTCGTTGAACGATCTAGTATATGGATCGATTAATCAAACCCTATACTGTGGAAACCGTCTATTTTCATACAACTTTTCATGAACAACTTGCAAAAACTTTCGGAAAACAAAACAAGAAAAATTTCGATGAACTATGACCGATAGAAGGCTAAACCTATTAAACAATATAGAATAAACCTGGAACAGCTTGAAATAACTGTCCTATTTTGCAAGAAAAGGGAAAAGGACGGCAAAGTTTCATTTCTTCTTTTTTCTCAATTAAATATTTCATTAATTACAAAGGTTGCTAAAAATTTGGAGCAATATAGAACAAACGTGAACTCTGAAAAGTTCGATTAAAAAACAAGAGGTCAGAGCAATTTTTTCCGATTATTTTATGAACTAAGAATAGAGTAGAACGCTAAATCTTCAGAACAAACCTAGAAGAGTTTGAAACAACTTTTATTTTTCTAGAAAGGAAAGGTTTCGTTTTTTTTTCTCTTTTTTTACTTCGTTATTTCGAAAATTATGAATTTATAAGAAGGGGGTTCTGTGAAATTTAGCTTTCGCTCAACACTCTTATTTTATATTTTGTTGTTGAAGCTAGAACAGTTACCACAAGTATAATTTTCAAAATAAAAGGAAGAGGAGGTGGCAAGAAATTACGTCTTTCTTAATTATGTCATTTCAAACAACTTGACAAAGCCATTGATAACAGCAACTGTCTAGTCAAGTAAAAGGTGGCCAAGTTTTTAGTTCGATTTTCAACTGAGGCGAAAGAGATACAATTAACAGTACAGCAGCACTTCTAGAAAGGTAGACGCTATAACAAAGGTATAAAAATACATTTGCCTCCAAAAATACATAGTAAAAGTAGTGGTAGCTTAGGAAAGCGCTGCAGCTGCAATAGCCACAAAAAGAAAACCAAGCACAATAGAACGATGGATACATAAAAAAAATCCAAAGCAGCTCAGAAAAACTCACAAAACCGTTTTCAACAAAAAGGGGCAGCAAAATTTAATTTTTTTCAATTACTTCATGAACTGGCAGGAGGATGAGATTTTGGAACAATATAGAATAAACGTAGAACAACTTTTAGAAGTCTGATAGAAGTAGAAAGCTAGAACTTTTTAAGAATGTTCAGAACAACGTGAAACAAACTTCGATAGCCACCGTACGTTTTAAATTGGGTGTTTCATTGTTTTTAAGTCATGGAGGGAGGTGATGTAAAAGTTTCGTTTGCGTCTTTGTGGCGTCGCATCTCATCAAGTGATCATCCAAACAATTTCTGACTTTAAACAGTTTTGTATTGAGTGAATTTCTTTTTGTTAACATCATAAAGGTCTCTCCAGACACATCAGTGCTGTGTCCGTTCAGTATCAGTGTCAGTGAAAAATACTATCTACTTAAACACGTCACTGTGTCGGACGTGTGTGAACAAGTCTGGTTGAAGCAAACGCAACGATATTTTATTTTTCACTGACACTGATACTGAACGGACACAGCACTGATGTGTCTGGAGAGACCTTTATGGGTGCTCAGATCGATCATAAAAAGTAAGATGAAAAATATGTCTTATCGAGAAAGAATAAATAGCCGTATTGTTAAGTAGGCAGAAGAAATAAGACCACATCTGGCATAATGTCCTTCTGGCTAAGGTCGCTTTTGCCTGCGTCTTGCATTATAGAATCAAGTTTATTATCAAACCCCTAATCAGCTCAAGTTCCTAAATGGAATAAAATAAAGATAGATCTGTCTGCTATATGTTACACACTAATGATTACACATTTTTCTTTTTCTTAAAGTCTATGATGTAATTTTTTGCTGTTAAGATAATTAAAGCCATCATAAATAATGCTGCTGCTTAGATAAAAATATTCTCGACTTACACGTGCGATGTATACAATACCCATTAGACAATAAATTCTAATGTACAGATTTAATACAATGAAGGAATTTAAAAATATTTTTGTTTAGAGTGTTTATTGCCTGCTAGGAAATGTGAATTTAGACATTTTTATAGTCGTTTGCTGTAGCAGATGTTGCCAGACACGTACTTGGAATTAATTTTCTGCTATAAAGACAAGAATATCTTCCCGGTTAGTTGGAAATACTTGCATAATTATGAGTTATAAAATGAGTATAAATTGGAGTGCTTTTTGTTTATCACGATTCAAAATGTAGAAATACGAGTTACAAAGATATAGTTAGGTATAGTTTTTATGTATTTTTAATGTGACTCAATTCTACAATAAAATGGCCAAAACAGACTTTATATTGTTATTTTTCTATAACTATAAACAATGGACCAACAATTGCTTAAACATGTCGAACAATCGCATAGACTAACTTTAAGGTAAGTTTTCCGATCATCTAGTACTAAAGACTAGTCTGCCTTAAGCACGGTTTTCCAATCGTTCACATAATAATTCCCATAATGGTACGACTTCAGCACGAAATAAATATTTAGGTTAGCTCTTTGGTGTTTCGCAACGCGCGTCCCCTCAGTAGGTCAACGGTGCATTCGTTATCATACAGATGATCTCGTTGCAACTGTGCGGCAGCTTCACTCTCATAAATAACTCCTCTACTGGTATCTCTACGAGTTGGACGTACTTGCGCAGCTCACCGGTAGCTCTTCGCAATAAGAGGTTGTTCTGCCGCACACCGCTGATGTAGTGTTATTGCTATTTCATGACGAAAATGACAAGTTAGGTCGGGAAAGATAAGTCAATTTTTTCGCAGACGTTGGTAATGATTCTCTCGAACTGCCAGTGCGAATGAGAGTACTTCGCACATCTATGCAGGCGATCTGCGTAACGATGATATTTATTAGCCTTTCTCGGTCAAATAATTTGTGTAATTAATGACATTTATTGGTGCTTTCTACGGATTCTTCGCTACAGAAAAATGTACTGCTAATAAAAATCTAGATACAAAAAATTAAAACTTTCTTAGATTATTTATCTTGCAATATCATTACTGGTGTAGCTAAACATATGGGTAATAGATAATATCGCAACCGCAAACTATAAAACTTAATGTTTATTAAGCAGGTGGAATATTAATGGTTCATTATTAGTTATTTTGAAGTACGAAAAATTATGCAGTACAGGTACAACATTAGCAGAGTAAAGGAAAGCGTTCACATTTGAAGTCGATAACTCCATTTATAGGAGGCTTAATTTTCTGAAGTTAATTTTTTTCTGATAAAGCCACATTTCCATTAATCTGAGGTGTAAAATGTGTATGATAATGTTTCCAGTCGCCTTATTTCAGGATTCAAAACCGAAACAAAATCAAAGGAGATTAGGATCAACAAAAGCGGACGCATCGATTAGCTCACTAGATTACTTAATTTAAATTTGTTGAAAATTTCTTTTTTACATTAAGAAGTAACGGTGAGTGGAATAAAAAAATATAGTAGAGCTTCCATAAGATGATCCTACATAAGTTGAAAATCGTCAATTCAAATTTGGAGTGATGAAACTCGATAAGAGTGACGAGTCAAAAGTCATCTTTGAAATAAGGAAAAGTCAAACAACAGTACAAAATAGTTAGAACTTCATCTTCATTCTAATCCCAACTGGAAAGGAAGCATTTTAAGAAGAAGACATAAAAATATATCAAAGCGCGAGATGTATACATCCAAAAGTACCTTCTTTTTTCTTTTGAAGATTTTTTTGTGGAAATAAATGTAAACTAGTCGGTAAGATTAATTAAGAACGTTGGTTGGTGTACCTTCATGACTTTTCAATAAAATTTGCCGAATCTTTCCCGAACGATATTACATCCTGATGAGCTGTGTTTATATTTCGTCTAGCATCGGCCATCAATCGTTCCTTTAACAATACGTTTAATTCTATTTGCATACCTTTTTTACTTAAATCTGGTAATCATGGTCTACTGACTGACAGTCAGAGATATAATATCCCTTAACTTCAATGTACTTATGTGGCTAGTGCTGTAACAACTTTACTCTGTCAGAAAAGCATTATTTCTGTCAAAGCAGGATCCAATCTTTACATTGGTGATCGTGTGGAGATACACATCCTTTGAGTTGTTTCAAATTTCTAGAAATTCAGACTACATAGTGGACTGTCCAGCTCAAACGTTATTATTATATAGAATGGGTAATTTTGTTAACATGTTGCCGTGGATAGCCTCGATTATTGCCGTGTTCTTTGGGATGTATTCAACACGAATAACCCCTATTGAACTTTGTAGATAAAAATTGTCTAAAGTTCTTTTTGGAGGCCTCAGAACCATTGCATGGATACTGTTCAATGATAAACTCATCTCCGATTGTATTACTTTTTAAAGAAATTCTCGTTTTCGAAACCCATCTTGCTAAAACTTTACTCTCTCTACTCTAGTTTATTGCTGCACAAAACTCTTAAATAGTTTGGTCCAGATGTATTGTTTGCAGTCAAAGGTCTTCCACTTCGTAAGTAATTTTTGCTAGATTTATGACTCCGCCCAAACTATGTTAGCCAATATTTTATTTTGTCTTAATACTAATAGGTTTAGAAAAGTATCAAGTTTCACCCCCTTAAACAATTTATTTAAAAAATATCGTGCGCAAATAAAACGGAGATTCTCACCGAATATTCAGGATTACACTGAAACTACTCCCCTTCTATAATTAAACGAAGGTTAGAATGACGACATCGACAAATGTATAACACAAGTTTATTTGAACAATTACGAGAGAAGCAGTTTGCTATTGCTAAAATATACCAGTAATTCTGCAAAATCGCCAGAATAATTGTTTGGATACTCATTCTGCTTATAATAAAGCTGTCAGTCTTGGCTGTAACCGAACCGTTCTTTCTTACAGTAAACTCATTAGACTACAGTAATAAACCTTATATACAATTTGTACAAATAGACTTCTCGTTTCGTGTGTCTTTTGTAATGTAAATTTACAATTTTTTAAAATATTTGTGGATTACTGTTTAAATATTGATATAAGTAGTTACATTATTTTCAATTAAAGAACTTGACATCGCTTACTCATTATTATAAGAAACAAAGAATTAGAACGGTTTGAAAGTGTAGGTATATGGGTTTAATCTAAAATGAAATTCGAACCGTTTTGTTCATGTATGTTAATTAGTTCCAAGGAATTTTTTTCATTAAAATTTTTTTAACACCAAAACATGCTAGATGTCTTGACAAACTTCGGGCAGCTGTATTTTTATAGTATAAATTTGCAAAATTTGTCACAAGTTAATTGGGAGTTCTAGAGCGTTTGCATTACAAAATTATTAAATGGTCTTGGAAAGGACAACTGAATATTGTTGCTGCTTTAAACATTTCCAGAAGAAAGCCATCACCACGCAACATTTCGTGAGCCTTTTTGCATAGAAATCCTTCTTTTTTGCATAATCCATGCGAGTTCAAGAGACTATCAAGCTCTATTGGAGTACCTGTACAGCATATGGTAGTTGCTGAAAGAATAATTAGTCCTTACTTTTTTTTTGAGAATGGTGATGGTGACACTGTTAATGGTGATAAATACAGAACAATAATTTGAACATTGCTCTTTAATTACAGGCTCATATAGAGCATATATTGTTCCAGTCATATAGTGTCATTGCCCGGTATGAATTCTTTTTGCGGAGTACACATATTCCAATGCACCTGAAACTCTGGTTCAGCTAAAAACAATTCTACAGTTGAGATATAAATACTAAGCCAAGAAGTAATTGGAACAACAACAAAGATCGATCTAAAGAAAGCTCACCTTTGTAAGGAAAGATTACCCTTTCTACCACAATATAATTAACTATAAAATAAAATAATTACACAACAGTTCTGGCTAATACTTGCTAGGAATATTCATAATATAAGATTTTACTTCTTTAATAAAAAATGATTGGCGCAATCAAATAGAATACAGTAATACAAAAGCAAACACGAGTGTATTTTGGTAACCGCTAAACTGCTAACTTGCATTGCAAGAGACACACTCAATCAGTTCCTCGGTTATGGTTAATTCGGTAAATGTGTTTTTTGAATGATATGAAAAATCTCTCATCCTCCAGGCTTCTCCACTGGTTCTCTTTCACTTCGTAATTCACAATTCACAACCTACTAATTCTGATTTCGAATAACAAAGCGAAAGAAAGCAATTTCATGGTGACACTGAATTTTCATACAACAATACATACAACACTCAAACATTTATTGTAGCTAGTCGCTTAAACATCGTTCAAGTAATATCTGGTTCCAAAAGTAAAAACCAAGTTCATCTCTGGAACAAAGTCTTCAGGGCAGGATACAAAAGAATAATTCAGAACATGTAGCCCAAAAAGATGTTTAACCAAGCTGTATATTGGCCAATACTGTGAAAACTCAGGAAGAAAAAATGAATTAGCAATTCTATTACTCAAGGGTGAAAGCACAAAACAAAAAAATAGTAAAGAAATAATTATAACAATGTTAAAAAGTAAAATAATAAGAAGTACAAAATCTATCTATGTATCTATTCAGGTACATTTATTACATTACGTCAAGGAATACTTTCAAAAATTATTTTCGAATTGAGAAGCTTCAAAAGTGGCACAGTAGTTAATGTAAGTATAGACATTTACTACCTACATGCACGTTCTTTTTTAAGCAAACTATGATTATTTAATGGGCGAATCTTGTTTAACAGTCCTTAAAATATACTTGCACGATTCTTATTCCATTAACCTCTAAAGACGTCTAACATGCATGAATTAGACAAAAATTACTTACCAGTAATATTTCTAATAAGGAAGATCATAAACACTTAATTAATTTTTAATGGTGACATTTAATTTATAGCAGATATCTCATTAAACAAGAAATAAACAGTACATTTTGCGTGTATGTAAATCTTGCATTATAAATAGTCGTATGTAGTAAGAGGCCGCTCAATTTGCTTCGGTATCCGGTCCTTAAGACTAACGTAGAGTAAACACAGCTGCTTTTATACGCAATATCTACGAGCCGGACTACGAGATGTGCCTATAATTACCGTAGCATCGATTTAAAGAGAAGAAATCGAGCCAAAGAAAAAAAAACTCAATATCGCAATCGCATATGTTACATGATGTAATTGTTTGTCGCTAAAGTAAACCGATCAAATATTTCTAGTCTACAAATGCTTTCATTTTCTCTGTCCTTTTTTTAATGACGGGATAGTGTGTATCAAGTCGATATATGCTGTAATCACATAATTTAGTTGCGTGAAAATTCTTCGAATAACTTAAAACGGAGATTTCTTATATATAAATTACGAAGTAATTCGTTATCTTTTTTTCAAATGTTGCGTATGGTATGTTATACGTTCCTTTGCAACTTAGAAGAAATAAAAGTGAAACGAAAATCAAGAAAAAGTGCCCATTTTGCGCTCCAGTCAAGGCGAAAGTGCGTAGCAACAATATTAAGAGACATATTCTATTCGAATGCTTTCTAAGTAACTCAGAGTCAAAATCAAGCCAATCGTAATCACTAAATGAAAAAATCTATCTATCTATCGTTTCATAATGACGTCTTTTTTAATAAAATGAATAAATGTGTTTGTAACATAAACTTGAAAATATTTAGGTGGTTATGGTTATTAAGCCTATTGCTTAATTTTGAAGAGATAAATGGATTATAGCCACAGCATTCTAAGAACGTTGCATAAAGATAACGCTTCATAGGAGCTCTTCGTGATGCAAACTTTGTAGCAACATTAAGATTTGTATAGACAATTGTGATAGAAAAACCTTGTAACATGTGGAAAATTTATAAGACATGATGTTTATGGCAAATTCTGACTGGCAAAAAAAATGTGTGGATTGGACACCAATTTTTCATCAATGTTTGGGTAAAAAATATAGAAAAAAATGCACTTAATTGGATATCTTAGGTATTACCAATTATCCAAGATATCTGGTGTTAGAGAGATTCTGGCTCCACTTCCTTGTCAGCAGAACCTTCAATACCACCAATATTACCTTTTACTTATGGTTTGTTTGACTGGTCGAGAGTCATGCAACTTACAACTGCACTCTGGTATGAAAGCTCCCATTTTATTGACATTTATACATATTTATTGACAATATTATCAAAATGACCCTCCGTAGATGTGAGAATAAAAATAAATGTATTATGAAATCTGGTAAAAGCTTGGGACGTTTTTCAAGTATCTTCTGATTTTCTTTTGATCATCTGACATGGTGAACAAATTAGCAACCTTAATAAGAGATATGTAAGTGTGATTCTACAGTACAACTACAGAACGTCGCCCTATAGCAAACTAGTTTACCGAGGAAATAATCCGCGGTATCGATTCAAGATTCAAGAACAAGGTGGGGCTAGCTATATAGCTTCTGCAAAAGAATTTTTAGTACAAAATAGGACAAACAAGTAGGTAAAATAGCAAGTGCAGAGCAGAAAGCATTGCCTCAATTTATGGCCACAATTATTTGGATGCTTTGGAAAAAGTTAAAGTGTCATTGCATCTAGCGTCTTCAGAAACTTGATGTGGTTCTTTTGAATGTTTGTCAATATATTATGAACAAGCAGTTCCTAGTTGGTAAAAACAGTCCAGGTAAGACAATGTCAGCTTATTTGTAGAAAAAAGTGGCGGTACTGAGGAATGCCGTCAATTAGGTTCAATTAGTACAAGAGCTGAATTTATTTTTCTTATAAAATAAGCCATTACCCGACTTTTAAGGACGTTTTAAAGAAAAAATCTTTACTCAAACCACATAGTAATTTCACTCAAGAGCAAAACAAATACGCGAAATATAAAACGGACAATGAAACATATATCAGATTTCTTTTTCTAAAATCATGAAAACAAGAGTCAGAGACCGACTGTTTCAAATTCTCCTCCAAATTTATTGTTAGTTGAAATGAACAGCAGGACAGAAGAAAATAATTATAGTAGAAAGAAAACCCTAAATCAAACAGTGCAGTTTCTTGAGTCTGTATAGTCAGGTAAACACGAAAACGACTCACTCAGAGTCTTCAGGACTCGTTCCAAAAATGTTTATTTATGAACTTTGGTGAGGAAAGCATTAGTCATACATATATCAAACGCGCTAAATAACAGTGTACTTAGTAGTAGTGTAGTGTAGTGTAGTTGCGTAATAAATCTAATAGGCAAGGTCTCAGAACTAGGAAGAAGGAAGGGAAAGGCAGTTAAAATAAATTACTTCAAAATAAAAGTAGGTACTTACACAGACGTCATTACACTATAATTTACCAGAAGTAGGTAAGAATACATACGCATGTACATATATCATATTTGCATCTCAACGTAAATTACATACATGTACTCATTATATATGTATGTATTTATGATTGATTTAGCATCAAATGCATACTTCATTAACGCTATTTTTATCCTTGATATGTTCGAAATACAACACCCATACGTCGAATGTGTCATAGATTATTTTCCAGGAGAATTTTCCTTTGCCTTCCTTCCTTGTACATTTAAACACCGAACGAAGAAATGATATACTAATATACCCATAAACGTATAATATTCATTTCGTAAAGCTACGGCAATTCATCAGTGCATCTACAATTTATAAACGTAAGTGTCAGAATTTAAATAAGTCAATATATTTTCCTTTTTTTATGCCAATAATAAAACTGAATATGCAGGAATACAAATACAAAGTAGCATTTAACAACACGTTAGCCACTGAAAACTCCATATATGGTAGCAACGCATAATTGCGACAAGCTTAAGTAACATACTCACTATAAATCCGATGATGAAAGTTAAAACATAATCTCTATGATTCACAATTTAAATCTTAAAAATCGGAAAAAACTACGACATAATACAAGGATTGAAAATCTTGAGAAAACTGTTTAGTACGAATTAGAAAAAAAAATGTTTGCCATACCTGTAAACGTTTATCTGCTTCTAACTATATAAGACAACCTCTACCTATCCTGTCAAACGTTTATTTTAATATAGATGCAATTTAAGGTGCTTTACAGACCACTATGGCAATCCATAAATCTTCCATTAAGTAAAGACGTTTATTACCTCTTAGGTCAGTATATTATTATTTCTATTAATATTTGATTTATGAGTTGAAGTTATTGGTTGCTGATGTTTATACTTTGCAAACTCAACGAAGTCGGAACAACCCAAATAATGAACAGAAAATTGCAATATAAAAGCTCTCGTAAACACAAATGATAACTAGAGTGGATTTTGTCATGTATCTAAACAAAATTATATTAAATTAGTTATTTAAAAATAAAAAAGGTTTGGAGGTTTGCCTCTTTATTAAACAAATGAAAAATAAACTGTCTGAGCAACTTAAGACAATCTTATATGTTCCAAATAAATTTTTAATTAACCTCCCAGTTTAATTTAACATGATCTGACTGACTATGACACGTGGAAGCCCAAATTAAAGAATTATGAGGAAGAGGTGGCTACAATTCCTAATTAAAAACCTGTTGAGGAAAAAAAATGTCCACATTTTTATGACTAAAAAACTTGTTACTGTAGAATCAGACTAAATTCATAGAGCAAACAGCCCAACAGATAATTCACGGCTGATTTTTCTAGCTTGGGCATTTTAATGGTGATCAAGGTCGATTGGACTTTTTCTGAACTCTAAAAAAAAAAACTTTTTCCACTAGTGACTTAAAAGTATGTACCAAGAAGAAAATAAATAAACAAATTGCAGGTAGTTGAATCAGAAACGAGTGGAACAAGAGAATGTGTTATTGTGCAGGTCTACTTTCTCACCTTTTAACAGAAGTCTAGATTGTGATAAGAATTTATAAAGTTGCCAATATATTTTCCAGCATCAGCTCTAATTTGATTAGTACACTTTTTGAATAGATTAGATCAGTTAGTGCCTGTTTCTGATATCCAACAGGAAATAATACGGGTCCTAGAACTCGGCAGTATCTAATTAATAATAATAATAATGACTTTATTTATCTGTATACTTAATAAACTTATAATAATAATAATTTCAGTTACGACGTGCAGACTGAATGCCTGAATAATTTATCAAATAAAATAATCTTTAAATGCAACAAGGTTAATCTCGAAGATTGAATAATTTATCAAAGTAAGAATTTAAAGCTTCAGAAATCACGTAACTAAAGCATTTCTTAAAGAATTGAGTGTTATGAAGTGGAGGTGTGAGTAATCCTCAGATTAAAATTGTGTACATCGGTTTGAAAGCTCAATCTGTTATGCAAGTAACTCGGAGTTCTGTATGCTAGGACTTTATAGAATAAAGAATAAGAGTGAAGCCGCCTTCTGTTCTCCATATCCAACCACCGGATCTGCTCCAACTTGAAAGATATGCGACAATATTTTCTAATACCAAAAATAAGCCTTAAATTACCTCCCAAAATCCCTAAAAAGTAAAATGATCTTTGAATACTATTGCTATGTGTAACTTCAAGACAGATAACAATCAACTGGTGGTTGACCAAGCGATGGTTTTCGAATTTATGCGGTTTACAGAAAAGATACAACGAGTCCTAAAACTTTCAGTATTTGATCACATTTCACAGGCTCTAGTTTTTCTTTTTCATTTTTTTAACGTTTCCAAAAAAATTATTAGATGATGAACGCACATTTTTGTCTTTGAAAATAGTTTTTTTGTTCTATATAAATTGGGGCTTTCAATATAAAATGCTAAATTACACTAGTGTTTAAGAAACAAAAAAATAGATTTTAATAATTTCGGAAATGTGATTTTCACAGCGAAGATTTCTTTTACTTACGCCATTTTAATACATTGTTAAAATGTGTAGCCATAGCCCATCTAAGGGTTGTGGGGGTCACATTTGGTGGTAAAAACACAGACTTTATACGGTAATACAATTGATGGTTTCTTTTTCGACATTCTTGAAGTTTTTTCTTGTCACTTTGAAGTTTACAAACTTCTGACACATCTGATATTTTGCATCTTCATAACATTAAACGCTGATATTCATTTCCTGCTTTTTCGTCTGACCATTAAAACAGAAACTATTTCCATATCAAGACAGAGTTAAACAGGAAAAGCTGTCATTATGCTTTATAAAAAAATAACTTTCCCAATCCTTAGAAATAAAAATGCCCAGAATCCACTGCTATAAAATGATATAATACACAGAAGTGTGTCTTCAAAAACTAGCAAATCCAATCATCACCTTGTATGCAATTTTCCCGTAAATTACAGACCACATAATCCAATTAACCATTATCACGCGTAATCTCCGTTAGATAATATTGGAAAGTAAATGCAGGAACAAACACCTAATAGTCTCGCACTCTTGGAGGCATGAGATGGTGCTGAAATGACCTTGAAATGAAAAAGCATGAAAGAATAAATCATCCAATGCGTTATATTATGCTTGTTCCTGGTAGTTAGTGATTTATAATCACGGCTTCAGTGCCTATTTCGAAAAGTGAGGCGATTTACTTCATTTTTACACGGAGAATAGTGATGAAGTTTCAATATACTTACTTCCTCATTCTTGAATGGATTACAGTATTAATCCATGATATTCTCGATTTTAATGGTAAGCTTGTGTTAAAATAGAAGATTCGTCTTGGGATTTGTGTATTTTTTTGTCGATTAAATTAATATTGAATATACAATGTTCTTTCATAGAAAACCATGTTTTATAATAGGAAGAAATCGTAGAAAAAATTCGATACAAAGTTGTTGTTTCTTTATAAATAATATATAATTGGATACATTCAATACAGAGCTTTTTTTGGTTATACATCGTATGTTTTAAAAAGAAAAACATAAATCAAGTTAATGTTAGTAATTCAGTATGTATTCAATAATAGGGACCACCTGAACATATTATTGTGTGTTCATATATATTTGTATGGTATCTTAAACCACATGTCGAACATATGGTCAACTCTAAAGTTTTGGTCATGTTGTAGTTGCAAACAATCTAAAGGAATACTTGCAGCACGCAGGAAATTAAGAAAATTATACGTATTATTTGTATCGTGCGGTTCCATTTATGGACTTTTGTTTCATAAATATCGCTTTAGCACACATCTGCGTAAGACCAGAAAAATATATATAAACATGCCATGCTTTTTCTTCCAATTAATTGTAATTTAAGTATTAATTGGTGCAGTGTCTTCATTCAACATGTAGGATAACTTCATTTGCATCCTTTAAGAAATATATAAATAACCGCTTCACTTTCACTTCACAAACGGTATGCTGTCAATCCAGTAGTGTAAAAGAAAATATTTGTTGACTTTATAACTCTTAATTTCTCTATAAAATTCACGTTCACTTCTCTTAAAAGTTATGTTTGTTAAGTTCTTAAATTGTTTGTACAAATAAAGATTAATTAAAATTGGTTAAATAAGATCTCCAAACTCTTTCGCCAATGTAAACTTTTGTAATACGAGGATATGATCACCTGCTGTGTCCTCCATTGCCACTTTCCTTAAACTGTATCAATTTTTTTCTTATTACATATTAATATTTACCCAATATGGATAACATCATACCATACGGTTATTTTATTAATTCGACTTGTATTTTAATGTCGGTAATTTCGAATATGATGTCTGGCTTCATATAATATATTAATATTTTCTGCGAGCGATTAATTTTATATGGTTATTTTATAATCGTAAAATATATAAGCAGGAAAGTCGATAGCAAAATAATAGATTGTTTGTAAAAACATAAGGTGTGCATGTTTACTGCCTACCTGATAATTGTGTTATACAGTTAGCTTCAATTGTAACGGATAAACTTCTTATATACATTTTGTTCCACAATAGTTTTATTCCCAATTTAGTCACTAGATGGTGGATGTTGAGCAATTTTTTCAGAACAAACCAGCGGTGTGGTTTATTGTTTGAGTGTGTTCTTCTGTAGCTACCCAAATTGACCCAAAATATCGTTCGTAGAAGCCAGCCGACACATGAGCAAATAAATAGCACATCGACATGGTTGAACGTCAGAATAAAACGACAGAATGACAGAAATATAGTTATCTTTGGTGTCCCCTACAAAAAATTAAGCTAGTTTTATCGAAACATGGTATACAAATAAACCTGAAGACTAATTGCCGTAGATTGCATGATATAGGTGCATGTCTAGACTGGCTTCTATAAAGAAAAATTTGGAAGTTTGTACCTGTTTGGAGACAATCTTAATATACCTAGAATGAAGAAAACATATGAACAATATTTATTCAGTCTGCTCGAATATGATTCGGCGCAGATGATAGTTTGTGAATGCTTCAAGAAGATGAAGGTGGAAGAAAAAATGGTGTTACGGCATTGGGTTGGCCTTCTACCATCTCTAACGCAAGTCCCACCGAAACTGTGTGGGAAACCATAAAAGTCAAGCTCTAAGAAAAGGGAAAGATCAATCGCTTTTTTTTTTGGAAAAATATGTTCATGGACAAAAATAAATCCGGTTCTTCGAACTAAAACAATTCAGGTATCAACTTGCTATATGATTTTCGACTCATGTCGCTTGATTTGCCTTTTGATTACCATATTATCTTTTAGTCTCTGATTTTCGTATTTAATGAGTTTTCATTTGTTTTTTAATTACTCGATTACTTGTACCCTCCTTTCTCTTTAAGTGAGCTACCCATAAATCAAGACTTTATTATATCAAGAGTGGAAACACATTAATTCTAATTGAATTAGCATCGCCTGATAAAACCGCTCATATTTGATATCAACACTTCAACCATTCCACTTACGGTTTACGTGTAACATGTAAAAACTTCACACATCCATATAATGAAACACATCTCCATAAACAAGCACGCCCTAGTTGACTTTAATATCCCAGCATCTGCTTTATGTACGCAGCAATGTACAGATACGCACACCAAAGCCAAAAACTAACAAGAAACGCAACGTACAACGCTTGTTGGATGCATCTGTATGCACACGCATCATGATGTGTTGGTAAGTACTTTTATACAGATGCGCTTTAAATTCGCGATAAATTATGTCGGATTTGGCCTGGTAATTGCCGGCGCGAATAGTTTTAAACGTAGAAAGTTAATGACATGCATATAAATTTATTATATCTTGCCTGCTTTCCGTTAGACCTACTTCGTGCGGGTTTTATTACATGGTCAGGATCCGACTTTTAATTTTCCAACATCTTTCGAAAAGAGGTGTTAAAATGATATGGTTTCACGGCTTCAGATATCCAATTCGCAGTTTCCACCTGACAAATAATTGCGGGTTGATTTTCGCTTAAATGACGGTCGGAATATGCTTGATCGTCATTCACACCTTGTTAATCATGTTTTGAAATGGTATAATTACTGAAGGAAAATGAACGGATGTGTCTGATATACTTCAATTTTAATATGGACATCTTCATTCCAATTTGACCTCATTTAATGGATCAGAATATAAAAGTCATGCTCGTAATCTTGGTATGTGATATCTGAATTTCCAATAATAACATGTAAACATGTGACTTATGATATCGTATGAATATTCTTTAAGAAATCAAACATGTATAACAAACAATTAAGCGAGTACTATTTAGCTCGTGATTTGTTCAAATCTATAAATAATTGAAATGTTGTTTGCCATCTGCTTTATGCCTGTTACACCATTTACTACCAAATCATCATTATCAGAGAGGAATAACCGCAAGCGACGTTGTTACAAATCCCAATAATAAACCCTTTTAAGATTTATACATCAGTGTGGTAACTGAAATAACTGGAATAAATTTCGTAGAATTGGATCTATTTTTTTCTTGTAGGATGGTTGTTGTACTTTTCCCCGCAAAGAAGGGGAGGGCGTGAGAAGTAATCTCTAATTTTTGTTGATGCAAAGGTATATCTTGTGGAATGAAAAACCATTTTAAAAGGAATTTCAACGTACGATTTGCTTTGTTTTGCTATTAATTATCAACAAAAGAGTTCAAAAATATGCACCATTTACGCGTTGCTCAGTTACATGAAGGTACGATTTGTAAAACTGAAAAATTTTCCTAAACAAATGCTTTCAAAAATCAATGAAAACACTTGGCGTTAAAAAAAACGGTAACTGCAGGGAAGCAGATATCTTATCAAAATTCTATAAGTCGGATATCGGTGCTAAAAAGATTAATCTTTAAACAAGCCACCCCACAAAATACAAACAGTCCAATAGTTACCCAAAGCCAATACAAATCGCAGAGTTCAGTTTTGCGAATTACTCCTGCATGCTATTGATAAAAATAATATATCTTCGGAATAGATACTATTTTCTGGTGAGGCATTTATTTTAAATGATCATCTTGATACTTAATAAGAACTAATGTTTGTGGTAGCATAAATGGCAGTCAAATGATAAGGCTTCTTCAATTCATATTTGCCTCATGAAAGAATATGATATGATAATAAGATACCTCTACTTTATGTTCAGAGTATGCGTCAATATTTGGACGAAATTTTTCCAAATAAATGGATTGGCAGAAGGTGAGAACTTGTGTGCACTACACAATGTCCTGATCATACTCTACTCTACTTCTTGTAATTGAGACACCTGAGAATCAAGAAAATCTGAAAGCCTGAACATCTTTAAAGAACGTATTAAGCAACATTTTAATAGTCCATATCTTGAGCATTTTTTACATTAAAATTGTTTTTAAAACTGAGATGTTTGCTAAGTTTTTCCTCATTTTTCCTTTTGGTAATAAGAAAACACATAGTTTGCTTCTAACGAGGGGGAGGCGGGAGAGGAGTCACAAGACATACCTTTTCATTAAGCATAAAAAAGTTGGAGATTTCGTCTCTCACCTGTCAGGGAAAAAGTACAAAAACCATCCTAAAGTGGAACAAACCTTTAAACAAAAACTATTTCTTTCAAACGACGGCTAGTAGGTGGCAATCTTTTATCAGCGTTCACTAGCGGGTGTTGACCAACAAGAATCGCACCCAAACAACGTGAGTAGCGTAATTGCAAGATGAAATTAGTTAGCTAATCTCATACACCGTAAATTTTCCCTCATTAAAAAAATCCTTTCCACATAGACACGGCTACTTGCAATTTTAAACTACATATACTTAAATTGTCAAACTTACAAGCCATTAGAAGATATATTTCCTTCAGAAAATAAATTTCAATTTTATTTACTTGTGTGCATTCCCGAATTTTTATTTTGTACGGTACTGTATCGTAAATAGCAAGTAAATGCACATGTAGCAAGCGAACAGAAAAGGCAAACCGCTTACCACCGCTGGGCGATGTGTCCATGCGTGTGGTCTCAAAACGCACCAAATCAGACGGACACTGATGGCATGTATAAGAGTAAGACGACTCATTGTAGAATTTACAAACAAAGAATCATTAACGGAGCAAGTATCCACAGTAAGAAGAATCGAAGAGAAGACGGCAATAATACGACCAACATTAGCCTTCCGAAAATTACAATTGCACTAGCGAACACAAGTATGGGCAAGAAGAATATAAACTGAAGAAGTGTAAAGACTTACTAGATGAATTTAAATACAGAACTTAAAACATTTCTATCTACGACAAGAAATACTTAAATACTTACGTTATTTAAAGTCTTTAAAAATGAACGAAATGTCGATTTCGTTGAGCCGTCTAGAATATTGGAAGACCGCCAATGCGGATACAGATGACATTAATAGATTAGAACTCCGTCTGTTAATAAATTATAAAATAGTTGGATGCCATATTTTTTGCAGTAAATTCCTCCACACTGTTTGGCCGCCAGTGTTGAATACAAACAAAATAAAAAGTTGTGTAATAAAAGCTCAAACAACTTCATTCCTAACAAAGTATTTTGACGCTAGTTTAGAAAGTTTTCAGTTTTAAGAAAAAAATTCTGAAGAAACTGATAACAGGAACTGTAAAATGCTGTTTGCAATTAATATTAACTGGTATGAAACTAAATAAGAAATTCTATTCAATTTCTACAAACTTTATTTTAAACAGAGCGAAAACAAAACCCAGAAACTGATTCCGCTTTTATTATTTAGGCCGTTAAAACATTAACTAAATTCGAACAAAGTTGTAAAACTTAAAAAAAGAGGAACAAACAATGATAGAAGAGGTCAGACTGTATACGTAAGTTGCTTTGAACTTAAGTTTTATTACCATACATTTACGTAACAGTGCTTTGTTCTAAAACCGTCTTTGTATGAATTCCAGCCACCTGCTTTAATAAAAGTATTATTGAAAGTTCTGCGTGTAATCAACGTTACGACATAAATAATATTTTTAATTAGTATTTCTTACGATGTTAGCATAACTTAAAATAATAGCTACGCCATAATATTTAGGCACGGATTATAAAGACAAGAGAAGCACTACGTCATGAATTCCACTTGAAACATTTTTTATTCTAGCGGGAAGAATAATCTATGATAAACCTGATTAGAATAATTGATACAGAAAGGTATAACAAGATGCAGTATTTATTACTATCTGAAATAACAATACTTAAATTATGCACTATGCGGTCTAAACATTTGTTTCAGATTCTGTAATTAATGGTCTGATAAACAGTGCATTCCTTATTATGTTACTTATTGCATTGCAGAACATGCGAACATCTGTGTTAGATTGGATAGGGCAGGCTAAGTAAAACAAACCGTTAATGAACAAACAACTTCTACTATCAACAGCTATTTTAAAGCGAAGGCAGGGAAATACATGCACGTCTTTATTAAGAAATGTCTGCGATGTCTGAATATGGAAACGTGGTCCCAATTTGGATTGACCAATGGAGAATCCGTTGAGTTTTACATTGCGGTTGCATAAAGAGATTGTAAACAATTTTGAAAATCCGTTGCTTGTGCCTAATGTTATTTATTATTAAGAAAAATATTGAGGTGGTTGCCTCTTAGAAATATTTCATTCATATTTATTAGCTAGCCTTAAAATATAATATATTCGTAGCAGCTCAATTTAAAATACTAACATTTATATTTTCACGCCTTTGAAAAAAGCAACGAAAAAAACTTGACAGTTGACATGTTGCCAAAAGTCTTTTATAATATAAATCCTTTCAATAGCTTCCCGTATTTCTGTAAACCTTTCATAACAATTTTCTCGTAAAATCTAGTCAATTTATATGGGTCCCGATATTTCCGAACATAGTGGATTCTGCCAATAGTTTACGAAAATCACTCTTCCTATAATGTAAATTGTTTTAATATATTTTAACGTTTCTATCCACTAGTTTTCTTCTTTTGTTATTATTTCGCTAGAGATACATCATTATGCATGTTTTTTCTATTTCAATTTTCATTGATTTATTTCTTGGAAATCTAACCAAAAAAATTACTAAACAAGTTAAACCTGAAAAACAGTTTGGGTTATGTTATAGCTCCAGTTAAAGATTTAATATGGCATTTGTTTCGGTTAAGTTTCACAATAGAAAGCTCTGTTTGCTAAACTTTTTGAATTATTACATAACAGAAGTTATAATTGTTACAAAAAAAATTCCTGCCTATTAAAGCCAACTTTGACTCA